>CM039733.1:4330890-4362285 GCA_022539455.1 Dendrobium nobile | reverse complement strand
TTAAACGATATAGTATAATAACTTATTATATAAATTTGCTTGCAAACTCATTTATTTAAAATATGAGATGAATATATTTATTTTTAGTTTTTTATTAGATATATAGATATCACTCAAAATTATAAGATTTACATGTTTAATATATAAATTTCATTGTTTAGACAATGTAACACTCTATTAACCTTCGTGAATATCTTGACAAATTCTACTTTAGTGTTCTGGCTCTGCAGTGAAAATCAAACAACAACTTCAATAAGATATTAATTTTCTTTAAACAATGTTTTAAGTTATACAAAATTAAACTCATGATTGCTGATTATGCAAATGAAGGTTTCATATTATTCTAAAATCTAGTACCTAATGCTGTCCAGATTTACAACAAATCCTCCGTGATATTTCAGAGATTCAAAAAGAAACACAATTGATGTTACAGGAAAAGGTCGAGATCTTAGCTCTCCATGTCGTGATCTTTGCTCTTTGGCTATTGTCGTGAATCAAACCCGACTCATGCCATTTCAAGAGATCTCACACGCGTGAAAAATGAAGCTCTTCAGCTGGGCGAATTATTACTTTTCAAGAATTTTTTTTTACATAGGTTATTTGTGTAATTAAGATTTATAAGTAAATGTTCATATATTGATTTGCATATTTAATAAGTAATTTGATTGGTATACAAAAAAAATTATATTATATATAGCAATATAATATCTGAATCAGATCAAAAAATATATATATGAAAATGTGTATTATTATTTTAATGAATTCAATATTAATAAAATTATATATATATATATATATATATATATATTAAGGAGCTCTCATTAAAAAAATATTAAAAAATTAAACAAAATTTATGGCTCAATGCATGTCCAAATAAATGAATGGGCATTTGAGTCCAAACCTATTATTTTTTTAGAATACAAATTAAATTCAATTTTGGCATTAATTTCAGCCATTTAGTTTCATTTATGCATTTTTTTTATTTTTATAACAAAATTTTAAATATAATTTACACTGAGAAATACTCTAAAAAATCCACAATTTAGTAGAAATCGTGTGTATAATAAATAATATATTAATTAAAAATATTCCCATATAATTTATACTGAAAATAATTCAAAAGAGTTTAAAATCATCATAATATTTTTCAATATTACTTAATTTTTAAAAAAATAATAATAAAACAATAGAAATTTCAGATCGGTCGTCCAAATCAACGAAATTAATAATTACGGTCTTTAATTAAAAAAATTATCCTGTTATATTATGTATCAGGAAAAAAATTTATGATACATTATACCTCAATATAATTAAATTGTTATAAAATATAATTAGTTATTTAATAATATAATGTAATAATTAAATATTTACATACTTTTTATAATAATTACATTTATAAACATCTAATAACTTATTATATTAAAAAAATAACATATGAAATAAAAAAAATAAGCATTAAAATAACTCTTATCATATAAAGTGTGTATAATAATTTTTTCATTAAGCACTGCACAAAATATATTAAGGAACATTTTGTATGATAAAGTACAATATAATGTTTAAATATTTTTAATAAAATTTCATTTAAACTACTAAATGCTAAGACATTTTATCCGTAGTTTATATTAATATTTTTTCAAATAAGCTGGCTCAAAAATTAGAGCATCAGTCGGACTTTGCTCAAGTTCGACTCAGCCCATCAAATGAATTTTTTTTTTTTTAAGTTGAACATGAGCAGGTGCGGATTTACAGTGGGGGCCCGGGGCACTGCCCCCACTGGCCACTGGCCCAAAAATAAAAATTAACTTATTTTAAAATATATTAATATAATTATTAATATATATTAGATTAAATTTAATTTTTAAAACTAATCCTTTGTTTCTGCTCCGTCTCCGCCTCCGATTCCTGAACTTTTATTTTATCCGGTGAACGTACGCTCCTCTACGTTCGGTTTTAGGCAAAAAAGTGTCTGTACCGAGTACTGAGTTGTACCGAGTTTTTCAAAAAACTCGGTACAGGCGCTTTTTTGCCTAAAACCGAACGTAGAGGATCGTACGTTCACTGGATGTAATAAAAGTTCCCGATTCCTCCGCCTAGTTTTATTTTTTTTCTAACGTTGGCACTTGGCAGCAGATTTTATCTCTCTCCTCATTATCTCTCCCCTCTCTCTCTCTCTCTTATCACTCCGCACCCCGCCTCTCTCTCTCTCTCTCTCCTTCCTGCCAATGTTTGTTTAATTTTTTTGGAGAAGGAATTGATACATTTTTTAATTAAATTTAAGTAAATTAATTAGTTTTATTATATTAACTTTATAATTTTGTATTATTTATAATTTTCTTTAGTAATTGTGAAATATTATGTATAATTAATTTAATAAAAATAATTTAGAATTATACTAATTTAAATTTAATTAATTTAAATATAGTTTAAAATTAAAACTTAATTTAATTAGTTTGAATAAAATATCTTAATTATAAAAGCAATTTATTTGAACTCAATTCATTAATAATCATTGGGGAAATATTAATTTTTTAATAAATAATAAGATATAGAATGATATATCTATTTTTTAATGGGAATTCATATAATTTTAGATGTATTTTTATAATTTCTCATTAAAAATATGAGTCGTGATCTATGTTTACAATGAATAAAAATTATATTTTAAGAGTAATTTAATAATTAATATTAATTTGTGCCCACATACAGAAAATTTTCTGTCTCCGCCCCTGAAAATGAGACATGAGACCGATTCTTAACTCTTTTACGCCCCTTCTCATTGTGTTTAAAATCAGAATTGATGTTCAATTGAACCGTTCGGATTTGCGAGGTTACACAATAAATACATAGTAAATCTATTGTTTTGTAGCAGATTATGTATTTACTATGTATCTGTTGTATTCCCTTACAAAATTCGGACGCATCATATATTCTAACTCCGTACTAATAATATCTCCATCTTCTAGCCACCTTTTTATGCTACTTTTAAGAATTTACTATTTTAAATGAAAACTATATGCCCTCTTAGAAGAAAAACTAAAATAAAATAAAATTCTCCAAAATAAAAAGAAAAAAAAACACCAATGAGAAACTCCCAATAATAGAATGCATTAAGCATAGTAACTTATTCATCTTCGAAAACAGCCGAATATAGCAAGCACAGAGCTCACAGAGAGTGAAGCTTCTGCTCCATTATTTATTCAAGCGCGTACATAACATACTAGCAAAAACCAGCTACAGAACTAGCATTGCCTATCGCAATGGCAGCGGCGGAGGATGCCGTCGCACTTGCCGCGCACGAAGCCCTCACTAGTACAAACGTTGTCGCAGGTGTGGTCAGTCAGGCAATGTCTCCTCGCCCCTCTCACCCTGCAGAGCTTCCCTTCCACTCCCGGCACCATCTCCCCTGCATATTCATCCATTCTCATTTTACTCATCTATACAGAAAATTAAACCAGAGAGTGATAGATAAGACTGAAAAACGCTTACGGGAAGAAGAGAGGAGGAGAACGATGAGGAAGATGAACCACAGGATTGCCTTCTTCAGCTCCATGCTTTCTACTAATTCTTCTTTCATTCATTTCAAGCATGTATATATTGATGGATGGGAGGGGAGATAAGGCTGCCACGTGACACGAAAAGAGCTTCACGTGAAGGGTAGCTTATCGGATAGGCTTGTCTTTGTTCAAATACTGGAACTTGCACACGTAGGCGCTGGGCTGAGCGGCTAGGCTTGTCATGGAACAGAAAATCAGCTCCAGGTGCAGGGTTTCGATGACGAAGATAACAACACGTAAGCGCTGGTCTATCAGCTACGCCAGTCTTTATTAAGTGTGTCGGCAATGCATAATGTATTGTATTACTGTAGCTTAGCATGTTATATTGTTTTAGTGAGATGGTAGATTATTATTATCAACATTCTCTTATACTCAACTCGCTCTTCTCCAATCGTCATTCGTCTATCTCCCTTTAGCAGTTGTAACACATGAATGACGTCGCAGTCGAATTGTAAAACTTTCACTATTTGATTGCGGGTGAACAGTGCGACGCCAATATTGACCTCTCACTTTGCACCTATATATGCTTTTTCTGTCTCTTCTGGATTTGCCGAAGAAATGCGCGAAAGTGGAGAAAGACAGTAAATTTCGTAGAATGACATAAAATGTAGTTCGATTGGAGATGAATCATTGCATTTTTTAGTTTTACTTCATTTTGAAGTGAAAAATGGGATTTTCGGTTGGAGATGCCCGAAATCTTGACCCGCACTTTTCAAAACGCCAAAATGATATTCAATTTGTTGTTTGATTGGACGGTGGAGGCTACTGCAAAGTGCAAATCATGAGAATAAAAAAACACTACTGTTTGATTGGAGATGGCCTAACATAATATCCTCCCTATGTTATTTATTCCAATTCTTAGCAGCTCGAAAGCTCAATTGAGTGTGATCACTGATCACTCATCTTCTCAATGAGAATTAAATACTAGCAAAACATGATACAAAGGGTGTTAAATACTTTATTTAGATTATAACCGAATGCATTAATAATAATTAACAAATATAATGTATATATTTTATGCATGATTTTGCATCTATGGCAGGAGAAGAATTTAATATAATTAAATAAGAAAATAATTATTCTTTTTATTTATAAAATAAAGATAATTTTACGATTTCATAATTACTAATTAAATTTATGAAAATGATTGATTAAAATAGCTTCAAAGTTTGATGGAACTTTTATAAAAATAATTTTTACTATAATTATAACATTTTCTATATTTTTTTGGGCTTATAAATTTTGCCTGCTAAATCTTAAGCTTGGCGCATCATTTTACAATGACCAACCTAATAACTCTGTAAACTTTCCAAGGCTATAAATTTAGGCTTCGTTTGGGACGGCTTTTTTACTGCTTTCTAAAACGGAGTTTTAGTACAAAATTTTTTATTTTATACTAAAACTTAGTTTTAGAAAGCAATAAAAAACCGGTCCCAAATGAAGCCTTAATCTGCAGCTCCTTCTGAGTATCCTCGACATCTTACAAATATCTTGATCACTCTGACAATTTTTATGTAAATGACCTTCCAGTTTTTAGTCTAAATAAGCGCATATGTAAATGACCATCAAAATAAGCTCATACTATTTATTATTTTAAGCCTATCCCACTCCCTTAATTTTGATTTCTACTCTTGTTTTACATTATGAGGTTTTGATCAAAAAAATACAAAACAACAAACACAACATCACTTCACACTTTAAAACAAGATCAAATTTCAATAAAATCCTGAAAGAATAAATTAACTTCCTTATTTCTTGTTGATACAGATCATGGTATAGAAATTAGAAATCCAGCTTGCTCTTCTCTCCAGTGTTAGGGACCCGGAAAGCAGGCCTTGGTATCAAAACTAAAACAATTTAAAGAAGCTGGCTCCTGGAAAAGTATTGGAGAAACAAGCAGCAAACATCTTGTGCTTTTGTCTCTATTCTGCAATCATGCATTAATTACGGGCGCAGACGAGGGCCATGTGCTCTATCAGATCCAACACGCGGTTGCTGAAACCAAAACAGGATTGCTAAATTAGCTCAAGAACACCTAAAATTATTAGGTGCGGACACCGGATGTAGAGTTGCATCGGACTCCAATAAAATATTGACACGTGGAGAAGACGTTTGGATATTCAATTGGATTTTTTTTTTTTTGGGAAATTATTGGATTTATTTTTTACTTTATATATTTAATGTGTCTGCGGAACTTTAAGTCAAGCACATCAAAAGCACACCAAATTGCAGGTAAAGCGTAGTAAAAAAAACGCAACAAAAGAGCAGTCAAAACACAACTAAAATGCAAGTAAAACGTAGGTAAAGTGCAGTCAAGGCACAATAAAAAAGCACAACAAAAGAGCAATCAAAGCGCAACTAAAGTGCAACTAAAACGCACAAAAAATGCAACCAAAGTGCACTCCACGTGTCAAATTTTAAGTGGATGTCAAGACGTATCTCTACGTTCAGTCTCCGCACCTAATAATTTTCCCAAGAACACAATAAGAATTCAGCAGTAGAGAATTCATGGCCAAGTTTATTTACCTGTAACCCCACTCGTTGTCATACCATGAAACAAGTTTCATGAATTGAGAGCTCAATCCTATTCCAGCCTTAGCATCAAAGATGCTTGACCTGGAAGAAAAAAAGTAGCAGAATAAAAATCAACATCGACAGATAAATACTAGCTATTTGGAGAAAGCATAGCAGAAATACACCCCTCATATACCTGGAGTCACCAATGAAATCATTAGAAACAACATCTTCATCAGTGTATCCAAGGATGCCTTTCAAGGGACCCTCTGATGCAAACCTATTTCACAAATTTTATATCAAAGCTAGACTTCAACGAGGCACAGAATAATTACAAAGGAAAAGACGATTAGATAAGATATGGCATTGGATAAATGGAACACTGAATCTCTTCCGCGCATTTATAGGTAAAATCTTGCACTTTATGAATGATGAAAAGATAAATCAAGAATGACCTTATGCACAGCTAAAACAGATCATACAAATAAAAGGAGCAGGTTGAAGTGAATGAAGCAAAATTTGTAGAAATTAATGAGTAGAACAGAAACAACAAGCTTAAGAAGCAAATAAATCAGAGGGATGCAGCTGTTCGACAAAAAGCCCAAGGGACTGTTTGTTTCAGGGTTATTTTGTGTCACTGTGATTAAAAGGTCAACATGAAGACGATGATGTTCTGTGGCTTACGAGAAACTAAGGCTTCGTTTGGAACTGCTTTCTTACTGCTTCATAAAGCAACTTTTTAATAAAAAGTTAAAATTTTTGAACTAAAAAGCTGCTTTAGAAAACAGTAAGAAAGATGTCTCAAACGAAGCTTAAATAGTGCAAAATGACAAAGTAAAAGCAAAATACCTAATAGCTGCCTTGACGTCATCATAGGATGCATCTTTCTCAAGTCGGCAAGTTAAGTCAACAACAGAAACATTTGGTGTTGGAACACGGAAGGCCATGCCAGTTAGCTTCCCATTGAGTTCAGGAAGAACTTTTCCAACAGCCTATAAAAGGATATAAACTTTGCATATGAAACGTTAAAAAATCCAAAAGCCTCTAATCATTTATATCCTACCTTTGCGGCACCTGTTGAACTGGGTATGATGTTCTGACTCGCTCCACGGCCTCCCTCCAATCCTTCATAGAAGGACCATCAACAGTCTTCTGCGTTGCTGGACAGAATAAAGCAAGTGTCATGAAATGAAAATATGAAGCTAATATAGAACATTTCAAATGCCTTTTTACTGCCTGCCATAGAATTCAAAAGAAACCTGTAGTTGCATGCACTGTTGTCATAAGGCCCTCAACAATACCAAACTCTTCATGAACGACCTGCAATATATTAGAAGTTATTCAGCATTTAGTTCAAAAATCAAGAAGAGAGATTTAAGGAAACCATAAATATGACCCGAGACCGGGAAAAGTATATAAAATATAAATGATCAACAGCTCTCAATGAATCTTTAAATTATTGAATGCATATATATATAACTTGATAAAATAAGCCACGCAATGATGCATAATCTTCTCTAACAAGGCCAGACCTTTGCTAAAGGCGCAAGGCAATTAGTTGTGCAGCTTGCATTAGAAACAATGTTCATGCTTGGTTGATACATTTCCTCATTCACTCCCACAACAAACATAGGCGCATCAGCTGATGGAGCTGATATTACCACCTTCTTAGCACCGCCCTGTAAAGAGTTGCATAATATGAATTAGACGGACATTTTACTTCATAAAAAGAGAACATTACCAACAGCGTAAGCTATATAAAAACCTTCAAGTGAGCTGATGCTTTGCCCATGGTAGTGAAAACACCTGAAGATTCAACCACATATTCTGCACCAAAATCACCCCAAGGAATCTCTGCTGGATCTCTGATTCAAATCCCATAAAAACACATAAATGTTGGAGAGAAAATGTGGCACTAGAATAAATTGTCAGGCACTCATCACCATCATAATCATCATTATTACATTATGCCAACCATTTTGAGTAAACTTTGTGTATCCTTCTTATCCATTCATTTTTTGGTTAGTCATATGGTGTTATGTTTAATATATGGAAGTTTCAATGGCAACTTCTAACCAAGCACTTCACATATTTATGTATAGATCATGAAAAAGCATTTAGCAGAATAGAATGCCAAAAATCATGCTGACTAAAATTATAAAAATCTATATGAGGGATTAATTAATTGCTCAGGGAGCATTTTTATTTTACATGAACCTATGAATAGCACAATAAGTTAAAAAGACCGACAAGCAAACTTAGGGGTTGTTTGGTATCAGATTGAATTTAACTTTAGTGGGATTTTATAAATCCAGTAAATCCGGATTTAGCAAATCCTAATGATGTTAAATACTGAAAATTGTTTGGTATGACATATGCTAAATCCAAAGAAATTGTTTGGCAATATAATTCAGGATTTAAGGTGGTTCATTTGGAAATTAAATTTAATGCGCTTTGAATTTAATTTGCGTGTTAACTATGAGTTATTTATTAATAATATACTTAGAAGCTAGTTTAATCATCAAATAAGTTAATTAATAATTTAATAAATAATTATAATATTATTTATCTAATTACTAATCTAGGTATTATTTTAATAAATATCTCAATACTAATTATAAGAATCATTATTTAATTATTATTTGAAATAGCTAATTACATGAAGAGTTTCACTCTCTAGGGTGTGTAATCAAGAAATTAGCTGTGAATTTGTGGGCTCCAAAAATTCGCGCCCCGCCTCTCGGGGACCCCTTTATTTCTTCTTCGGATCGTCAATGAGAGTTTTAAGACTTAAGTTTCGAGGAAATTTTTTAGAAGGCACATTGGGTTTTAATAAGACATCACCCAGATATTTCGCCCTCATTTTGCAAGGACTTTATTATCTGAGTTATGGTTTCCTATAGGCGCAAGCCCCTATAATTAATTACCCCTCCCGATAACGAGAAAGAACTTTAAATTAAGACTAGTCATCAAACAGATAAATGGTATCTGACGTATAATAACAACATGTTTAGGTATTTGAAAATTTAATATTTAAAATCGAAAATTTACCATCTTGCATTGAGAGCATATGGTGGGGGAATGATGATGAACCTGATCCATGGTTCTGTCGTCCTAGGCCATCGTGGTCTCTGGTCTATTTAGCCAGAGGAGGCAGTCGACCAACCTGACAGAAAGATACTTATAGGCAACCATGAGTTGCTTCGTCGAAAGATACCTTATAGACCTAGGGTAAATATTTGTCTAAGGAAACAAATTTGAATCCACCTTAGCTAACAGAGGGCCTTATGCCTATCAATTATATCATATTGATGCATATCTCAATGATTTGAAACCATTGGGGAACATGCTGTCTCTGACCATGACTGTAATTTAGTTGTATCATTTGACGGCAAACCACTCGATTCAAAGGGTCTCGGTCATAACTATTTATCTGTGATGTCATTTGGTGGCGAAATCACCGATTAGAGGACAGGTGTTACGTCCTTACTAGCAAGAGACAGATTGAGAATGAGTCCTAGTTATATTCTCGACCAGACATTGGCTCTTTGTGAGCTGAAGTAATTTTCAAATTTGTCCATCTCGGCAAATTATTGTGGAGGGTGGATGAATTTTGCTTTAAGTGTTTAATGGTTAATTTCAATTTTGAATATCTTAAGCTTTTGGTGATTTTTAAGTTTTGTATTTTATGAAAATTTGGGAGGCATTTTCAATATTTGGGGTCCCCTTCGGATGTGACTTTCTATCAGCACGGCCATCATCGAAATATTATTAGGCAAATTTTGTTTTGTTGGTTGTATCTTATCGATTATGTCTACTTGCTGACAGACAATCGGGTTTGTTGTCGTCTTTATGCTTTTATTAATGATTTTTTCTTATTGAGAGTTTTGAAGGCCTAATATGAATATAAAAAAAATAAATATTCTGGTCAACACCATGACCGTATAATTGTTTGATAGTTCGAGCCGTATCGACTTCTATTTATCCACCTAGAAGGATCGGGCTCGGACTTAGGTTAATTTCATAACCTGCGCAACATCCTCAGACGTCACCTGTGCGCATACAATACACTCGTCGAGGCCCATGCAGGTGTAGGTATTTGCATGCATTTTGAATAATGCATTTGCATGATGTATTCACATGATGGTTGTATGCTTACAATTTATGTATGCATCATATTTGTATGTTTGTACTTATATCGATATTTTACATTTTGTGCACCGACTTAATGCAACAATATATGATATACATGTATAATACAGCCATGCCTCACCTATTTTCTTGCATAATATGCTTGCATAATGATAATGCGTGCATGTGCAATACGTCAGAATATAAATGAAGTACACTGTTGTGGCATAATGTATATTATGACACTGAGTGATGTGTTTGCATGATTTATTATGCCTATTGCAATCCATTTATGGAGACATTTCAAAATATTTGGCGCTAATCAATTGTACGAGTGTTGCAGATCCGGTGCCATGGTTTTGTACTTCATTTATTGCGCATCTACAGTGCTATTCAGTTCTTATCTTCTACAAGTTGTTATTTTCCTCAATATTCGGCTTGCGGGAATATACTTCAACCTGCAAATGAGATGAATGGCGCATTAGAAGCTTTCCACCTATTGTTTGCAAGCGAGCAGATTTATCTGACGTGACAGCCTGATTTTGCGAATAGGCCGCCTTAGTTTACCAATGGCCTTCAGTGTTTACTACGAATTCCATGCTTCTGCTTACAGGTGAATTGTAGCATTTGTCTATGGGTCATTTGCTGCTTTATGCAAGTTCATTGTCGTGCACAAACAAGTTTTGCTAAGCATTACTTATGGTCCAGCGTTATACATTCAGTAATTGGTGGCTATTGCATGCATATGGATTGTGTTTAGCATGGCTCTTCAATCATTGCTTATAAACGGCTCGTAGCGCTACGCTGCAAGTCGTTCTTTGTTTCTTGCAAATAAACTATCATGTACTGCAAGCTTTACTGCATCTGTCTGTAGATCGCCAGCAGACATCCATAAATCATCAACTTGGCTTGTGGACAGACTGCTATGTGCATGAAGAATCTCCCATAGTCATATGCGGACAAGTGGTACTGAATACAAATCTTCTGGTGCTACTCGTAGGTAGGGTACTGTATGCATGATGGATAATCTGCTATTCTTTGCCAATGTTACTATAGCTCGTTTGGTGCTTCCTACATGACGAGCTTCCTATAGTAGCTCGTAGGAGCTTGCATCTGCTGCACATTCTCCTCCCTCGCTAGCAAGGGGAGTTAGTGTATTTGGTTGTAGGTTGATGTTGATCGCCGATGAGCTGCACTCATCGTCAGTTTCCTTATGTATATTGATGGCTGAGTTATTATATTCATCCGTCTATCGTTCGTTGTTGCCAATAAGCACTCACAGGTTTCTTGTAGCTGCTTGTAGGCGAGTTGTTGTGTGTCATAATTCACACTCATGCATATAGGCAGGTTGCCCTGCTCATTATAAATCTCCCATATACACTAACAAGAGGTTGTCACAACCATCGTGTACACGTATGCCTTACTCACAAGCATATCAATTCCCCTATTTAAAGAAAATTTGGGGAGCTGGGCCTTCCCTACCCCGTTACGAGAGCGTGTAGGATAGGTGTCGGGTGACACCGCGGCCGTAGCCTTCAATCCTATCACGCTGCGAGAGTGCGTAGGAGTCTTCGAGGTACATGCTTGAAAAATGCGCAGTTTTATTTTCTCGCAGGCACCAAAGCATGTACACGGGTACTTAATTTTGTCCTTGTCATGCTACGAGAGCGCTTAAAAGCCTACTTGGATCTTGTTTGCTTTTTTATTTTATTTGTTTTTTCTTTCTATAATTTATAATTTTGTAAAACCTTATTTCTTTTTTTAAAAAAGAAGGGGTTTCCATAACTTAAAGTCAAAAAAAAGTCAGAATATATTTTAATATCCACCCGTTTCCATCTTTTATTACACTGTATTGGTAAATTGAAGTAAATTAAAAAAAAATAGATAGCATTGTTATCCGTCTATCTGAGCAATTATTCTCTATTGTTTAACTCCCAGCACTTTCTGATTTATGCTAAAATTTAGAAAGTATAAACATTAAACCAGAAAGTTTGAAAAAAAAAAAACTTAATCCTCTCAATGTTTTTTGAGGAATGTTGATTGCAAGCTATATGTCCTAAAGCAGAAGCAAATTGGAAGCACTTTGAGAAGGAGCACTGGTACCCCTCAACTGATATACGAAGTTCTCAGAACCAAATGCAAGCCTACTCCATGGATAGCTAAACCCTTAGAAAGACCAAATAAGTTCTCTTCTCATGCTAAAAAGCAAAATCATAATTCCATCTGCGCCCAGCTGATTGGAACTACAATTGTCAGATGACAAAGAATTTCAAAATAATGTATAAACCTGCTATAAACTAAATCTTCTAGCTAGGTCATGCATATATGGTACAAGAGGCTCCTGCCGTGACTAATGGAAAGATTGATATATGCAGCTTAAACCTAGCTTCAAAAAGTAACAGCTAAAATCTTCCATAATTTTGGCATGTGACTTCAAATTACATTGATATTCATAGATGAAAGTTCGTTAAATACCTTTTACTGGTAACTGCAATTCTTTTTCCGTTGATTTCCAAGGTGGACTCGTCCACAACCTTAAGGGTCCCTTTGAATACGCCATGAGTTGAATCATACTTGAACATATATGCCTGAACAATAAATTCTATAATCAAGGTTTTAACTTGGATAAAGCATCAATTAATGCGCAGAGATTAATAGATTGGCTAGCTGTTCATGAAGCATGTCAAAGAAACATGTTTTTTGTTATCGCTGCATGTGATGGAAACTTTGTATAATTTTCAAATTAATATGGAGCAAAGTTTAAAAATATTTAACAAAATAGAATCAAATGTGATATAAAAGTTTATATAAATTATTGAGTCCTGAGGACGAGTCTTTCTCAGTTAAGTTCCCCATAAAGAAACCTGAGAATTTTTCCCACAATGCAAATTGATAAAAAAATATTTACTCAGATGAGGGCACCAAAACATAAATAAATTTGGAGCTTACGATTTCTTGTGGGCATGAGCCCACATAGTTATCTAACCCTCCCGGAGGGGCTCAGTGAACTAAAGATAACACAGCTCCAACTTTCAAACACTAACCCTATAAAGTTGGCACTCTCGAAGTTTTATGCTCCACCTTTGTCTTTTGTATGAGACAAGCACAAATGGATAAATGATAAACTCTATCAAGATCTTATTTTTATATCATCTAAGGTTGGCTCTAGACCAAAGATTGAAGGGGTGTGATTGTATTATATTGCCCAAAGTGCTGTTGGTGGAAAGCCTTTTGGATGTGAACTTGTGTTCACGTGTGGTTGGTAAAGTTTAGTGGAGTTTAAAGGACTATCTTGATGCAGGGAACAAAAATAGACGGTGGTGCTCCCTGATTTGGTCAAGAAATCGGGAAGAGATTTAGAGGTTGTTTGGCAACAAGTAAGATTTAACTTTAGTAGGATTTAATAAATCTTGTAAATCTACATTTAGTAAATCTTAGGTATAATAACTCCTTAAAAATGTTTGGCAAAATAGTTGTTAAATCCTGTGGAACTGTTTGACAATGTAATCCAAGATTTAAGTCGGTTAGTTCATTTAAAAAATAAATTTATTGTGTTTTGAATTTAATTTACGTGTTAAGTATGAGTTGCTTATTAATTTCAATTTTAACTATTATCAACAAGTTATAATGATAAATAATATAATTAAAAGTTAGTTTCATTATCAAATAATTTAATTAATAACTTAATTACTAATGATAGTACTAATTATCAAACTACTTATTTAGATGTTAATTTAATAAGTATTTGATATCTAATTAATTAGTTAATTATTTTTTGAAATAAATAATTATTTAACTAAACTCCAATTAATAATTTAATTTATTATTTAAGTGTTATTTAATTTATTTTAATTATTAATTATCTCATTAATCACTTAAGTGTTCTACAACTCATTAATTACTGATTATTATTTACACTGTTAATTATATAATTAATAATTTCTATTTCAAATTATATTAATTAGGCTAATTATATTAATTTTTAATTACGAATTATATTAAATAACACTGTTGTTGCCAGGTCCCAAGTCCTGGATGAGAAAAGTGGAGGGTTGTGTTAGGTAGTCGACAGCCAGCGTAAAACTTGTCGAATAATCATGACATGAATTATTTAAAAAGGGAAAATCTCTTAATAGTAAAAATAGTTGGTGGTGAAATCCAAATGTGCAAAAAAAGATAAAAAATAATAAGATTTATTATAAAAATTGGTTTAATTGTAAAAATTGTGATAATTGTAAAAGCTATAAAGAGACTCATAAGAAATCTAAGAAAGTTATTTGTGATGCAAAGAGCTTAGCTTTTAATGATTTATATAATAGATTAAATACTAAATAGGGAGAAATATATATGTATAAGTTAGCCAAACAAAGAGAAAGGAGTAGTAAAGATTTAGTTCAAGTGAAGTGTATTAAGGATGAAGATCAAAAAGTGTTTTTTTTTAAAAGATGATATTCAACAAATGTAGATGAGACATTTTGCTAAACTTTTTAATGAAGAATGAGTAAATGCGGTTGACATTAGTAGCACCCTACATGAAAATAAAGATTTTTGTTTTTATTGGCGCATTAGTAAAACCGAAGTTAGAGAGGCTTTAAAGAAAATGAAGTGTGGAAAAGCTGTTGGCCCTGATGATATTCCAATAGAGATGTGGAAATGCTTAGGAGATGAAGAAATTTCTTGGTTTACTAAACTTTTTAATACTGTTTTGAAGACAAAAAAGATGCTAAATTAGTGGTAACGAGTGTGTTAATTCCTATTTTTAAGAATAAAGGTAATGCACAAGAGTGTGTGAATTATAGAGGAATTAAGTTGATGTGTTATACTTGAAAACTATAGGAGCAAGTTATGGAGCGTATGTTACGGCGTGATATTAATGTTTCTCAAAATCAATTTGGATTCATGCTAAATAGGTCTACTATGGAAGCCATACATTTATTGAGAGGTTTGATGGAGAAATATAGAGAGAATAAGGAGGATCTACATATGATATCTATTGATTTAGAGAAAGCATATGATAAAGTTCCAAGAGAAGTGTTATGGAGAGTTCTTGAAAAGAAAGGAGTTAATAACGGTTATATTCAAATCATTAAAGATATGTATGCAAGAGCTATTACATGTGTTCAAACACAAGGTGGTTTGACCAAGTATTTTCTTATTTCGGTTGGATTACATCAAGGATCAGCCTTAAGTCCATATATTTTTGCTTTAGTCATGGATGATCTCACTAGACATTTGTAAGAGGATGTACCTTGGTGTATGGTTTTTCCTTATGATATTCTTCTTGTTGATAAGACTAGATAGGGAGTTGAAGGTATACTTGAATTATGGAGGTCAACCTTAGAGTCTAAAGGTTTTCGCTTGAGAATATCTAAAACTGAATATACATAGTATAATTTTAGTAGCAATAGATCTATTGAGGGGATTGTGACTTTGGGCAATCAAGTCATTAATAAGAATACATGTTTTAGATATTTTGAATATATTGTTCAGAGTGATGATAAAATAGATGGGGATATTATCAGCAGAATTCAAGTTGGATGGTTGAAGTGGAGGAATGCATCGGGCTTGTTGTGCGATAAAAAAGTCCACCTCAAACTTAAGAGAAAATTCTATAAAATGGTGGTGAGACCTGCAATGCTTTATGGTGTCAAATATTGGTCATTAAAAGAGAAGCATAATACTAAGTTAAGTGTTACAAAGATGAGGATGCTTAGGTGGATGAGTGGCTTGACCCTTAGAGATAGGATACGAAATGAGCATATACATGAAAAGATTGGAGTAGCTCCGGTGGAAGATAAGATTAGAGAGAGTCGCCTTATATGATTTAGTCACATTAAACGGAGGCCTTCTGATGACCCGGTTAGGAAAGTTTAGGTATTAGATTTGACTTATGTTAAGAAAGGTAGAGATAGACCTAAAAAGACTTGATTAGAAAATGTTAAAAATGATATTTCTTTATTAGATTTAAATGAAAATTTAACTTTTAACAGGACATAATGGTGAAAAATGATTCATGTAGCCAACCCCACGTAGTGGGACAAAGGCTTGATGTTATTGTTGTTGTTGTATGAATTATACTAAGAGTTATTTATTAATTACATTATATTCTTGATTAATTTTAATTAAACTAGTTAAATTAAAATAATTAATTCCTATAGGCAACACCTACCAATTTCAAGAATTTCTCTACTATCTTCCTATAGCCATAGGCCTAGGGTTTGCTTTTCCTCTTCTCCAGCAATTTGATTTCACCTACGCTTCACGTAAGAGAGAGAGTTTTGAACAAGTCACTAAAAAACTTCTTCGCCTCCTTCGACGACATCTCTTCCTATTGGATCAGATCATCGGATGTCACGATAGCTCGTTGTTCTTCTGTCGGATCAGAAGTAATGACGACGACGGGAGGGAGGGAGCTCATTGTGAAGGTAACTATTTTCTCCCTTTCGCTTCTTCGGCATCCTGCAAGTCATGTTGCCAAACAGCCCCTTAGAGTGGCTATGTGGCTTTTGATGATGAGTGATTGGTCTTGAAAGATGTTTAGAATGTAGATGAAGATAACTATTTTATCTCACAAAAAATAGACACTAAAAGCGCTAAATAGCAAGCAAAGAGAAGATAATTTCTTCACTAAAATTTTTTATACAAAATTAGAAAATTACAATGCATATCAACCTATATTTATAGGCATTACAAGACCTTGAACTACCCTCACTTCAAATAAAAGGAGAAAAAATATGGAGGGAAAAGTAAGTTCGGTCATTAAATGCTTGAAGCGATTCTAATATGCTTCGAATACAACTCTTTTTTCATGCAAAATAAATTAAGGGATCATAGCTAAAACATGGTTCCAAGTTGGAAAATTCAAATGTAAATAAATAAATAAATAATTTACATTGAAATAAATCTAAACTTGGGCTTGGTCGTGAGCTTCATGGACTTCTGCTAGCTTGAGTTTTTGCTCTTGTTCTTGTAATTAGTCCAATGGGATGATTTGATTTAACCATTTAATGTGTTACGTCATGAAGGCAATTACCTAAGTGATGTTACTACAGACATTAGGTTAGGGAGCTTATTGCGAAGAATAACATCGAGCCATTAAGCTTGATTTAAACATTTGATGTGCTACATAATTAAGGCAAGTTTCACTGGTTCAGAAACCAAATTTAAGATTTAGAGCTTTCTCTTTTTTTTAGCTTCCAACAATTTAAAGAATTTTATATTATTTTTAAAAGAAAATTCACTCATCATTTTAAGAGATTGCACGAGTTTTTTTTTTTTTTTTTTTTGCCTTTCCCTTGAATTTTAAGGATTTTTAAGTTTTTTCTTCAATTAAAATCCAACTTTCCATAATTCCATAAAAAAACTAGGGTATATTTACAATCTTGTAGAGAATCCTTAGATATGAACATTAAGAGTCAATGGTGCATCTGGGAATTCAAGATCCACGAAGAAACACATCATACAAATATTGCTATGCAGCAATTCGTCATTTCGTAGACATGGCATGTCTAGAAACTACAACAAAGCATTAACATGGATGCACATTGATGTTGCATGCCCATGTGGGGCTGGAGGATGTGTGGCACCTCAATGGCAATGCCTCATCACGTTGAATGGCAAACATGCATACAACTCCCTTCATCTTGATTTAGTATCAATAATGTGTCAGCTGTGTAGGTTGGGTCATTGACCCATGCACATAAGAAGTTCATCAAGCCCATCTTACCATAAGGCATGCTGCAGGTATGTCCAAATGATCTGCCACTGATGAGGATGTGATTGAGTCGAGCAGAGCTCAAAAACATCCAACATTCCAACTCAATCTCTAATCCATCAATTATCCTTTGAGCTTGAACTCAAGCTTCAGATGAGCCTTCTGACAAAGCTATAGCTTGAGCTAATCGAGTAGTCGAGTGTTAAGCTTCTTGAAAATCCAAGAAGGGCAGACACCTTTAGAGTAGGTGTAGACTCCAAGAGAAGAAGAGATAAATCAGAATTTTTCGTTCCATAATAAGTCTTTACAACTAAAGAGGTATTTATAATACTTAGGTAGATCAACATGTCACTAAAGAACCGGTCTACCTAAAACAAGTAAAAAAAAAGGCTAGACTAGTGTTTTATTACATATGTGGACTCATTTGTCATTTATGTTGTCAAAATTAAGTTGTTGTCATTTGTTAGTTGTGGAATGCGTTTGTTCATTTTTTGTGGTAGGCTTTCATAGTTATTGGTTGTCCCGTCATGTTTGTAGCTAATGCTTCACATAAGGATTGTATAATTTTCGAGCCACATACAATATGTTGATTTCTAACACTCACATCGCCATGAAAAACAGTCTTGTCCTCAAGGTTGAGAGAAGAAAAAGATGAAGAGTGGGCTGCAAAATTTTCACATGTGGCATCATCCGGTAATTTAATTTCTATTACAACAAAACTAAATTGTGAAGTTGTAAAAAGGTAGAAGGACAAAAAGGCATAAGGAGATATTCATAGTGATCGTCATGAAAAGTTTTATGAACATTTTTAGAATGTATCATAACTTGCTGAGAGGCAAAACAAAAATGAAGTTTGAAATAAAAAAACTCAATGTAATTCATCTAAAAATTCATGTACTATTGGAATAGGAAATTTATATTTAATGGTGAGTATATTAAGGTCTCTAAAATTAATGCAAAAATGTCAAGTACCATCATGTTTTTAAACAAACAATATTGGAATAGAAAAAGAGCTGAGATTATGGCAAATAATAACGAAGTGAAGCATTTTAAAAACTAATTGTTCCATAGCATCCTTTTAAAGATGTGGAGAATAATAAGGATGGATATTAAAGGGTGGAGATAAAGATGGAAGATGAATACGATGATCAATGGTACAACGTTGAGGTAAACCTTGTGGTGGCTTAAACAAATGCTGAGATTATTTGAGTAAGGTAGAATTGGATAATGGTAAATGATGAGTAAGTAAAGAGAAACCTGTCGGAGAATGTGGCGGTTGTGGACAAGGAATGCGGTAGACGGAAGAGGAAGTATCTTGATGGAGTGGAGTATGTGGATGGTCCATACACAAACTATCAAGTCTCTTGTCCATAGACTACATGAAAGCATGGATGCAAATTGGAGAGATGTGCCAATGGATGCAAATTGGAGATCAGCTTGTCGGAGGGATTTTTGGATTTCCGATAATTGCAATTCTTGATTGGTTTGCATGGTGCATAGGGCGCTTTTGCTAAATTGGCATTTTTCATGGTTTAAAATTGATGGAGAATGAGAAAAGATGGTGCCCAAATAATGCTTGAAAACAAGAACCTGAAACTGATGTTATCTTGAATGCTGTGGGTGTATGAAAGGAAGGTTGTTGGCTAGAAACAGATGGCTGCTGTTGTCAATGCCAAACCGAACAGCTGGACTGGCTGGTTTTGTTAAAAAAACTGCAGGGGTGCGCTGAAATGGAGGGTCGCTGTTCTTGAAAACAGCGGGGCCAGATGGCTTATTGTGCTAGAAAAGAACGGCTGCAACTGGAGGTTGATTTAACAAGATGTTTGTGTGAAGACTGCTACTGTTCTTGGTGTTCTTGAACAGGAAAATACAGCCAAATCAAAGACTTCTGCTATTCTGGTGTGAAAGACTGCTGCTGGGAACGTATGATGAAGTTGATAATGTTGTGAAGATGCAGGGAACATGAAGAGGAATAATATGTAAGGTTGGTTTGCTAAGGAAAACAGCAAGAAGAGGGCAGGAAAGCCTTTGGTAGCAGAATATGGAAGCTGGCAGCCTGCCGGAACTGCACCGGACTGCAGGAAATTGGAGAAATGCAGGATAGCAGGAGTGTAGGCGGGGAGATGATGTTAATGCAACGAGAGCACCATTTGTTAAGCTTCTGAGAAATCCAAGAAGGATAGACACCTTTATAGTATGTATAGACTCCAAGAGAAAAAGTGGAAAAAGAGATGAATCAGAATTTTTCATTCCATAATAAGTCTTTACAATTAGAGAGATATTTATAATACAATAATACATAGGTAGACCAACATGTCACTAAAGAACTGGTTTACCTAAAACAAATAAAAAAAGACTAAGCTGGTGCTTTATTACATATATGGACTCATTTGTCATTTATGCTACCAAAATTAAATTATTATCATTAGCAAGTTGTGGAATGTGTTCGTTCCTTTTCTTAGGTAGGCTTTCATAGTCATTGGTTGTCACGCCATGTTTGTAGTCAATGTTTCGCATCTGGATTGTACAATTTTCCAGGCCCACACAATATGTTGATGTCTAACATCCAGCCGAGCCGCTCCTTAACCTTGACTAGATCAATGAGTAGGTTCCATCCACATTCATAAATTTCACCAGCTCTATAAAAGATAAAATGTGGAGAAAAAGGATAAACTAGATAAGGAGTTCTACCTCAAAAAAAATGGAGATAATGGCATCCATGACAATGTGGAACTAACAACAAGAATATGCTTTGGGCCATCCAACAGTGCAAAAGATTGTAGCCTAAAGAGGAGAATTTGATGGAGAAGGATAAGAAAAAAAAGGGCAATGCCTACAGCTAGGTGACAAAATTGGGGGCTGCAAGAGAAATTAAGGAGCTTTAGGATTTTTTTTAATAATTTCAAATAATCACCTAACATTTTAGATTTATAAATTTATCATTATGAGTTGAGGAAGCTAACGAGCTGAGTCATACATAGAACAAAATTGAGCTAAGTTTAGCTCATCACTCAAGCTCAACTAGCCGACTCTTTAAGCTTGGCTAAAGTCCATTAAAGAGTTAAGCTTGAACTAACTCACCAACACCACTAGCCCTTAATGGATAATGAGAACATATTTACAGGTGAGTGTTGGCCACCAGGATGAGATGATAAAAGTTGGGGCAATATGGCCAAGGAAGGTTATAAATACAAAGGGGGTCAAGCACAAAAGCTCATCATGGAGTTCCGCCAACCCATGTAATTGGCAACAAGGTTCTACCAACCTTTTGACATTTCTCAGTGCATTGAGCCTCTATGGAGACTAGAAAGAGGATTTCTGTAAGTTGTAAGATGGAGCTCAAGGTGGTTGAAAGATTTGTCATAAGAGAGGAATGAGGAATGTGCCACTATCATGCATCAACGTGGAGAAGTTGGCATCAATTTTGTGGTGACATGAATTTGTTAGCAACAGGGGAGTAGGCGATTGCTTCGATCTGTACAAAAAAGTAAATTAACCTAGGGTCATAGGCATTCAGAGGAGTAGCCATCCAATGAGGTCTTATTGCATTCATTTTCCACAAACAAGGAACATGATGATGCAAGCAATGGACGAAGTTGTGCCCATTGAGTTAGTGCCCCGTGATTTCGAGAATGGGAGGCCTTCATTCCACTTGATGTTGCTAGTGCAGATAGCACTAAGATTAGAGGTTAACTTTAGACATCGAGCTCTCCAAGCTAGCCATACAATGCTTCACCATCTATAGATTTAAGTGAAGCTCTCCCGCCTTGACGCCATGTTGAAAACATATTATTTTTTTTTACTAGAATCATCCATCAGATACAAGAGGACCTATATAGCCACTACCACCTTCCTGCGATTCTCGTTTACCTATCTTATTTGATCTACGTATAAAGGATGAGTAACTAGACCAAATCAGCCTCCAACTAATCACAGCTTCCCTCCTTAATTTATTCTGCACGAAATGAATAGAAGCAAAAACAAATTGAATCAAAGTTATACTTTGACAGTCACCTGACCTCACCAAACCCTAATTACACATATAACTAAATCAGAATGCAAAATTAATACATAAATATTAAACTTTAAAAAAAAGATTGCAAAATTAAATTCTCAAGTTTGCAGTTTCAAATCTCATCCATTCCATGTATGGATAGAATAGGAAATCCACACATACCATATATCTAGCATCAATAAAAGGATCATTGACGGTCACCACCTCAATATCATCCCTAGAAGCAGCAATGCGTAAGACCAACCTTCCAATACGACCAAAACCTGAAGATTTCGAGAAAATTAGTACAAAAAATAAAAAAAGTCTTCGTATCAATGTTAAAAATAATTGAAGGTATACCATATTATCCTAAGAAAGTGCTTATGTGACTTAAAGATACAAATACTAATAGTGGGGGCATGTCTAGAATAGGTAGATGTGCATTGAAACCAATACGAGCTATCAACAAAAGTAACACAAGCAAGTTTTCCCATTAGCACAACAATCTTATTGGATACTTTTACAAACACCTGCATGGCTTTTAATGTTAAAGTTTGCTTGAAACTATGAGAAATTGGTACAAGATAATTTTCCCTCAAAGCCAATTGAATCATTAAATACAAAAGAGAGCAAAAACAAAATCCATTTATGTAAAACAGGGTCCATTTGATAGGATTTTCACATAAATATATGCAATCCATCACACACAAACCTTGACTGTTTTTTAGTTCAGAATTGAAGAGTAGTGATCAAGTGAATCACTATTTAGTATTCATACAAAGCATGTGCAAAGGAGATTGATAGTTTAGGCTCCTTTACGGGAAAATTAACGGAATTAATAGATATTATAATTCTTAGGAAGATAAATATTCTGTGCATTTAGGAAACTAAATGGATTGGAGAGAAGGCTAAGGAGATTGATAGTTCAGGATATAAACTATGGTATTCGGATAGGAGTCATATTAGAAATGATGTAGGTGTAATTATAGACAAGAGTTTGAAGGATAATATTATAAAAATTAATAGAATTGAAAATAGAATTATAGTTTTAAAGATTATTGTTGATGCTAAGATTGTTAATATTATAAGTACTTATGCTCCTCAAGTAGGTTTAGATATGAGTCCAAAATTAAATTTTTGAATGACTTATAAGAATTAATACAAAAGATACCTTTTAAAGGATGAAGATTAAAAAACATTTCTTAGAACATGATATTTAACAAAGATGGATGAGATATTTTACTAAACTTTTTAATAAAAAATATAAAAATACGATTGACTTTAGTGACCTTAACACCCTAAATGAAAATAAAGATTTTTTTTATCGGTGTGTTAGTAAAACTGAAGTTAGAAAGGCTTTAACGAAAATGAAGTGTGGAAAAGCTGTTCGACCTTGTGATATTCCAATAGAGATATGGAAATGCATAGTAGATGAAGGAATTTCTTGGCTTACTAAATTTTTTAATATTGTTTTGAAGACTAAAAAGATGTTAGATCAATGGAGAATGAGTGTGTTAATTCTTATTTTTAATAATAAAGGTGATGCGCATGAGTGTACGAATTATAAAAGAATTAAGTTAATGTGTCATACTTTAAAACTTTGGGAGCGAGTTATGGAGCGTAGGTTGCGATGTGATACTAATGTTTCTCAAAATCAATTTGGATTCATGCCGGGTAGGTCTACTATGGAATTCATACATTTATTGAGAGGTTTGAAGGAGAAATATGGATAGAATAACTGAATAAGGAGGATCTACATATGATATTTATTGATTTAGAAAAAGCATATGATAAAGTTCCAAGAGAAGTGTTATGGAGAGTTCTTGAAAAGAAAGGAATCAATAATGCTTATATTCAAATCATTAAAGATATGTATGCAGGAGCTATTACTTGTGTTCAAACACAAGGTGGTTTGACCAAGTATTTTTTTATTTCGGTTGGATTACATCAAGGATCAACCTTAAGTTCATATATTTTTGCTTTAATCATGGATGTTCTCGCTAGACATTTGCAAGAGGATGTATCTTGGTGTATGCTTTTTGCTGATGATATTCTTCTTGTTGATACGACTAGAGAGGGAGTTGAAGGTAAACTTGAATTATGGAGGTCAACCTTAGAGTCTAAAGGTTTTCACTTGAGTAGATCTAAAACTCAATATATGGAGTATAATTTTAGTAGCAAAAGACTTAGTGAGGGGATTGTGACTGGGCAATCAATTCATTAATAAGAGTACACGTTTTAGATATCTTGAATCTATTGTTCAGAGTGATGGTGAAATACATGGGGATATTATTAGCAGAATTCAAGTTGGATGGTTGAAGTGGAGCAATGCATCGGGCGTGTTATGCGATAGAAAAGTCCCTCTCAAATTAAGGGAAAATTCTGTAAGATGATGGTGAGACTTGCAATGTTTTATGGTGCCGAATGTTGGCCTTTAAAAGAGAAGCATAATACTAAGTTAAGTGTTGCAAAGAGCCAAAGATGAGGAAGCATAGGTGGATGAGTGGCTTCACCCTTAGAGATAGGATACGAAATGAGCATATACGAGATAAGGTTGGAGTAGCTCCAGTGGAATATAAGATTAGAGAGAGTCGCCTTAGATGGTTTGGTCACATTAAATGGAGGCCTTCCGATGACCCGATTAGGAAAGTTGAGGTAGATTTGACTTATGTTAAGAAAGTTTGAGGTAGACCTAAAAAGACTTGACTAGAAAATATTAGAAATAATCTTTCTTTATTAGATTTAAATGAGAATTTGACTTTTAACAGAACACAATGGCGAAAAAGGATTCATGTAGCCAACCCCACGTAGTGGTACAAAGGCTTGATGATGATCTTGTTGTTGTTGTTATTCTAATAAATTATTTGAGTAGGTACTTACATGCCCATGCTAAAAATAATGAATAAGATTAAATTTGATATTTCAATTTGGATTCTATTCCTAATAATTTCTACCTATGGCAGTTCTCTCTGACAAAGCGTAAGCATGAGACTTTTCCTGTTTTTGTGGCACTATTGTGATGGCTATCTCACAAGCTAATCCAAAAGACCTTAACTATTTTCAGACCTTAACTATTTCCAGATATTATTATACCTAATGGGAGCTTCTACCAATTTTAATTGAAGCAAATCCACGAAAGCTTCTTTGATAATGTTTGTTTATGGGGAATCTTCTCAATCTTATGACAGCTTTGTGGTTCCTAGGTACAAGCTTCTCTTGGGCTTCTCCAACTTCTCCTATTGTTGACCTGAAGGTTCTCCTTTTGCCGCTAATCCAAAAACATTGTTGATTATATAGCTTCTTCTGTGGCTATTCCAAAAACCATATCCTATTCTTAAGGCTAATGAGTATGGAGTATGTGGTGTCTATATTAGCATGTCAATGTCATGAATAAATTTCTTATTTTAGATGTGAAGGAATTTATTTTAGATGTGAAGAACCTTATTGATATACTCTGAGATTATTATCCTTATTTTTTAACACAATGCATTAAACAATTCATATCATGATTCTCCCACAAGTTTTACACTAGTTGTCGACTAACTAATACAACCATCCACTTTTCTCTTCCAGGACTGGAGACTTGGCAACAACAGTGTTAGATGAAATCACAAGAGATGAAGAAAAAATTATGCCCTTTTAAAAAAAAAAAAAAATAACAATACATGAAACAAAATAAGTCAAATTGATGCAATGGTGTGTATTTCAGTTAATTAAAAACAAAGGGCGATCAACCAAGCAAAATCAAACAGTTTCCTTCTGAAATATTAGCATGCAGAACTTCATGTTGAGCAAAAAAAACTAATTCTTATGCATGGCATCTGATGTGACTTCCATCAATTGATCTCATATCATGTTTCCTCCAAACTTGATCTTTTTAAAACTGAAAGCCTAAGTTGCTGGTGTGTCTATCCATGGAGAAAATGCAATAAAACCACAAGTTGACTAAACAAGCAAAGCATTTTCCGCATTCAAACATGATGTTCCTCCCGCATGTTTCACTTGAGTAAGGATGGGCAGGTGTGACAAGATTGATGAAGTACGTACCATTGATGCCAACCTTTGTCCTCCCATCAGTTGGTGATCCTAATCATAGAAGGGGTTAAAAGTAGACAAATTTTCCCATCACATAACTGAGAAAGATTTAATAAAAGAATTTGCTCAATAACCAACAAAACTAAAAGATGATTACTTGGAACAACCGGAGGTGCTTCGGTTGCTGTAGCTTTGGTAGGCTGAAAGCTTTTTTTCGTAGATGTCCTGTAAAAATCATAAAATATAAATACATTAGTATATTAGGAAAACTCAATGAAAAAAGCTTTAGATGTAAAAGGATACCATAAAAGCTCATTCTGAGCATAACAACTGGGAAACCACTTAACTGTGTTGAGGCCACACCCGAGGAAAGCGTAGAGCATAAAGTACTCGAACGGATCCGAGCAGAACAGCCGCTAGATCTACTAGTCCGACAATAAAACTAAACACAGATAGAATATAAGTATAGCATCAAAGGGGGATGAATAAACTTTTTTTTTTCTTTTGAAATTTTATCAAATACGCAATTTAGTAAAATGTGTGTGCAAGACAAGGTAATTATAAAGACAGGCTTGAAAAAATCGGATGATTAATGTTACCTTATGCCGATGAGCATCAGCAGGTCGCTTAGGCAAAACGGAAGGAATCAAAAAATAAAAATATAATCTCGCCTTAATGTACACGTAACCTGAAGTAAGAAAGCGGAAAGTACAGCCAATGAATATAGAAATTGATACCTTGAACGGCTCTGGAGCTCGAGCTCTTGAATCCGAATGGAAGTAATCGCCGTAAGCATGGGGAAGAGGAGTGGCGGATCTGAGGAGAGCGGAAAAAGCCATTACCAGAGTTAGCAGTTCTCTCTCCTCTTTCTCTTCTTCCCAAACCTGCGCAGAAAACCCTAACTACACACGTAGAGGGGCAGAGCGAAGGTCGGTGGAATGGCAGCTGGGCGGGATGCGCGCCGTATATATAGCTGTGGTGCTTGCGGGTCAATTTCTCTTACGAGGCGGAAATCTTGATGCCTCCACACGCTTGTCTTTCTGCGGAAAAATTATTCTGTTAGGAACACGCTCATATTTGCCGAATGCACCCCATTCAACATTGGAACAGTAGTTTTTAAATAATTTTTAAAAATTATATATATATATATATATATATTTGGTTGGAAAAAATAGGAGTAGACATATCCAATATCATTCCAAAAAATGAAAGATTACGAGTAAATTATAATTATTTTATAAGAAAAATTAAGAAAAAACTTACAAAACTAAAAAGAAGGAAAAGAAAAAAGCTAAAATAAATCCTAAGCTATGAAAATAAAACTCCTTCGAAAAATAGAAAGAAAAATCATAACTAAACAAGTAGAGTTCAATAAAGAACCAACTAAAGAAAATGAAAATAAAGATATTCCAACTTAACAAAGCTCAGCAAGAGTAGAGACCGCCCAAATCCATCACTGAAACATATACTGAAAAACAACCTTCCAACCAAGTCAATAAAACGCAGCCAGAGATCTCTCTAGGATGCTAACCAACCAATAAATCGACAAAACAGAATCCAGAAGCCAAACAAAGCACCAAATTCAGCAACAAACCGAGCCTCCGAACACTTGCAACTCAAAACAATAAGTCAAATAGCTGAACAAGACATCTAGAAAACCAACAAAGACAATCAAAACTAAGAACCAAACCAATCAGCAAAAAGCTGCTAATTAAAGATGAGCAAAAAATGTTCAACCCATCGACACCCTCCACCAAGACTCGGGAAAGGGAAACCTTCATCACAACACGATCAAGCAACATAAATAATCAACCTTGGTTGCTAGGCCCGACCATCCAAGGAAAAACACCTGATTGTCAAGCCAACCATCTAAAAAGAAAAGAGAAGGAAACCCAATCATCATTGTCTAAAATATTAAAATAAATCAAACAACATAAAACAATAAAACCAAAAGGAACATAGAAAACACCAACTCAAACAAACCAAACAGCAAACAAATAAAGTCCCGAGCAAAAAAAAAAAGAATATAGAGCCCAAAGCAATCACCAACTAAACCCGAAAAAACCAACGAGAAAAAACAACATAGAAACAAACCAACAACCCCAACCAACAGGACAAAGGAAAAGAAACCACTAGCTCAAACCGGACAACTAACAACAAAAAAAAGGAATAAGAAACAAAAATAATCAAGAGAGCAAAACCCAACCGACGTAGAAGAGCAAATAGAAATCAAGCCAACCAAACCAAATAAAAGAAAGCAAAAGGAAACAAACCAAAATCAGACAAGTCAAAAGAAAACCTAATAAAATAAGAAGCAGAAAAAAACTAAACAACCAAACAAAAAAATAAACAACCAAGTAAAAAATTGGAAGCCAAAAAATACATAAAAACCCTCACAAATTAAATAACAAAATGCTTGATTTTGTGAAAGAAACCCAATTGGCAACTTTAGCCCTTATAGCAAACTTGATATTCTTACAAATAGAGTTGGAACAACAAAATTTATTATCAAATTTTCTGTAATTTTTTTCCTTCCAAATGAAATAGAAAGAGCAACAAGTAGATAAAAAAAATAAGTATTTAGCATCAGAAAACCATTCTGATGCTCAAAAATACATAAAACCTTTCACAAATAATTAGGATTTGAACTAAATTAGGTCTAAACATAAAATAACTCAACCCATGCACAAATTTAGAAATAATCTTGAAAGAAAAATCACATTTAAAGAACATATGGTTATGACTTTCTTTAGCTTTAGAACAAAGAATACTAGTTAAAGGAACATTCAAATTCCTTTTATCCAATAAATCAATAGTTTTCAACCCCTTTAAAATGGTCATCCAAGCAAGGCAAGAAAAGCTCATAGCATATCTTTTATGCCAAATATAAGAGTATCATTCCACTCTAGTAAGATTATTGTAAAAAAACATTATGAAAAATCTTAAAAGAAGAATGATCATTACATCCCAATAAATATTAAAGATTTTGTTATTCTTAATAGAAATACCAAAAGCAGCCACCATAATATTATTAAGAACATAATCAGGAAAAACCATCAGGATCTGGAGTAGATGAAGAAGGATAAAAAAATCACATTTTTAATCTCCTCAAAAGTAACAGAAGCAATAAGAGATGTCATAAGAACATCACGAACCCTCTTACCAACCGGAATGACAAAGGAAGAAGCAAGAATCAGTTTAGGAGAGTTAAATTTTTCTTAAAATGGCTTACAAAAGCCTTAAAAATACCTCTATAATTTGCAATAAAGCCATTAGGAGTATAAATAACGTGAATCTTTTTTTTTTTTTCCTATAATGAATTTTAGAATAAAGAAAATCCAAGTCATCTTCATCACATGTAAGCCATTTAGATTTATCTTTTTGAATAATCCAAGAAGGCCATAGAGAAAAATTAAAATTAAGAAGCCCATTAACATCTTTAAGAGCCAAATTAAAATTATGATCCAAATAATTAACTTGAATTTTCTTAAGTAAATCTTCATTTAGCTTTTGAAGATAATCAATATTTGTAGAAACATTCTTAGAAGAAGGCCAAGTCTTCTTATTGATTAAGCACTTGAGAATACACAATTTATCAAATAAACGATTAATAGGATTACCAATAAGTGCTTTAGCAAAAATATCAATAATTAAATCCCAAAATTATGGCTTCTTACACACAAAATAAAAAATCTTAAAAAGAAATTTATTCCTTCCATAAGTCAAACTTTTATTGCAAATAATAATACGAGAATGATTAAAACATATAGGATTATCTACATGATACTAACAATGAAAAAAAACATCGAGCCAATGACAATGAACTAAAATCATATCCAATCTAATATGAATAGGACAATCTACTTGTTGATTAAACCAAGTAAAAAACCGACCAACCAAAGAACGATCATACAGACTAGCATTAAAAATAAAATTATTAAAATCCCACAATTTGGCACAAGGAATAAAATTACCTTATGATTTCTCATTAACAAATCTCAACAATTAAAGTGTCCTAATAAACCCAAGGAGAATAAATATTACTAGCTAAATTAAGAATATCATGCCAAAGAGATAACCTTTCAACAACAAAATTAAAAGCATAAATAACTGTAATAAAAGTAACAAAATAAGAATCAGATTTGACAGAGTCATGTATGAATTGATTAGTAATGATACTGCTATTAAAAAAAACAAGAAGCGTCTCATTTCACCCAAATCCTCCTTGGACAAGAGAAATTAAAATTATGATAATATGCTTTGTATTGGAAAATTATATGCTTAACATCAAACCAAGGATCTTTAACCTGATCCAATTTAATCTTAACTTCTAAATATAAAAGAAATCAACATCAAAATTTTTAACAATGTTCTTGCAAGCATGTCTATCCAAATTATGAAAACCTCTAACATTCCAAGAAGCAATATTAGGGAAAAAAACATTAATGCTTGATAATAGAGTTTGTTGCCTTTTTTGAAATTTTAAATCTAATAGACTTACCATAAGTTAACGAAACCTTAAAAACAGGTTGCACATTAGCATTATGTTTAGGTAAAACAATTTCCTTCTCACTAAAATTTAAAATTGAATCATCAACATGTAAGTCCACCATTTGCTCTTCCAAACTATACAAAACCTCAAACTTATTTTGTATTTTAGAATTCTCAATCATAACATCTTGAATAGGTAAATTAATAGAGGCAGAATTCTCTAATAAATCAGAGGATATATCTTCTGAAGAAAAATTAAGATTAGACAAAATTTCTTTCATGCAACAAGAATGAACATCTAAAATTTCTAAAATAATATTTTTTTTGGATAAGGAATAGAACCTTTCAAATTAATTTGCTCAGAAGATAAGATGTTTTGTCAGGAATCCATAACGCCAAAAGGTTGAGTATATTACAAATTAGGTTCCAAAGTGGAACATGATTAGAGATACACTGAGAATGGGTATTTTTTATATACATAAGCTTTAGGAGGTTGAGAAGACTTAGAAGGACAAGAAGACAACTTCTAAACCTTCCTAGTCATACTTCTCCCTCTATAAAAATTATGATTAACATTTTATTTGGGATCTTGAGGCTTAGTCGGGCATAAGGAGAAGGGATGGACAATCAAACCACACCCAGAACATGGAGTAGGCTTCCAATCATACATAATTTTTAAAGAAAAATTTTCGAGCAGCATAATTTTTTACTTCATCAGGAAGAGGCAAATCCTTATTAATTAAAACACAAATCCTAGCAAAAATAAATTTATCCATATATATATGAATGCTGTGGGTGTATGAAAGGAAGTTGTTGGCTAGAAACAGATGGCTGCTGTTGTCAATGCCAAACGAACAGCTGGACTGGCTGGTTTGTTAAAAAAACTGCAGGGGTGCGCTGAATGGAGGGTCGCTGTTCTTGAAAACATGGGGTTGGAGGAGAGGGGTGGGGGGGGGTGA
>CM039733.1:3960673-4330790 GCA_022539455.1 Dendrobium nobile | reverse complement strand
CCGCCCCGCAAACCACAACTCCTCGACAAGACCAATCCAACCCCACGAAAGAAGAACGAACCCAGACGGTGCACGGCAAAGATAAGAAAAACCACACACAAAACCGGAATCACAAGTGGCGATGGGGAAAACAGGAATAAAAAGGGGGGGAAAGCAGCGGCGGAAAGGACGGGGGTGGGCGGGGAGGGCATGGAGTAGGGCCGGGAAGGCGGGCGGTTGGGCGGGAGTCGGACGCGGGGGGCGAGGGGTGGAGTGTTTCGGATGGGGTGGAAAAAAGGGGAGGGGGAGCAGGGGGGGGGCGCAGGCAGTGAAGAACGTGCGTGGTGTCGTTCTAAATGGACGGGGTGGCGAGGTGGATTTTGGGGGGGCTGATGGGTCGTCGGGCGAGGCATGGGGGATGAGGGGGTGCTTTGCTGTTGCTCCCTCGTTATACGCACCACCTCTTCAATTTCACTGAATATGACCGACCCCACGTTTTTTTTTGATGAGGACTCAAGAGCGAGAAGAGGAGTAGAGATGAGATGAGAATTGAGTTGTTCCGCCCGTGACGCCTAAACACGTAGCATCTAACTAAGAGATTTTGAAGTCTAAGAAATTATCCCGCGTTAAACTCTATTGTATATATTTTTTTCACGTGTTTTTTTGTATATTGCCCAGTCTACGAGAGGGTGTTGGCTTTGTTTTTTTTTTTTAGCTTTTTTTCATTATTATGTCTGTGTGGGTTTGTTTGTTGGGAGAGTTTATCTATTGCATTTGGTTTGCAACCGGTTTGTTCTTGGTTTTTACGGTGTTTGTTTTTTATTAATGAGGATTTTTTTGTTATTTTTTCTGGTTTCAGTGATGTGGTTCGTTTTTAATAGGACCACCATCCATATTCAACTTAACCTTAGCTAACAAAGGACTTTGCGCCCTATAAAATGTATCCTATTATTCATTACTCAAGTGGCTTGGAGCTATATAGAAATAATAGCCTCGGTCTGATCATAATATAATGGTGTACATTTTACGGCAAAACCATTTGGTTAGAGGGTCTCGATACATTCACCTAAAACAACTGTAGGACATTTGTAAGGATCTGAAGTGAAAGTTGTTCACCAGAAATGGTTATCACAGGGTCATACCCATAATTTCAAATTTTAGATTAGTTATCACTCATATTTAGACATATTGCTAGGAATCCAAATATGAATGCCTCAAAATAGCATCTTAGCATGTTTTACACATGCATACTTTTCTTATCTTTTTATATTTTGATTTAAGCTTGGTGGGCCCCACAAAGAATCAATATTAAGATTAAAATAGAGAGCCTTGACTTAGTTTATTTCACCCAAATTCACTTCACAAAGCATGTTCTGAGAGGTATAAGTTGTGCATGAGTGTGCTAAGAGCTACGGGGAGGTTCTCTTTCACACATTGGCGAGTCTTCAAGTCTAATACAAGTTACTTATAAGTCATGTTTCATTTCATCTTATTCTCATTTTTTACAACTTAGATCTCCTTCTTTTCATTTAATTTTAAAACTTTCAATTTCTTTTAAGTTCTATTTGGGTCCCTTGTTAGTCTAAATTTTGACAGCATCTCGATGTCTTCCCAACATAGGGATTTCATTGAGTATGTTGAGTCTTTCAATCACGTCAAAAAAAGCATGCATGATTAGTGTTGTGTGACACTGCAGCTGTAGTCTTCAATCCGACCGACCAAAAAAGCCAATGCATATATAGTTCTTCAGAAACGTATTTGCAAGTCACAATATTTCCCCCCGTCAAAAAAATAGTCACAAGTATTACTATTTCCCCAACGGTGCTACAAAAAGTGCACATGAGGCTCACCGGGATGTCACGAGCATCGCCTATAAGTTTTGAAGAGGCTCAAGCGACTACAGGGGTCGTTGGATGATTCGTGTGAAGGAGGGAGAATGAGCGAGGGGGTCCCGAGGGCATGTTAGATGTGAGAAGGGTGTGCTGGTGTTGTTGGCTACTGGGTTTGAGCTGATGGGATAGGGAGTGTGTAGTTTAGCCGTTTAGGTTTTAAAGTTTTTTTTTTTACAATACCAACTGTAATACAAATGGTAATACATCTATGCATGCACCGTACCAACTCTAAAACTAATTATAGGTATGCGTCAAACACAAAGAGCTCCTAAGTAACTCAGCCATTCTAATTTACAAGTTAGCTTTTTTTTTTTTCTCAATCCTATATAGGCCTGTTGAAACTTTCTCGTATATCCTTTCAAAAAACATATCAGTTCTGATATATTATAGAAGCAGTCAACCAGATTTTCTTACCACAGGGGTTCTACCTATTTTTCATATCGGCATATCATAAGCAGATCGGATTATTGATTATAGAGCCGTAAAGACGGGATGAATCCTTCTTCCGAAAATTTGCTATAGATAAAACAAGTAAATTACCGGTCTATCTGTGATTTGAAATGCCTGTCAACAACGATTCTTGCCACAGCCTGCAAGAACAAGGCAATATGGAACCTAAAAATTTATTGGATAATGATGATAACAAAAAAATGAACTTAAACAAAAAATAATAATGAAAACTTCTTTCTCAAATTAGATTTATAATTGTGACATAATTCCAAGAGATCAATCTCATGAAAATATCCCCAATCCCACTCAACTCATTATGACAATTCGCGTGCCTTTAAAGGAATAACATCGAAATATTAGTATTCTCTCTCCCTGCCAAAAAAAGCAAGCAAGACAAGAAAACACTGCAGTAAGTCTGGCAATACCGAGCTCTTGTATATGGTAAATCATTGAATAACAATGGCAACTGAGCCCGGCCCTGTTTTTTACAATAATTAAAAAAGATACAAAATCCATAATGGAAAAAGTAAAAACTTCATGAAAGAACGTTTCATCCTTAAATAAAAGTATCCTGCATTTTCAACTGCAGGCACTCAGATAGCTGCTCATAGAGTTTCACAAATTTGAAAATTACAATATCCCCGGGAAGATCTAAAATCCATAGAAATAATCTCAATAAATTTGAGGAGAAGAAAAAACAATTCAGACTTCAGAGGTTAAAGAGTGATCTAAGTTGGATATATCACAACGCTTTAAATTAAAATTAATCCATCAATTGCCAATAAACTAGTGCTATGTTTAGTCAAGAATATTTGTGCGATCTTTTGAATGAAATATTTGGGAGTCGCTCTAAGAAACAATGCATTACAGCTTATTAGCTGAGACTAAATAGCAAGTACAATGAAATTGACTATGAAAGAGAATGGGCTCCAATGAAAAAATATTTATATAAATTACCCTCAATTTCTGTCTGAGTAAGATATTCTGTCCATCAGGATCACGAGACAAGTAACTTTTTGTCCGAATCTTTCTCCAGCATCAGTCCATTCTTTACTCACATCTGAATCATCCCACATCAGCTTCATGTCCTCCGACTCCACACATTCATTCCATATTTGTAGTACATAGGCATATAAGATTGTTTAAAGCGTTTAAACATCTACAATGAAATCAAAAATAATAATATAAGCCACTCTAAGCCAATCACTTTCAACAACTAATGTGGTACTTCTGTATGGTATAGAATGATATATGCATGTGAACAATTCAGCTTGATAAGAATGTCAACTTGCCACGACAATCTAGTAGATCAGCACATACCATGCCAACATGGAACTAGCAGATCACCAAAGTGATGAAAACATACAAAAAGTAAAGAAACAAAATTCTTGATCATTTAAATCTTTGGTGCAGAAACGTTTAGCTAACCTACACTCTTGGCTAAGGAGAAAGTGTTTACAGTCCATATATAATGTACTAAGATTTGTTTAATTTAAGAGTTTAGAAAAGCCTCTCCTTACCACTATAAAGCTTCCTAATCTCACACCTTCATTGATACAAAACCACTCTTAGAAAATGATTAATAACCTCATTATAGTAGTGTCAGAAGCCTGAGAAAAATATTCAACCAAAGTCAGCACATCATGTACTTTTCATTGGATGTAACGGAACAAGCAGTCGATGACTTGGCGGTATTATTGGCGACAAAACACCAAGAGTTAACGACGTGAATTTTATGAACTAAACCAAGCTAATTTTTTTGAGTTTGTGCAGCCTGATGGTTTAATCAACCACTAAACTTGTCAACAGCTCGAAGATTTTAAGTTCTGATAGTCATGAGGGCCATAAGTGACTAAACTTTTCTCATAAGAAAAAGAGTAGATGTTCCAAGTTCCGACAGAAGCAAACATGCAACATTTTTTAAATGAATTATGAAAGACTGGCAGAGTAGACACTTGGCTTTCGAAGTGGAGCTTGTATAGAAGAAGAATTTTGAACAAAGAAAATGAATAGGAAGGAGTTTAGTTTCTGCAACCCAACAAAGGGACCATTTGTTGCTTAATTTTTAGAAAATGTGAAATTTAAATTCTCATATTAATTAGTTTAGGTATATTTTTTTAACTTCAAAAAAAAACTTACAATGCAAATTTAATCGGGAATTGTATTTCTCCCACAATCATATATAAAATCAGCAGGAGCCGAACGTAGCCATGATTGGATCATAATACATAAAACAATTTGTATTTCTATGTGCTACATCCTTTTATGTGTTGTTTTTTTTTTTCGCTCTGTATTTTTTGCACAGATTTCGCTTCTTTCCCAACAATTCCTTCGTTTGGTTAGAGGTACTGAGAAATAAATTTTGTTTTAAGCACTATAAACACCTCCAAACTCCTTTAATGGCTATTCTCACATAAAATAAGTAAATAATGACATAATTTTCTAACGGCAAGCCTAATATACATCCAACTCCACCTTGTTGATAATCAACTATTAATTTCGTGCGGACTATAATACGAGGAGCCAAAATTTTAAAAAAACAAATTCTAACACTAAATTAACAACCAGTATGAAATTAGTTTAATCCATCCTTTATTCCTCCCAAGGGTAAAGCCTGCGTGGAGAACCTTTGATTCCCGTTAATCTTAAAGGTTTCTGAACAATGACAGCTTTGCGAATTCGAATCAAATGACCATATGGATGTTGCGATGTTACAAGTAAACAGAACCAAAAAAATTATCAAAATATAAACCTCCAGCAAGTGCCAACTCTCTAAACAAGAAACACGACCGAAACTAATTTTATTCTATCAACAAAAATAAGCAAACCTTAGTTATATCCACGATCAGGTTCAAACAAATATTAATTAAACAAATCGAACACAACGCGAAGATGCAACACATCTGCTTTGCGATTACCACCAAGCTAAATGTACTTCACGAGGAAATAGAATCTCTTTATATAAGAAGAAGGAAAATGCGCACTTGAGCAATGTAGGGAAGACAGGAACGAGAACCGACGCAAAAGGAAAATTTTTGTTGGGGTAAAAAAAAAAAAGGAGAATTGGGAAATAAAATCGAAGAACACGACCAGTCGGAAGCGGGATGATTTTCTAGGATGTCGAGGGAGGAAAGGGAGGAGACGGCCGACGGGGATTTAGAGAACGGACAACAGAGAGATCCCGTATCTGGGGAGGACGCGTGGCAAGAGACGGATGGTTTTCATGGCTGTTTGGCGGAATACAACGGTTCAACTGTCAACTTCTCGCGTGTGTTTTAAGCCTTTAAAGGGTTTATGAAAAAGACGCGGTTCAAATATTTAATTAATTCTGGTCGGAAATTTATTTTAAAATGGCGAAAGCCAATTTTTTTCCAAAAAATTTTGATTTCAAAATTATATTATTTTTTAGAAAATATGCTTAAGAAGCTTTTTGACGTAATTAGTGATCATGAAATTGATGTTTATGAAATACATGAATTTAATATAATATAAAAAAATGTAAGCCCATTTTAATTTAAATTATGTTAGAATATTTTTTTTCTTTTTTCTATATCACTCATTATATTTAATCCTAAAATTATCTCAACTGTAAGTGATAGCCAATATTATTTATTTTGGCAACTATAAATATATACAGTAGAGGCAAATGAAATATAAAATGAGAAATGTTCATAAAAAAGAAAAAAAAAACGATATAGATAAATAATTATATATTTAAATTTGCTGCAACTCATTTATTTAAAATATGAGATGAATATATTTATTTTTAGTTTTTTATTGATATATAGATATCACTCAAAATTATAAGATTTACATGTTTAATATATAAATTTCATTGTTTAGACAATGTAACACTCTATTAACCTTCGTGAATATCTTGACAAAATTCTAAATGATGGAGAGGAAGTCATTATTACAAATTACTCCTACATTGGATTCGCCTAAATTTGTGTTCTACCCAGCTTTCAATCTTTGCCACGTTCATACGATCCATCAACTTCGCTTGGAATTGTTCCTCCCCGAAAAAACTATTTTCCCATCTTTGAGGCCTCAAACCAAGCCTTGCAAGCATTGATGCCCCATTTTCGCTAAATCTACCTCAATCAAATTAGGGATGTAAATTCACAAAAATTGAAGCACATGCACTATCAAGAAAAGTGATAAAAGTGAGCATTGTTTGCCTCAAAAACTAGATCGTCCAATGAGGACAATCAACTTCTCTTTCAAAAAAAAAAAAAAAAAAAAGTGGTTTCATTGAAAAGAATGAAATCCTTAATCACCTACAGATTTAATTTATCTGATAAAAATAGTCAGTAAATTTCCTAAGGGAAGATCTAAACCTCGCGGCCCTCATCGTAATGAATGTAAGTCATGATCGTCTCCATATTTGGTCCTATAACAAGGATAATCAATGCCTCTTTTAAGAGAATATTGGAGCCACACGCATATGTCATGAAAATTTGATCATCTCCAAATATGGTTCATCCAATGAGGACAATCAAAACCTTTTAAAGAGATAGCTGGAGCCTCACCATAAGGACAAAAAGTTTTATTCGACACCTCCTAGTTGAATTAAAAAACCGTCAAAATTGAGTGTGCTGTGAATTTTTTCCCCAAATAAATATATATGCTTATATGGGCTCAAAATTAGTCTCACATGCAAGTTAGCAGATTTGAACGTATTTGCGGAGCCCGAAATATTTTATAGTGGGGGACATTAAGAAGCTACTGCACATGAAGACAAAAAGCCCTCATACTAATCCTATTAATTTCTATTTTAATGCAAGAGGAACTAAAAATATCATTTTTGCTCTTTGCTATAGCTCTCCTAATCAACTACAAAAAAAAGTAAGAGAATAACATGGATGCTTCTTCTCATAAATTGGATAAATATTCTACCTAAAAAACATTGGTTACATCTGCTTTTATTAGGGGGAAGTTCATAGGGAAGGCCCAAATTGAATTTAAAATGAAAGGATCTATAAGATTCAAACAGTTTTGGCTAAAAAGTCTAGACCGATATGCAAAAGAAATCTAAAAAATCTTTGAAGTTTACATTTGAGCAGGAAACAGACAACAAAAATGAAAGACTGGAAGATGTTGTTGCAACAAGTAAGAAGAAGCAGATGAGAGAAGAGTTGGATAGGGACGTTGATCAGAAATTTTTAGGGCGAGAAAAAGGGGCACCTTGTGTAGAAATTTTTTTTTTAAATACACATGCAGTAGGCCTAAAGGCGATTTTTATTCTTTGGTGTGTGCCCCCTTGTTGTGGGCTAGAATATACACGACGATAGAATATACACAGCAATAGAGTTATTATTTTACATCTCAACGTTGTACAGATATCCGGCACACAAACAGAGAACATAAGATTTTTTACTTGGAAAACCTTGGAAATGGGAAAAATCACGAGACCACGCCTTGTTAAAACGATTCCACTAGTGTTTGAGCATATGACAGTTGACTAAATCATCCTTGAGGATGATTAGATTATAATAATCAATTGTCTGATTGAAATCTAATGACAAAATAGAGGTCAGGTGAAGGTCCGACGACGTTAGATCATCAGAAATCCGGCGCATCGTTAGATCGGGCAGAAGTCCTGCGCCATTTGATGGTCTGGCGGAAGTTTGACGTCAAGCGGCGGTCCAACAAAAATTTGGCCCCACTCGGTGGTCCGGAGGAAGTCAAACGGTGATCGAAGAGGAGCTATGTGGCAAGAGAGATCACAAATCTTTCTTTCCTTGCTTTGGTCCCCTTTCATGAGAGATGATGAGTCTATTTATAATTTTTTGAGAGTTTCATGGCCAGTAAAATAGGAGGAACATCAAGGTTAAATTGAGAGTTGTTTGAATAGATGACCAATGTTGATTCCTTTGATTGTGGACAGTTTATTTGGTATTTGAATATCTTAATGAAGTCATAATTCGGCGATCTTGGGCTCGTTGGATTCATCTCGTCAAGCCGCCCGATTCGACTTTAAGCATGTCATGTTTGGAAACCTTTTGGTAATCCAAATTGTGATTTGAACCTTTCAAATTAATGCGCTTCGGGTCATTGATTTGAACTCATTTGGGCTTGGATTGAGTCAAATTTGGTGTCGAAGGGTTCATATTTTTGAGACGTTCAATTCGATTGTAAGTTTGTTGATATTAGAGTTCAAATGGTCCTGGATTTAATATTTGAAGTTTCCAAGTTAATTTTTCTTTGAGATTCATGCCGGATCAAGATATTATTTTTGTTGATATATCAAATCTCAAGGATGGCTGTTCTATAATTCACTCTAATTCAAGGTCTGCATCTCCATATGAGATATTTAATTTTTTTGTGATAGATAAAATTATGGCTTATAAATATCTTATATGAAAGCATTTGAGCCTTAATTAGGAAGAATGATATTTAGTCTAACAACCTCATTTTAAATTAACTATTTCCAGTAAAAAAAATGTAATTTCCATAATTTATTTCTTCACAAAAAAATAAATAATATATATTTTAAATAGAAAAAAAAAAGCAAGGTTAAAATATGGACTTTGGAACTTATACTGTCCCCGTCTCTACCAAACTCCTCAGACTCAGAGGAATAAAATGAAGCAATAATTTAATTTTTTTATGTAATTAATAAAACCAACATCTGCACCTTCGTACCCCCGCCGGTATACCCGCACGTGTCCCATGAAGTGCGCAGTAGTGCGGTACCTTGTGCCGCGGAATGATATAATGGGTCGAAATTTGCGCCGAGACTAACAATGGATTTGACAAGTGACCAAGATCGAACGGTTTGTAGCAGTTGGGAATAACGTATGCGATGGAAATGACCGAAGTGGTGGTGGGCTCCACCGGTTCGGCCAATATTTCTTCTAGCATCGAAGCGGCGGAGCCTCCTACAGTCCTACCTAACACATAGTTTTCGACGACAAACCAACAACCGCAAGATCGGGCTAAGAACATCAATTCACACGATCTTCTGATACGCTCACCCTCGCTTAAACTGATTGTTCCTCTTATGTATTTTGTACATAATAAAACAAAATCTTAGAAAAATATAATAAGCTTTTGACAGTTACGTATATTATGAATTATTATCCTTAAATTTGTTTTTTTAATCCTATATTATGAAGGTGATCTATATTATTTTTTAAATAATTTATGTTTTACCCTATCATCAATATTATTATTTTATATATATATATTTTATATATATATATATATATAATATATATATATATATATATATATTTATATTATTTATATATATTATATATATATATATATTCAAGATAACATCAGTTTCAGGTTCTTGTTTTTCAAGCATTATTTGGGCACCATCTTGTCTCATTCTCCATCAATTTTAAACCATGAAAAATGCCAATTTAGCAAAAGCGCCCTATGCACCATGCAAACCAATCAAGAATTGCAATTATCGGAAATCCAAAAATCCCTCCGACAAGCTGATCTCCAATTTGCATCCATTGGCACATCTCTCCAATTTGCATCCATGCTTTCATGTAGTCTATGGACAAGAGACTTGATAGTAGTTTGTGTATGGACCATCCACATACTCCACTCCATCAAGATACTTCCTTCTCCGTCTACCGCATTCCTTGTCCACAACCGCCACATTCTCCGACAGGTTTCTCTTTACTTACTCATCATTTACCATTATCCAATTCTACCTTACTCAAATAATCTCAGCATTTGTTTAAGCCACCACAAGGTTTACCTCAACGTTGTTACCATTGATCATCGTATTCATTTTCCATCTTTATCTCCACCCTTTAATATCCATCCTTATTATTCTCCACATCTTTAAAAGGATGCTATGGAACAATTAGTTTTTAAAATGCTTCACTTCGTTATTATTTGCCATAATCTCAGCTCTTTTTCTATTCCAATATTGTTTGTTTAAAAACATGATGGTACTTGACATTTTTGCATTAATTTTAGAGACCTTAATATACTCACCATTAAATATAAATTTCCTATTCCAATAGTACATGAATTTTTAGATGAATTACATTGAGTTTTTTTATTTCAAAACTTCATTTTTGTTTTGCCTCTCAGCAAGTTATGATACATTCTAAAAATGTTCATAAAACTTTTCATGACGATCACTATGAATATCTCCTTATGCCTTTTTGTCCTTCTACCTTTTTACAACTTCACAATTTAGTTTTGTTGTTGTAATAGAAATTAAATTACCGGATGATGCCACATGTGAAAATTTTGCAGCCCCCACTCTCATCTTTTTCTTCTCTCAACCTTGAGGACAAGACTGTTTTTCATGGCGATGTGAGAGTGTTAGAAATCAACATATTGTATGTGGCTCGATTAAATTATACAATCCTTATGTGAAGCATTAGCTACAAACATGACGGGACAACCAATAACTATGAAAGCCTACACAACAAAAAATGAACAAACGCATTCCACAACTAACAAATGACAACAACTTAATTTTGACAACATAAATGACAAATGAGTCCACATATGTAATAAAAACACTAGTCTAGCCTTTTTTTTTTACTTGTTTTTAGGTAGACCGGTTCTTTAGTGACCATGTTGATCTACCTAAGTATTATAAATACCTCTTTAGTTGTAAAGACTTATTATGGAACGAAAATTCTGATTTATCTCTTCTTCTCTTGGAGTCTACACCTACTCTAAAGGTGTCTGCCCTTCTTGGATTTTCAAGAAGCTTAACACACTCACTACTCGATTAGCTCAAGCTATAGCTTTGTCAGAAGGCTCATCTCAAGCTTGAGTTCAAGCTCAAAGGATAATTGATGGATTAGAGATTGAGTTGGAATGTTGGATGTTTTTGAGCTCTGCTCGACTCAATCACATCCTCATCAGTGGCAGATCATTTGGACATACCTGCAGCATGCCTTATGGTAAGATGGGCTTGATGAACTTCTTATGTGCATGGGTCAATGACCCAACCTACACAGCTGACACATTATTGATACTAAATCAAGATGAAGGGAGTTGTATGCATGTTTGCCATTCAACGTGATGAGGCATTGCCATTGAGGTGCCACACATCCTCCAGCCCACATGGGCATGCAACATCAATGTGCATCCATGTTAATGCTTGTGTTGTAGTTTCTAGACATGCCATGTCTACGAAATGACGAATTGCTGCATAGCAATATTTGTATGATGTGTTTCTTCGTGGATCTTGATTCCCAGATGCACCATTGACTCTTAATGTTCATATCTAAGGATTCTCTACAAGATTGTAAATATACCCTAGTTTTTTTATGGAATTATGGAAAGTTGGATTTTAATTGAAGAAAAAACTTAAAAAATCCTTAAAATTCAAGGGAAAGGCAAAAAAAAAAAAAAAAAAAAACTCGTGCAATCTCTTAAAATGATGAGTGAATTTTCTTTTAAAAATAATATAAAATTCTTAAATTGTTGGAAGCTAAAAAAAAGAGAAAGCTCTAAATCTTAAATTTGGTTTCTGAACCAGTGAAACTTGCCTTAAATATGTAGCACATCAAATGTTTAAATCAAGCTTAATGGCTCGATGTTATTCTTCGCAATAAGCTCCCTAACCTAATGTCTGTAGTAACATCACTTAGGTAAATTGCCTTCATGACGTAACACATTAAATGGTTAAATCAATCATCCCATTGGACTAATTACAAGAACAAGAGCAAAAACTCAAGCTAGCAGAAGTCCATGAAGCTCACGACCAAGCCCAAGTTTAGATTTATTTCAATGTAAATTATTTATTTATTTATTTACATTTGAATTTTCCAACTTGGAACCATGTTTTAGCTATGATCCCTTAATTTATTTTGCATGAAAAAAGAGTTGTATTCGAAGCATATTAGAATCGCTTCAAGCATTTAATGACCGAACTTACTTTTCCCTCCATATTTTTTCTCCTTTTATTTGAAGTGAGGGTAGTTCAAGGTCTTGTAATGCCTATAAATATAGGTTGATATGCATTGTAATTTTCTAATTTTGTATAAAAAATTTTAGTGAAGAAATTATCTTCTCTTTGCTTGCTATTTAGCGCTTTTAGTGTCTATTTTTGTGAGATAAAATAGTTATCTTCATCTACATTCTAAACATCTTTCAAGACCAATCACTCATCATCAAAAGCCACATAGCCACTCTAAGGGGCTGTTTGGCAACATGACTTGCAGGATGCCGAAGAAGCGAAAGGGAGAAAATAGTTACCTTCACAATGAGCTCCCTCCCTCCCGTCGTCGTCATTACTTCTGATCTGACAGAAGAACAACGAGCTATCGTGACATCCGATGATCTGATCCAATAGGAAGAGATGTCGTCGAAGGAGGCGAAGAAGTTTTTTAGTGACTTGTTCAAAACTCTCTCTCTTACGTGAAGCGTAGGTGTAGGTGAAATCAAATTGCTGGAGAAGAGGAAAAGCAAACCCTAGGCCTATGGCTATAGGAAGATAGTAGAGAAATTCTTGAAATTGGTAGGTGTTGCCTATAGGAATTAATTATTTTAATTTAACTAGTTTAATTAAAATTAATCAAGAATATAAATGTAATTAAAAAATAACTCTTAGTATAATTCATACAACAACAACAATAACATCAAGCCTTTGTCCCACTACGTGGGGTTGGCTACATGAATCATTTTTCACCATTATGTCCTGTTAAAAGTTAAATTTTCATTTAAATCTAATAAAGAAATATCATTTTTTACATTTTCTAATCAAGTCTTTTTAGGTCTATCTCTACCTTTCTTAACATAAGTCAAATCTAATACCTAAACTTTCCTAACCGGGTCATCAGAAGGCCTCCGTTTAATGTGACTAAATCATATAAGGCGACTCTCTCTAATCTTATCTTCCACCGGAGCTACTCCAATCTTTTCATGTATATGCTCATTTCGTATCCTATCTCTAAGGGTCAAGCCACTCATCCACCTAAGCATCCTCATCTTTGTAACACTTAACTTAGTATTATGCTTCTCTTTTAATGACCAATATTTGACCACCATAAAGCATTGCAGGTCTCACCACCATTTTATAGAATTTTCTCTTAAGTTTGAGGTGGACTTTTTTATCGCACAACAAGCCCGATGCATTCCTCCACTTCAACCATCCAACTTGAATTCTGCTGATAATATCCCCATCTATTTTATCATCACTCTGAACAATATATTCAAAATATCTAAAACATGTATTTTATTAATGACTTGATTGCCCAAAGTCACAATCCCCTCAATAGATCTATTGCTACTAAAATTATACTATGTATATTCAGTTTTAGATATTCTCAAGCGAAAACCTTTAGACTCTAAGGTTGACCTCCATAATTCAAGTATACCTTCAACTCCCTATCTAGTCTTATCAACAAGAAGAATATCATAAGGAAAAACCATACACCAAGGTACATCTCTTACAAATGTCTAGTGAGATCATCCATGACTAAAGCAAAAATATATGGACTTAAGGCTGATCCTTGATGTAATCCAACCGAAATAAGAAAATACTTGGTCAAACCACCTTGTGTTTGAACACATGTAATAGCTCTTGCATACATATCTTTAATGATTTGAATATAACCGTTATTAACTCCTTTCTTTTCAAGAACTCTCCATAACACTTCTCTTGGAACTTTATCATATGCTTTCTCTAAATCAATAGATATCATATGTAGATCCTCCTTATTCTCTCTATATTTCTCCATCAAACCTCTCAATAAATGTATGGCTTCCATAGTAGTAGACCTATTTAGCATGAATCCAAATTGATTTTGAGAAACATTAATATCACGCCGTAACATACGCTCCATAACTTGCTCCTATAGTTTTCAAGTATAACACATCAACTTAATTCCTCTATAATTCACACACTCTTGTGCATTACCTTTATTCTTAAAAATAGGAATTAATTAACACACTCGTTACCACTAATTTAGCATCTTTTTTGTCTTCAAAACAGTATTAAAAAGTTTAGTAAACCAAGAGAAATTCTTCATCTCCTAAGCATTTCCACATCTCTATTGGAATATCATCAGGGCCAACAGCTTTTCCACACTTCATTTTCTTTAAAGCCTCTCTAACTTCGGTTTTACTAATGCGCCAATAAAAACAAAAATCTTTATTTTCATGTAGGGTGCTACTAATGTCAACCGCATTTACTCATTCTTCATTAAAAAGTTTAGCAAAATGTCTCATCTACATTTGTTGAAATCATCTTTTAAAAAAAAACACTTTTTGATCTTCATCCTTAATACACTTCACTTGAACTAAATCTTTACTACTCCTTTCTCTTTGTTTGGCTAACTTATACATATATATTTCTCCCTATTTAGTATTTAATCTATTATATAAATCATTAAAAGCTAAGCTCTTTGCATCACAAATAACTTTCTTAGATTTCTTATGAGTCTCTTTATAGCTTTTACAATTATCACAATTTTTACAATTAAACCAAATTTTTATAATAAATCTTATTATTTTTTTTATCTTTTTTTGCACATTTGGATTTCACCACCAACTATTTTTACTATTAAGAGATTTTCCCTTTTTAAATAATTCATGTCATGATTATTCGACAAGTTTTTTACGCTGGCTGTCGACTACCTAACACAACCCTCCACTTTCTCATCCAGGACTTGGGACCTGGCAACAACAGTGTTATTTAATATAATTCGTAATTAAAAATTAATATAATTAGCCTAATTAATATAATTTGAAATAGAAATTATTAATTATATAATTAACAGTGTAAATAATAATCAGTAATTAATGAGTTGTAGAACACTTAAGTGATTAATGAGATAATTAATAATTAAAATAAATTAAATAACACTTAAATAATAAATTAAATTATTAATTGGAGTTTAGTTAAATAATTATTTATTTCAAAAAATAATTAACTAATTAATTAGATATAAATACTTATTAAATTAACATCTAAATAAGTAGTTTGATAATTAGTACTATCATTAGTAATTAAGTTATTAATTAAATTATTTGATAATGAAACTAACTTTTAATTATATTATTTATCATTATAACTTGTTGATAATAGTTAAAATTGAAATTAATAAGCAACTCATACTTAACACGTAAATTAAATTCAAAACACAATTAAATTTATTTTTTAAATGAACTAACCGACTTAAATCTTGGATTACATTGTCAAACAGTTCCACAGGATTTAACAACTATTTTGCCAAACATTTTTAAGGAGTTATTATACTCTAAGATTTACTAAATGTAGATTTACAAGATTTATTAAATCCTACTAAAGTTAAATCTTACTTGTTGCCAAACAACCTCTAAATCTCTTCCCGATTTCTTGACCAAATCAGGGAGCACCACCGTCTATTTTTGTTCCCTGCATCAAGATAGTCCTTTAAACTCCACTAAACTTTACCAACCACACGTGAACACAAGTTCACATCCAAAAGGCTTTCCACCAACAGCACTTTGGGCAATATAATACAATCACACCCCTTCAATCTTTGGTCTAGAGCCAACCTTAGATGATATAAAAATAAGATCTTGATAGAGTTTATCATTTATCCATTTGTGCTTGTCTCATACAAAAGACAAAGGTGGAGCATAAAACTTCGAGAGTGCCAACTTTATAGGGTTAGTGTTTGAAAGTTGGAGCTGTGTTATCTTTAGTTCACTGAGCCCCTCCGGGAGGGTTAGATAACTATGTGGGCTCATGCCCACAAGAAATCGTAAGCTCCAAATTTATTTATGTTTTGGTGCCCTCATCTGAGTAAATATTTTTTTATCAATTTGCATTGTGGGAAAAATTCTCAGGTTTCTTTATGGGGAACTTAACTGAGAAAGACTCGTCCTCAGGACTCAATAATTTATATAAACTTTTATATCACATTTGATTCTATTTTGTTAAATATTTTTAAACTTTGCTCCATATTAATTTGAAAATTATACAAAGTTTCCATCACATGCAGCGATAACAAAAAACATGTTTCTTTGACATGCTTCATGAACAGCTAGCCAATCTATTAATCTCTGCGCATTAATTGATGCTTTATCCAAGTTAAAACCTTGATTATAGAATTTATTGTTCAGGCATATATGTTCAAGTATGATTCAACTCATGGCGTATTCAAAGGGACCCTTAAGGTTGTGGACGAGTCCACCTTGGAAATCAACGGAAAAAGAATTGCAGTTACCAGTAAAAGGTATTTAACGAACTTTCATCTATGAATATCAATGTAATTTGAAGTCACATGCCAAAATTATGGAAGATTTTAGCTGTTACTTTTTGAAGCTAGGTTTAAGCTGCATATATCAATCTTTCCATTAGTCACGGCAGGAGCCTCTTGTACCATATATGCATGACCTAGCTAGAAGATTTAGTTTATAGCAGGTTTATACATTATTTTGAAATTCTTTGTCATCTGACAATTGTAGTTCCAATCAGCTGGGCGCAGATGGAATTATGATTTTGCTTTTTAGCATGAGAAGAGAACTTATTTGGTCTTTCTAAGGGTTTAGCTATCCATGGAGTAGGCTTGCATTTGGTTCTGAGAACTTCGTATATCAGTTGAGGGGTACCAGTGCTCCTTCTCAAAGTGCTTCCAATTTGCTTCTGCTTTAGGACATATAGCTTGCAATCAACATTCCTCAAAAAACATTGAGAGGATTAAGTTTTTTTTTTTCAAACTTTCTGGTTTAATGTTTATACTTTCTAAATTTTAGCATAAATCAGAAAGTGCTGGGAGTTAAACAATAGAGAATAATTGCTCAGATAGACGGATAACAATGCTATCTATTTTTTTTTAATTTACTTTAATTTACCAATACAGTGTAATAAAAGATGGAAACGGGTGGATATTAAAATATATTCTGACTTTTTTTTGACTTTAAGTTATGGAAATCCCTTCTTTTTTAAAAAAAGAAATAAGGTTTTACAAAATTATAAATTATAGAAAGAAAAAACAAATAAAATAAAAAAGCAAACAAGATCCAAGTAGGCTTTTAAGCGCTCTCGTAGCATGACAAGGACAAAATTAAGTACCCGTGTACATGCTTTGGTGCCTGCGAGAAAATAAAACTGCGCATTTTTCAAGCATGTACCTCGAAGACTCCTACGCACTCTCGCAGCGTGATAGGATTGAAGGCTACGGCCGCGGTGTCACCCGACACCTATCCTACACGCTCTCGTAACGGGGTAGGGAAGGCCCAGCTCCCCAAATTTTCTTTAAATAGGGAATTGATATGCTTGTGAGTAAGGCATACGTGTACACGATGGTTGTGACAACCTCTTGTTAGTGTATATGGGAGATTTATAATGAGCAGGGCAACCTGCCTATATGCATGAGTGTGAATTATGACACACAACAACTCGCCTACAAGCAGCTACAAGAAACCTGTGAGTGCTTATTGGCAACAACGAACGATAGACGGATGAATATAATAACTCAGCCATCAATATACATAAGGAAACTGACGATGAGTGCAGCTCATCGGCGATCAACATCAACCTACAACCAAATACACTAACTCCCCTTGCTAGCGAGGGAGGAGAATGTGCAGCAGATGCAAGCTCCTACGAGCTACTATAGGAAGCTCGTCATGTAGGAAGCACCAAACGAGCTATAGTAACATTGGCAAAGAATAGCAGATTATCCATCATGCATACAGTACCCTACCTACGAGTAGCACCAGAAGATTTGTATTCAGTACCACTTGTCCGCATATGACTATGGGAGATTCTTCATGCACATAGCAGTCTGTCCACAAGCCAAGTTGATGATTTATGGATGTCTGCTGGCGATCTACAGACAGATGCAGTAAAGCTTGCAGTACATGATAGTTTATTTGCAAGAAACAAAGAACGACTTGCAGCGTAGCGCTACGAGCCGTTTATAAGCAATGATTGAAGAGCCATGCTAAACACAATCCATATGCATGCAATAGCCACCAATTACTGAATGTATAACGCTGGACCATAAGTAATGCTTAGCAAAACTTGTTTGTGCACGACAATGAACTTGCATAAAGCAGCAAATGACCCATAGACAAATGCTACAATTCACCTGTAAGCAGAAGCATGGAATTCGTAGTAAACACTGAAGGCCATTGGTAAACTAAGGCGGCCTATTCGCAAAATCAGGCTGTCACGTCAGATAAATCTGCTCGCTTGCAAACAATAGGTGGAAAGCTTCTAATGCGCCATTCATCTCATTTGCAGGTTGAAGTATATTCCCGCAAGCCGAATATTGAGGAAAATAACAACTTGTAGAAGATAAGAACTGAATAGCACTGTAGATGCGCAATAAATGAAGTACAAAACCATGGCACCGGATCTGCAACACTCGTACAATTGATTAGCGCCAAATATTTTGAAATGTCTCCATAAATGGATTGCAATAGGCATAATAAATCATGCAAACACATCACTCAGTGTCATAATATACATTATGCCACAACAGTGTACTTCATTTATATTCTGACGTATTGCACATGCACGCATTATCATTATGCAAGCATATTATGCAAGAAAATAGGTGAGGCATGGCTGTATTATACATGTATATCATATATTGTTGCATTAAGTCGGTGCACAAAATGTAAAATATCGATATAAGTACAAACATACAAATATGATGCATACATAAATTGTAAGCATACAACCATCATGTGAATACATCATGCAAATGCATTATTCAAAATGCATGCAAATACCTACACCTGCATGGGCCTCGACGAGTGTATTGTATGCGCACAGGTGACGTCTGAGGATGTTGCGCAGGTTATGAAATTAACCTAAGTCCGAGCCCGATCCTTCTAGGTGGATAAATAGAAGTCGATACGGCTCGAACTATCAAACAATTATACGGTCATGGTGTTGACCAGAATATTTATTTTTTTTATATTCATATTAGGCCTTCAAAACTCTCAATAAGAAAAAATCATTAATAAAAGCATAAAGACGACAACAAACCCGATTGTCTGTCAGCAAGTAGACATAATCGATAAGATACAACCAACAAAACAAAATTTGCCTAATAATATTTCGATGATGGCCGTGCTGATAGAAAGTCACATCCGAAGGGGACCCCAAATATTGAAAATGCCTCCCAAATTTTCATAAAATACAAAACTTAAAAATCACCAAAAGCTTAAGATATTCAAAATTGAAATTAACCATTAAACACTTAAAGCAAAATTCATCCACCCTCCACAATAATTTGCCGAGATGGACAAATTTGAAAATTACTTCAGCTCACAAAGAGCCAATGTCTGGTCGAGAATATAACTAGGACTCATTCTCAATCTGTCTCTTGCTAGTAAGGACGTAACACCTGTCCTCTAATCGGTGATTTCGCCACCAAATGACATCACAGATAAATAGTTATGACCGAGACCCTTTGAATCGAGTGGTTTGCCGTCAAATGATACAACTAAATTACAGTCATGGTCAGAGACAGCATGTTCCCCAATGGTTTCAAATCATTGAGATATGCATCAATATGATATAATTGATAGGCATAAGGCCCTCTGTTAGCTAAGGTGGATTCAAATTTGTTTCCTTAGACAAATATTTACCCTAGGTCTATAAGGTATCTTTCGACGAAGCAACTCATGGTTGCCTATAAGTATCTTTCTGTCAGGTTGGTCGACTGCCTCCTCTGGCTAAATAGACCAGAGACCACGATGGCCTAGGACGACAGAACCATGGATCAGGTTCATCATCATTCCCCCACCATATGCTCTCAATGCAAGATGGTAAATTTTCGATTTTAAATATTAAATTTTCAAATACCTAAACATGTTGTTATTATACGTCAGATACCATTTATCTGTTTGATGACTAGTCTTAATTTAAAGTTCTTTCTCGTTATCGGGAGGGGTAATTAATTATAGGGGCTTGCGCCTATAGGAAACCATAACTCAGATAATAAAGTCCTTGCAAAATGAGGGCGAAATATCTGGGTGATGTCTTATTAAAACCCAATGTGCCTTCTAAAAAATTTCCTCGAAACTTAAGTCTTAAAACTCTCATTGACGATCCGAAGAAGAAATAAAGGGGTCCCCGAGAGGCGGGGCGCGAATTTTTGGAGCCCACAAATTCACAGCTAATTTCTTGATTACACACCCTAGAGAGTGAAACTCTTCATGTAATTAGCTATTTCAAATAATAATTAAATAATGATTCTTATAATTAGTATTGAGATATTTATTAAAATAATACCTAGATTAGTAATTAGATAAATAATATTATAATTATTTATTAAATTATTAATTAACTTATTTGATGATTAAACTAGCTTCTAAGTATATTATTAATAAATAACTCATAGTTAACACGCAAATTAAATTCAAAGCGCATTAAATTTAATTTCCAAATGAACCACCTTAAATCCTGAATTATATTGCCAAACAATTTCTTTGGATTTAGCATATGTCATACCAAACAATTTTCAGTATTTAACATCATTAGGATTTGCTAAATCCGGATTTACTGGATTTATAAAATCCCACTAAAGTTAAATTCAATCTGATACCAAACAACCCCTAAGTTTGCTTGTCGGTCTTTTTAACTTATTGTGCTATTCATAGGTTCATGTAAAATAAAAATGCTCCCTGAGCAATTAATTAATCCCTCATATAGATTTTTATAATTTTAGTCAGCATGATTTTTGGCATTCTATTCTGCTAAATGCTTTTTCATGATCTATACATAAATATGTGAAGTGCTTGGTTAGAAGTTGCCATTGAAACTTCCATATATTAAACATAACACCATATGACTAACCAAAAAATGAATGGATAAGAAGGATACACAAAGTTTACTCAAAATGGTTGGCATAATGTAATAATGATGATTATGATGGTGATGAGTGCCTGACAATTTATTCTAGTGCCACATTTTCTCTCCAACATTTATGTGTTTTTATGGGATTTGAATCAGAGATCCAGCAGAGATTCCTTGGGGTGATTTTGGTGCAGAATATGTGGTTGAATCTTCAGGTGTTTTCACTACCATGGGCAAAGCATCAGCTCACTTGAAGGTTTTTATATAGCTTACGCTGTTGGTAATGTTCTCTTTTTATGAAGTAAAATGTCCGTCTAATTCATATTATGCAACTCTTTACAGGGCGGTGCTAAGAAGGTGGTAATATCAGCTCCATCAGCTGATGCGCCTATGTTTGTTGTGGGAGTGAATGAGGAAATGTATCAACCAAGCATGAACATTGTTTCTAATGCAAGCTGCACAACTAATTGCCTTGCGCCTTTAGCAAAGGTCTGGCCTTGTTAGAGAAGATTATGCATCATTGCGTGGCTTATTTTATCAAGTTATATATATATGCATTCAATAATTTAAAGATTCATTGAGAGCTGTTGATCATTTATATTTTATATACTTTTCCCGGTCTCGGGTCATATTTATGGTTTCCTTAAATCTCTCTTCTTGATTTTTGAACTAAATGCTGAATAACTTCTAATATATTGCAGGTCGTTCATGAAGAGTTTGGTATTGTTGAGGGCCTTATGACAACAGTGCATGCAACTACAGGTTTCTTTTGAATTCTATGGCAGGCAGTAAAAAGGCATTTGAAATGTTCTATATTAGCTTCATACTTTCATTTCATGACACTTGCTTTATTCTGTCCAGCAACGCAGAAGACTGTTGATGGTCCTTCTATGAAGGATTGGAGGGGAGGCCGTGGAGCGAGTCAGAACATCATACCCAGTTCAACAGGTGCCGCAAAGGTAGGATATAAATGATTAGAGGCTTTTGGATTTTTTAACGTTTCATATGCAAAGTTTATATCCTTTTATAGGCTGTTGGAAAAGTTCTTCCTGAACTCAATGGGAAGCTAACTGGCATGGCCTTCCGTGTTCCAACACCAAATGTTTCTGTTGTTGACTTAACTTGCCGACTTGAGAAAGATGCATCCTATGATGACGTCAAGGCAGCTATTAGGTATTTTGCTTTTACTTTGTCATTTTGCACTATTTAAGCTTCGTTTGAGACATCTTTCTTACTGTTTTCTAAAGCAGCTTTTTAGTTCAAAAATTTTAACTTTTTATTAAAAAGTTGCTTTATGAAGCAGTAAGAAAGCAGTTCCAAACGAAGCCTTAGTTTCTCGTAAGCCACAGAACATCATCGTCTTCATGTTGACCTTTTAATCACAGTGACACAAAATAACCCTGAAACAAACAGTCCCTTGGGCTTTTTGTCGAACAGCTGCATCCCTCTGATTTATTTGCTTCTTAAGCTTGTTGTTTCTGTTCTACTCATTAATTTCTACAAATTTTGCTTCATTCACTTCAACCTGCTCCTTTTATTTGTATGATCTGTTTTAGCTGTGCATAAGGTCATTCTTGATTTATCTTTTCATCATTCATAAAGTGCAAGATTTTACCTATAAATGCGCGGAAGAGATTCAGTGTTCCATTTATCCAATGCCATATCTTATCTAATCGTCTTTTCCTTTGTAATTATTCTGTGCCTCGTTGAAGTCTAGCTTTGATATAAAATTTGTGAAATAGGTTTGCATCAGAGGGTCCCTTGAAAGGCATCCTTGGATACACTGATGAAGATGTTGTTTCTAATGATTTCATTGGTGACTCCAGGTATATGAGGGGTGTATTTCTGCTATGCTTTCTCCAAATAGCTAGTATTTATCTGTCGATGTTGATTTTTATTCTGCTACTTTTTTTCTTCCAGGTCAAGCATCTTTGATGCTAAGGCTGGAATAGGATTGAGCTCTCAATTCATGAAACTTGTTTCATGGTATGACAACGAGTGGGGTTACAGGTAAATAAACTTGGCCATGAATTCTCTACTGCTGAATTCTTATTGTGTTCTTGGGAAAATTATTAGGTGCGGAGACTGAACGTAGAGATACGTCTTGACATCCACTTAAAATTTGACACGTGGAGTGCACTTTGGTTGCATTTTTTGTGCGTTTTAGTTGCACTTTAGTTGCGCTTTGATTGCTCTTTTGTTGTGCTTTTTTATTGTGCCTTGACTGCACTTTACCTACGTTTTACCTGCATTTTAGTTGTGTTTTGACTGCTCTTTTGTTGCGTTTTTTTTTACTACGCTTTACCTGCAATTTGGTGTGCTTTTGATGTGCTTGACTTAAAGTTCCGCAGACACATTAAATATATAAAGTAAAAAATAAATCCAATAATTTCCCAAAAAAAAAAAAAAATCCAATTGAATATCCAAACGTCTTCTCCACGTGTCAATATTTTATTGGAGTCCGATGCAACTCTACATCCGGTGTCCGCACCTAATAATTTTAGGTGTTCTTGAGCTAATTTAGCAATCCTGTTTTGGTTTCAGCAACCGCGTGTTGGATCTGATAGAGCACATGGCCCTCGTCTGCGCCCGTAATTAATGCATGATTGCAGAATAGAGACAAAAGCACAAGATGTTTGCTGCTTGTTTCTCCAATACTTTTCCAGGAGCCAGCTTCTTTAAATTGTTTTAGTTTTGATACCAAGGCCTGCTTTCCGGGTCCCTAACACTGGAGAGAAGAGCAAGCTGGATTTCTAATTTCTATACCATGATCTGTATCAACAAGAAAATAAGGAAGTTAATTTATTCTTTCAGGATTTTATTGAAATTTGATCTTGTTTTAAAGTGTGAAGTGATGTTGTGTTTGTTGTTTTGTATTTTTTTGATCAAAACCTCATAATGTAAAACAAGAGTAGAAATCAAAATTAAGGGAGTGGGATAGGCTTAAAATAATAAATAGTATGAGCTTATTTTGATGGTCATTTACATATGCGCTTATTTAGACTAAAAACTGGAAGGTCATTTACATAAAAATTGTCAGAGTGATCAAGATATTTGTAAGATGTCGAGGATACTCAGAAGGAGCTGCAGATTAAGGCTTCATTTGGGACCGGTTTTTTATTGCTTTCTAAAACTAAGTTTTAGTATAAAAATAAAAAATTTTGTACTAAAACTCCGTTTTAGAAAGCAGTAAAAAAGCCGTCCCAAACGAAGCCTAAATTTATAGCCTTGGAAAGTTTACAGAGTTATTAGGTTGGTCATTGTAAAATGATGCGCCAAGCTTAAGATTTAGCAGGCAAAATTTATAAGCCCAAAAAAATATAGAAAATGTTATAATTATAGTAAAAATTATTTTTATAAAAGTTCCATCAAACTTTGAAGCTATTTTAATCAATCATTTTCATAAATTTAATTAGTAATTATGAAATCGTAAAATTATCTTTATTTTATAAATAAAAAGAATAATTATTTTCTTATTTAATTATATTAAATTCTTCTCCTGCCATAGATGCAAAATCATGCATAAAATATATACATTATATTTGTTAATTATTATTAATGCATTCGGTTATAATCTAAATAAAGTATTTAACACCCTTTGTATCATGTTTTGCTAGTATTTAATTCTCATTGAGAAGATGAGTGATCAGTGATCACACTCAATTGAGCTTTCGAGCTGCTAAGAATTGGAATAAATAACATAGGGAGGATATTATGTTAGGCCATCTCCAATCAAACAGTAGTGTTTTTTTATTCTCATGATTTGCACTTTGCAGTAGCCTCCACCGTCCAATCAAACAACAAATTGAATATCATTTTGGCGTTTTGAAAAGTGCGGGTCAAGATTTCGGGCATCTCCAACCGAAAATCCCATTTTTCACTTCAAAATGAAGTAAAACTAAAAAATGCAATGATTCATCTCCAATCGAACTACATTTTATGTCATTCTACGAAATTTACTGTCTTTCTCCACTTTCGCGCATTTCTTCGGCAAATCCAGAAGAGACAGAAAAAGCATATATAGGTGCAAAGTGAGAGGTCAATATTGGCGTCGCACTGTTCACCCGCAATCAAATAGTGAAAGTTTTACAATTCGACTGCGACGTCATTCATGTGTTACAACTGCTAAAGGGAGATAGACGAATGACGATTGGAGAAGAGCGAGTTGAGTATAAGAGAATGTTGATAATAATAATCTACCATCTCACTAAAACAATATAACATGCTAAGCTACAGTAATACAATACATTATGCATTGCCGACACACTTAATAAAGACTGGCGTAGCTGATAGACCAGCGCTTACGTGTTGTTATCTTCGTCATCGAAACCCTGCACCTGGAGCTGATTTTCTGTTCCATGACAAGCCTAGCCGCTCAGCCCAGCGCCTACGTGTGCAAGTTCCAGTATTTGAACAAAGACAAGCCTATCCGATAAGCTACCCTTCACGTGAAGCTCTTTTCGTGTCACGTGGCAGCCTTATCTCCCCTCCCATCCATCAATATATACATGCTTGAAATGAATGAAAGAAGAATTAGTAGAAAGCATGGAGCTGAAGAAGGCAATCCTGTGGTTCATCTTCCTCATCGTTCTCCTCCTCTCTTCTTCCCGTAAGCGTTTTTCAGTCTTATCTATCACTCTCTGGTTTAATTTTCTGTATAGATGAGTAAAATGAGAATGGATGAATATGCAGGGGAGATGGTGCCGGGAGTGGAAGGGAAGCTCTGCAGGGTGAGAGGGGCGAGGAGACATTGCCTGACGGACCACACCTGCGACAACGTTTGTACTAGTGAGGGCTTCGTGCGCGGCAAGTGCGACGGCATCCTCCGCCGCTGCCATTGCGATAGGCAATGCTAGTTCTGTAGCTGGTTTTTGCTAGTATGTTATGTACGCGCTTGAATAAATAATGGAGCAGAAGCTTCACTCTCTGTGAGCTCTGTGCTTGCTATATTCGGCTGTTTTCGAAGATGAATAAGTTACTATGCTTAATGCATTCTATTATTGGGAGTTTCTCATTGGTGTTTTTTTTTTCTTTTTATTTTGGAGAATTTTATTTTATTTTAGTTTTTCTTCTAAGAGGGCATATAGTTTTCATTTAAAATAGTAAATTCTTAAAAGTAGCATAAAAAGGTGGCTAGAAGATGGAGATATTATTAGTACGGAGTTAGAATATATGATGCGTCCGAATTTTGTAAGGGAATACAACAGATACATAGTAAATACATAATCTGCTACAAAACAATAGATTTACTATGTATTTATTGTGTAACCTCGCAAATCCGAACGGTTCAATTGAACATCAATTCTGATTTTAAACACAATGAGAAGGGGCGTAAAAGAGTTAAGAATCGGTCTCATGTCTCATTTTCAGGGGCGGAGACAGAAAATTTTCTGTATGTGGGCACAAATTAATATTAATTATTAAATTACTCTTAAAATATAATTTTTATTCATTGTAAACATAGATCACGACTCATATTTTTAATGAGAAATTATAAAAATACATCTAAAATTATATGAATTCCCATTAAAAAATAGATATATCATTCTATATCTTATTATTTATTAAAAAATTAATATTTCCCCAATGATTATTAATGAATTGAGTTCAAATAAATTGCTTTTATAATTAAGATATTTTATTCAAACTAATTAAATTAAGTTTTAATTTTAAACTATATTTAAATTAATTAAATTTAAATTAGTATAATTCTAAATTATTTTTATTAAATTAATTATACATAATATTTCACAATTACTAAAGAAAATTATAAATAATATAAAATTATAAAGTTAATATAATAAAACTAATTAATTTACTTAAATTTAATTAAAAAATTTATCAATTCCTTCTCCAAAAAAATTAAACAAACATTGGCAGGAAGGAGAGAGAGAGAGAGAGAGAGGCGGGGTGCGGAGTGATAAGAGAGAGAGAGAGAGGGGAGAGATAATGAGGAGAGAGATAAAATCTGCTGCGGAGGAATCGGGAACTTTTATTACATCCAGTGAACGTACGCTCCTCTACGTTCGGTTTTCGGCAAAAAAGCGCCTGTACCGAGTTTTTTGAAAAACTCGGTACAACTCAGTACTCGGTACAAACGCTTTTTTGCCTAAAACCGAACGTAGAGGAGCGTACGTTCACCGGATAAAATAAAAGTTCAGGAATCGGAGGCGGAGACGGAGCAGAAACAAAGGATTAGTTTTAAAAATTAAATTTAATCTAATATATATTAATAATTATATTAATATATTTTAAAATAAGTTAATTTTTATTTTTGGGCCAGTGGCCAGTGGGGGCAGTGCCCCGGGCCCCCACTGTAAATCTGCACCTGCTCATGTTCAACTTAAAAAAAAAAATTCATTTGATGGGCTGAGTCGAACTTGAGCAAAGTCCGACTGATGCTCTAATTTTTGAGCCAGCTTATTTGAAAAAATATTAATATAAACTACGGATAAAATGTCTTAGCATTTAGTAGTTTAAATGAAATTTTATTAAAAATATTTAAACATTATATTGTACTTTATCATACAAAATGTTCCTTAATATATATATTTTGTGCAGTGCTTAATGAAAAAATTATTATACACACTTTATATGATAAGAGTTATTTTAATGCTTATTTTTTTATTTCATATGTTATTTTTTTAATATAATAAATTATTAGATGTTTATAAATGTAATTATTATAAAAAGTATGTAAATATTTAATTATTACATTATATTATTAAATAACTAATTATATTTTATAATAATTTAATTATATTATTATATAGCTTAATTATATTGAGGTATAATGTATCATAAATTTTTTTCCTGATACATAATATAACAGGATAATTTTTTTAATTAAAGACCGTAATTATAAATTTCGTTGATTTGGGCGACAGATCTGAAATTTCTATTGTTTTATTATTATTTTTTTAAAAATTAAGTAATATTGAAAAATATTATGATGATTTTAAATTCTTTTGAATTATTTTCAATATAAATTATATGGGAAATTTTTTAAGTAATATATTATTTATTATACACATTATTTCTTCTAAATTGTGGATTTTTTTAGAGTATTTCTCAGTGTAAATTATATTTAAAATTTTGTTATAAAAATAAAAAAAATGCATAAATGAAACTAAATGGCTGAAATTAATGCCAAAATTGAATTTAATTTGTATTCTAAAAAAATAATAGGTTTGGACTCAAATGCCCATTCATTTATTTGGACATGCATTGAGCCATAAATTTTGTTTAATTTTTTAATTTTTTAATATTTTTTTAATGAGAGCTCCTTAATATATATATATATATATATATATATATATATATATATATATATATATATATATATATATATATATATATAATTTTATTAATATTGAATTCATTAAAATAAAATACACATTTTCATATATATATTTTTTGATCTGATTCAGATAATATATTGCTATATAAATATAAATTTTTTTGTATACAAATCAAATTACTTATTAAATATGCAAATCAATATATGAACATTTACTTATAAATCTTAATTACCACAAATAACCTATGTAAAAAAAAAATTCTTGAAAAGTAATAATTCGCCCAGCTGAAGAGCTTCATTTTTCACGCGTGTGAGATCTCTTGAAATGGCATGAGGTCGGGTTTGATTCACGACAATAGCCAAAGAGCAAAGATCACGACATGGAGAAGCTAAGATCTCGACCTTTTCCTGTAACATCAATTTGTGTTTCTTTATTGAATCTCTGAAATATCACGGAGGATTTGTTGTAAATCTGGACAGCATTAGGTACTAGATTTTAGAATAATATGAAACCTTCATTTGCATAATCAACAATCATTATTTAACCTTTGATTAATTATCCAAACATTCACTATTTTTGGTGTCATTATTATCTTTTTGATGCCAACACCTTATAGGTTCTGTATGGGGAAGATCCACAGATTGCGTCGGAGAGGAGATTATGATAGATATTTAGGGGGTTTCAATTAGACTTTATTCTATCCATAGCGTTTTTCTATTTTTAATTCTTTAGCCTTATGATTACCCTTTTTTAAGAGAACTGGTGCAGGGTAAAGGGCATTCCCCTGTTCTTTGAATTCTTTTGTGCAGTCATCGGTGTTATGGGCTTTCCTGTGGTTATTGTGCAGTTGGCTGGGAAATGCATTTCTTCTCTTTTATTTTCCATTAGTAAAGATAGGGAGCTTAATCTTTTTTTTTTATCCTTTTGAGAAAGGGAAGCAAAAAGCAAGCCCAGTTACTATTAAGATCAATGAAGTGGGATGTGTTTTTTCAGTTTTTTGTTTACCACCTATATTGGTATCCATTGTCATTTCTTGCGTTATTATTTCTGCAAAGAATATTGGAACTGGCGTTTGAGGATATTCCACATTTTATTATATTAATGTTGTTATGAATTTCACAAGATTAATCCCTATAGATAATTGCTACTAGTCATTATGCTTTGATGCATGTAAGAAACTATATATTTGCTTTTTTTCCTTAGGCTTACTATATGTGCATTCAAAATATGTAATTTCTAAACATTTTTCTTATTTACCATATGTACAAGCATTCTCATAGTTTGAAATTATTTTCTCATTATCACCAGATTTTTCTTCATTGTATTCGCGGGCTCTGAAAATTTGCGCCCCGGCCTCTTCGCGACCAAGTCTTTTGTTGATGAGGAGAGTTTTAACGTATTTATGTTTCGAGTAAATTTTCAGAAGGCAAATCTAGTTTTAAGATAAGACACTACCTAGAGATTTCGCCCTAATTTTGCGAGGACTTTATGATATGAGTTCTTGTTTCCTATAGGAGCAATCTCCTATAGTTAATTTCCCCTCTTGATAACATGAGAGAACTTTTGATTAAGGCTAGTCGTTAAGGAGGTCGCAAGCCTAGCATTTAATAGAAATAAATTTAGGTTTTGAATTTGGTTTTGGATTTTAGAGTTCATGATTTTAAATTTATCACCAGATACTTAAAACAAGTGATAGGGGGAAATGAATACAAGCTCGATCAAAATCCTATGGTTACGTCATCCCGGGCTATTATGGTCCATGGTTTACTTAGTCAGAGGAGTTAGTCGACTCAACCTAACAAAAGACATCTTATTAGCAGCCATGAGTTGCTTCGTCCAAGAATCTCTTATAGATCTAGTGTGGTGTTTGTCTAAGAGGACACATTTGAATCTACCTTAGCTAACAAAAAGAGATTTATGCTTATCGAATATACCATATGATTTATTACTCAATTGTTTGAAACTGTTAGGGAACATATGAGCTTTGGCCGTAATCGTAATATAATAGTGTCATTTTGCGGCAAAACCACCCAATCAGAGGGCACGTACCACGTCCCTGCTATTAAGAGACTGTTTGAGGATGAATCTTAATGATAATCCTGACACTGCACTCGCTCTTATGAGCTGAGATTAATTTCAAATTTATCACTCTAGACAAAAGGTTGCAGGAGGTGGATTGATTTTAGTTTTAAGTTTTTAAGTGATAGATTTCATTTTAAGAATTTAGACTTTTACTGAGTTTAAGATTTGACCCATCCGGTTAAGATTTTCTGTCAACACGACCATCATCAGAGTGACATTGAAATCACTTTAAACATATTGTATTTTGCATTGGGGTGTAAATATTTTGAAAATAGGATCCCCTCTGGTTGAGATTTCCTGTCAATACTGCTATCATCAGGGTGACGTTAAAGCCAATTTAGATGCTTGTATTTTATATGAATTTAAGAGGATTTTGATTATTTAAGATTCCCTCCGGTTGAGATTTTCTGTTAAAATGGGTATCATTGGGATGACATGAATGCCATTTGAAAAATATTAATATTTTGTATAAATTTAGGAGGCATTTTATAATTCAAGTCGGGTGGACTATAGTCCTTTCAATAAGGAGGATAAAATTTGAATATTTGACCCTCAATGTATTCTTAGACATTTGTGAGTTTTTAAACTCAACATATTTCTCGGAGCACATGTAGGATGTGTTTTCAGTATATGGATTGGAGCTACTATAGAGATATTGCCTTTTGTCCGCCTGTATAAGTATTTTGGATCCGATGACTTTTATCCAAGCCTCCCTTTCATTGGTTTCTTGCATTATTCCTTGTTAGTTGCAGTTGGAGTCAAATATTAAAAGATTTAAATCCTTGCCAATCAGCTGAGTCCTGACCATTATTCCTTGTTAGTTGCAGTTGGAGTCAAATATTAAAAGATTTAAATCCTTGCCAATCAGCTGAGTCCTGACTCTAGCTCACTTGTGTATAATCAAATGAATCATAGCCTCATTATATTTATAGATATCCTAAATCAGTAAGTGATTATCCTTGCTATCATGGCATAACTTTTGACTTTCTAGATTAACAAGATCCCTGCCCGCCCTCACATATTCGTGATATGCCTCCGTATGATGGAATTATCGGTACTCTCTGAGGCCTATCCTAGCTCAGTAATTATAGTTTCATCAGAATTATGCTTTGTGCAGCTTCCTAGTCCATTCTTTTGAACTCCGCAATCATTGCCACCACTCTCTATGGCTATGACTTCAAATTTTTTTGCTACTTCACCATCTTCAATTGTCCCACTCTCATCGCTATAGGTTTGAGGTTCGGTTGTATCAAATAAGTCATCCTTCTCTCCATTAGTTAGGTCATCAGTATTGTCTTCTGAATTTCCTAAAACATTTGGATACTTGGAAGCCTTAGAAGTAGTTTTGTTTGATGTTTGTCTCATTTGGATTGAATATCTTGCTATTTCGCAGGTTCCAAATCCTGCCCCCCTTGGGGTGGGGTCCAGTTCCTAAGGGAGATAAAATGAGGGTTGTTTAGTCCTTTTGTGTTATTTTTTATGTTTGAGTAGAAGTTTGTATTAGGGTTAGGACATGATGTTTGTTTTCTGAATTTGGGTTGGTGCTTGGCGTCTTAGGCTATAGCGGCGTCTAGAGAGTTGGGAGAGATCAATCCTCCTCTCGAATTGAGGATCTAGTGATCTACTTTATTTTGCTATTTTCATTCCGTTTCTCTTTGATTATCACAATAATATTGATGTTTTTTTTTTGTTTGGTTGGCGGTTTTGTGGAGAAATATTGTTAGAATCTTAGAATTGATAGGTTCCACTTGAGTTCTTCAAGTGTTTCCTATCATTCTCCTTTCTTGTTAGGTACCAAAATGGGACAAAAGAACACGGAGTGATCTGACTGCCAAAGGAAATCTTTCTTCTTTCATTTTGGTTGGATGATCTAGGAGGATTCCAAAAGTATGAGGATTCATTCTAGCTATTTTTGGAGCCGGCATACTATCTCCTAATCATCAAGTGTGGGGCATGGATTCCGAGAAGAGTTGACTCCGTAATGGAATCCGAGAAAGCAAATGCTATCAAGCCAAAAATTCCAAAGAAAATTTTCCATGCAACAATATTCTCTAAGGCTTAATAAGATAATGAACAAATGGTGCTCAGGTTCAAAGAATTCTTTGAGTACTCTAGAATTTAGTCTATGTATACTATCATGAATTGGCGAGGTGTGACTATGTTCATTTGGTTCATCATAACAGTAGGGGCATTTGTTGATTTGGATGATATAAGTAAGAATGTGTGATGACTATAATATGTGATAAAATGTTCTTCATCATGTCTTGGTCCTTGATCTTCAGTAGACTGTTGCCCATCTTGAGATCGATTTTAAAAAAGATAACCACTCCTCTTAATTGATTGAAGAGATCATCAATTCTAGGTTGTTGATATCTATTCTTGGCTATTATCTTGTTTAGTTCTTAGTTGTTGCACACACCCTTCTGCTTATTCCCTTCTTCTTCATGAAAGTTACGGGGCTCCCTGGTTCAATAAATGATGCAGTTGCATTTCCAACTCTTGCGCTTTTATTAGGCCATTCAGTAGGGTGCTTTTGAGATATGCATTGTTTACGAAATGTTTTATAAGAAATTCTTTGTTTCAATTAGGCCTTAGGTTGGTTAAGATGGTGCCAAAGGTATTTTGGAAATTTCAGATTATATCCATGTCATTTAGTTTGGCTACCTTCTCTATTGCCAAAAACATGTAGTAAATAAGCCCATTACTCTTTTAAAACCAACCTACATGATTGGACGACAAACATTAAAGGTGCAAATACTTGGCTTTCTACAAAGATGATAAGGCTAGGTTATTTAATGATCTGTTAGACCGGTGTGGACCGGTCCATTCGGCCCCTTCAAAGGAGAGAGAGAGAAGGGGGGGTCCACTTGATATTCAAATTCAAACTTGGAGCCAAAGGAGGGGGCGGCATGGGCTTTTTGGTCTTTTAGCTCTATTGTTTAATTGCATGCCTTAAGTATGATGAAAATTAGGGTTAGGGTTATGCTTGATTATTGTTTCTCTTGGAGATTTCTTTTGGTGTCTTAGGCTCTAGACTCATCGTCTAGAGATTGGGAGAGAACGATCATTCTCTCTAATTGAGGATCAATTGTATCTTTGCTTTGTGCTTGCTTAGATTTGATTCATATAATACAATCTACTATTTTGGATTATTTTCACCGAAGTTCTTGAGTTTTTCTCGTTGTTTTTATCAATTATTTTTAGGTTTGCTTACTCAAGTATTTTCTAATAGGGTTGCGAACTCATGTATTTTCTATCAAATAGTATTAGAGCAAGTCTTGGGATCATCAGGGGCTAATTTTTTGAAATTTCAGTGGTAAAATTTCATCCGGAGGAAGGGAACCTTGCTGATTTCTAGAGCAAAAACTAGATTTTTTGATTGCGGCCAAGAAGGTGGACTCGTTGGAGGAACTATTGGAAGAATATATGAGCCAAATAAAAGCTACGATGGAAGATTGAATATCATCTGTAGAAGACAAGGTTTTTGATCTCCATGTGATGATGAAGAAGTTATTGGAGAACCAAATCCAAATGGCGGCATTAGAGGCGAAAGAATCGGCGGGGAAAATGACAAATTCTGATTGTCGTAGGAGGAAAGATGAAGTGGAAATCATGGAGGAACAAGGTGGAAGGTATGGAGCAAGGCATGTTTATGGGGGGCAAGACTCAAGGGATGTTGGTTGAGAAAGAAAAGAAGGGGAATACGGAAGAAGGGGTGCTAATTTTAAAGAAAATAAGGGGGAAAGCGAAGAGGGCTTCATGTATGAATGTAGGAGAGAAAGATCGGGGTACTTGAGGAGGCCCAAGCACTTGGGAGAGGGCAAATTATAGAGGAATAATGGGAAACAGGGGAGATCAGAATATAAGGAAGTTGAAGATACTTCTATGTGTAGTTCTTTTCTTTGGTGTAGGACGCATCAGTAGCAGAATACCGAGAGCGGTTTGAGCATATGGCTAGCAGGGTGGAGCGATTCTCAAAGACAACCTTGGAGGGAAACTTTTTGAAAGGGCTCAAATCAGAGATTAGAGCTGCAGTGAAGGTACTGAGGCCCCATGACTTAGGAGAGGCCATTGAGTTGACATAGTTGGTGGAGAATCAGAGCCACCATGAGAGGGGAGCCAGGAGCAACAGTTCAGGAGGCTACTACTCGACAACCACCACTCTATTAGCACCAAGGGTCCGACAACAGGAGGATTAAGGGAGATCACTAGGGAGAAGCCAATAGGAGGAGGTAGTGGGGGAAATTTCAAGAGGCCGGCGTAGAAGGAGATGCAGGAGAAGAGGGCTAAGGGGTTATGCTTTAGGTGCGATGAGAAGTATACGCTAGGGCATAGGTGTAGGGACCAAACTCTTCAGGTTCTCATCGTCTGTGATGACAAAAAAACTGAGAAGGGAGGTAAAGGGGACATAGAGGCAAAGTTGGAAGAGAAGTTATATTTGGATACGACAGAGGTTTTCCTGAATTCTGTGGTAGGATTCACTACGAATCATACCATAATGTTGAAGGTGGAGATGGGGGACAGAGAGGTGGTGGTACTGATTGATAGTGGGGCTACCAACAATTTTCATTTCCACTCAGGTTGTCGACCTGCTGAGAGTGAAATCGATGGACACCGGATGTTATGGGGTAATGATGGATACAAGGAAGGTGGAGAAAGGTCAAATCTGTAAAGTAGTGTTAATCATTCAGGGGATTCAGGTGAGAGAGGACTTTCTTTCACTGGAGTTAGGAAGCACATATGTCATTCATGGGATGAAGTGGTTGCAGACCTTGGGGGACACCAAGGTCAATTGGGGAGTACTCACGATGGAGTTGAGGGTGGATGGAAGAAAGGTGGTGATCAGGGGAGATGCATGGCTATCCAAAGCCATGGTGTCGCTCAAAACCATGGCAAGGAATATCCAAGAGGTTGGGGAAGGTTATTTGGTGGAGTTACACAGATTGGAGGGAGTTAGATTGGAGGAGGGAGAGGACATACCCCTCTCCATACAGTCGTTGATCCAAAAATTCCAGGTGGTGTTTCAGCCACCTCAAAGATTGACACCACCTAGGGAGAAGGAGCACATCATCACCTTGAGGGAAGGTGTGTCACCCATCAGCGTCATGCCCTATATTTATTCTAAATTTCAGAATGGTGAGATTGAGAAGTTGATTAGAGAGATGTTGGAGGCATGAATTATTAGACCTAATGTCAGTCATTTCTCTAGTCCGGCATTATTGGTGAAGAAAAAAGATGGCAGCTGGAGATTTTGTGTGGATTATAGGACGATCAACAAGGAAACTGTGCCAGACAAGTTTCCTATACCAGTGATTGATGAACTGTTAGATGAATTAAGTGGGACAGAGATATTCACCAGGATAGATCTGAAATCAGGATATCATCAGATCAGGATGAAGAAGGAAGATGTGCCAAAAACTATTTTCAGGACTCACGAGGGGCATTATGAGTTCCTAGTGATGCCTTTTGGCCTCACTATGCTCCGACCACATTCCAGTCTCTTATGAATTAGGTTTTCCGACCTTATCTCGGGCGATTTGTCTTGGTGTTCTTTGACGATATCCTAGTTTACAGTAGAACAAAGGAGGATCATTGGGAGCATTTGAGGAGGGTTCTAGAGATGTTGCAGGAGCATCAATTGAGGGCCAATCTAAAGAAGTGTTGTTTTGCCCAGACCAATATGGAGTGTTTGGTCCATATTGTATCCAAAGAAGGAGTGGCAGCTGATCAATTAAAAATTGAGGCTATGTTGAGATGGTCATTACCTAAGAATCCTAAGGATTTGAGAGGATTCATAGGACTAACAGTTACTACAAGAGGTTCATGAAAGATACAACACTATCGCCTAGCCACTAACAGAGCAGTTAAAGAAGGATGGGTTCCTATGGGGGGAGGCAGCTACAACAGCCTTTGAGTGTTTGAGGAAGACGATGACCACTGTACAAGTCTTAGCTTTACCAGACTTCACTCAGGTCTTCACAGTGGAGACAGATGCCTCAAGGTATAAATTGGGTGTAGTGCTCATGCAGAGTCATCGGCCCATTTGCCTATTTCAGCTAGGTGTTGATAGCTAGAGTCAGGCTAAAATCAATCTATGAGCAGGAGTTGATGGCCATCATCTTAGCCATCTAGAAGTGGCGGATGTACTTACTGGGCAGGCACTTCATTGTCAGAACAGACTAGCGGAGCCTGAAGTACTTGTTGGAGCAGAGGATGGTGATAGAGGAGCATCAGAGGTGGTTGTCCAAATTGCTAGGGTATGATTTTGAAATCCAGTCCAGGTCAAGAGTGGAGAACAAGGCGGAAAATGCCTTGTCCATATGCATGGGAGAGTTGTAGGTGATGGCAGTGTCGACCCCATGGATATTAGATTGGGAGGCCATCAAGTAGGAGAGTGCTAGGGATGAGGAGTTGGGAAGATCAGGGCCAACTTATTGAGGGAAGGGATTAGCCACATGGGGTACTCCTTGGAGGGGGAGAGACTTCTGTATTAGGGAAGTTTTGTGATGCCCAGGACGTTAGTCCACATTCCACACTTACCCTAGGAGTTCCATGGGAGCGTTGTTGGGTGTCACTCAGGGGTGCAAAAGACCTATAGGAGGCTAGCTTTAGAGCTATACTGGAAGGGGATGCATAGAGATGTGGAGGAGATGGTAGCCAGATACGAGGTTTGTTAGAGGAACAAGTATTTAGCCATGTCGTCGGGGGGACTACTACAGCTGTTGGCTTTACTAGGTCGGGTATGGGAGGAGGTATCTATGGACTTCATAGAGGGGCTACTCAGTTCAAAAGGTTTCACGGTGATCTTGGTGGTGGTGGACAGATTGAGCAAGTACGCTCATTTCATTCTCCTACGATATCCATACACTGTAGTGACAGTGGCATCAACTTTCATCAGAGATGTAATCAAACTGCATGGAGTACCAGAGGAGATAGTATCTTATAGGGATAAGGTGTTCCTCAGCCATTTTTTGAGGGAATTGTTCTGATTACAGGGGAAAGTTTTGAAAGGGACCACCACCTACCACCACATACGGATGGCCAAACAGAAGTGTTCAACATGAGCTTAGAGACTTATCTCAGATGCTTTGTATCGGAGACACCCAAATTATGGGCCAGGTGGTTAGCATGTGATGAGTATTGGTATAACACCTCTTATCACTTTGTTTCTCAAATGACACCATTCAAGGTGTTGTACATTGAGACCCACCTCACTTAGTTCACTTTGGCCATAACAGCACTCCAGTTTCTTCAGTGGATGAGTACTTGTTGGAGAGGAACAGGGTATTGGAAGAATTGAAGAGGCATCTACTTAGAGCTCAACAGATTATAAAGAAACATGCTGATGGGCATAGGAAGGACATCCAATTTGAGGTAGGAGAGAGGGTGTTCTTGAAGCTCCGATCTTACAGGAAAAAGACTATCACCAATAGGAGGAATGAGAAGCTTGGCCCAAGATGCTTTGGGCCCTATGAGGTTTTGGAGAGGATTGGAGCCGTGGCATATCGATTGAAGCTACCACCAACGACAACTATTCACTCAGTGTTCGATGTATCTCGACTGAGAAGGGAGATTATGCAACTAGCTCTGAGTTACTTGGGATACTCAGTGATGATTTGGAAGTGATTTTGGAACCCTTGGAATTGATGGGAGTTCACCAAAGAGAAGATGGAGCAAAGGAAGTACTGATCAAGTGGAAGAGCCTCCCAGACTACAATGCCACATGGGAACCATACGAGAGGGTGAAACATCAATTTTCCAGTTTTCACCTTGAGGACAAGGTGATTCTTTGGGAGGGCGGTTGTGTTAGACCGGTCCAACCGGCCCCTTCTATGGGCTGGTTCGGGTTTACAATAGGAAGGGGGCGGCGGCAAAGGAGAGAGAGAGAAGGGTGGGGTCCACTTGATATTCAAATTTAAACTTTGGAGCCAAAGGAGGGAGCGACATGAGCTTTTTAAGTTTTTGTCTCTATTGTTTAATTGCATGCCTTGAGTATGATAAAAATTAGGGTTAGTGTTATGCTTGATTATTGTTTCTTTTGGAGTTCTCTTCGGTGTCTTAGGATCTAGACTCCGTCTAGAGATTGGGAGAAAACAACCCTCCTCTGGAATTGAGGATCAATTGTATCCTTGCTTTGTGCTTGCTTTGATTTGATTCCTATAATACAATATACTATTTTGGATTGTTTTCACCGAAGTTCTTGAGTTTTTCTCGCTGTTTTTACCAATTATTGTTAGGTTTGCTTGCGAACTCAAGTATTATGGGTTACTTGCGAACTCAAGTATTTTTTATTAGGATCTTGAACTTAATCTTCTTTTAATGAGAGTACAAACATGGAATGTTGGATTGCCTTATATTGATGGCATAAATAATCATACAAAACATTAAATCTCAACAATACCTCTAACCATCAATTGGACGAACCACTTAACACTTAAGGGATGAAAGATAAATTTAACATTTGAATAACTGTTTTCGCTATAAATGATTATATTGCTCCCAAATCAGATAGAGTAGATTGGGTATTTTTCATAAACCATATTATACCTATTTGAGATTGTGTTCCTCCTTTACCTCCTGACGAGTTAGTATAAAGACTCGGCATTTGGCTGATTGGTCATTTTGAGTAGCTTTGGCTTTCAACTTGCTTGGGCAGGTACCTCTAGTTCTCGCATATGCTACTCCATTACTAATTAGCATCTAACTTTACACGGGTTTACATTGTTATGCTCGATGTAGAATTGTTCATTATGTCATCTTCTGCGCATAAGATGCATCACTTTTAATCTAAAATTATTTTTTAATGTGGGCATTCTCCTTGAAATGCCTCATATATTAGTTTACCCATTGTGCCCTTAAAGAAGATTATGGAGAAAATTATGACAAACTTGATTAAAATCTTATGGTTTCATCATCTTGGGTTGTCATACTCCATAATCTACTTAGTTAGAAGCGGTAATCGCCCCAACCTGATCGAAGAATCTTTATTGGCGATCATGGATTGCTTCATCCATGGATACCATAGATCTTGTGAATATTTATCTGAAGGGATAAATTCAAGTCAACATTAGCTAACAAAGGGTTTTCTGCTCTATCGAGTGAAACCTATAATTCATCACTCAATGGTTTTTAGCTACTAAGGACTTGCGCGCTCTAATCATGATCTTATTTTAATGGTGTTATTTTGTGGAAAAATGACTCGGTCAAATGACCTTGTCATAACCTTTACCTATAATGCTATTTAGTGGCAGAATCATTAGTTAGAGGACATGTTGTACGTTCTTACTGACTATAGATTGTTTGAGAATGACTTGTAGTGATATGCTTGACAAGACGTTTGCTCTTTTTGTGAACTAGCCAACTAGGTTATTCTTAAATTTATTATTCTTAACAAATAGTTGTGGATAATGGATGAATTTTGTTCTAAATTTAAATAATTAATTTCGCTCATATATCTTTGAATTTTTTGCAATTTTATCAAATTTTTTTATCTTTATCTAGGTTAGTCCTAAAATGATTTGCATTGGGATCTGGGAGCATTCTGGAAAATATAATCCCCTTAGGTTGAGATTCATTGTTAACATGGCCATCATTAGGGAGATATTGAAGTCACTTGAAGTGTTTATTGTCACAACATAAAAATTTGATTTTGAATGACAATTAAGTAAAAATGTTATCATTTTCAATTCTCTCCCTTTTGACATGATATCAAAGCTATGGCTTAAAATCTTCTTGATTTTCTTCAAACATCTTCCTATTGATATCTCACTTATCAAACTTTAGATCATTGTTCTTCTCTCACACGTCCTTTTGACTATGACTCATATATTCACCACCAGACCCTTTTCTATGTCATCAACTACTGATGTACTTGGCCTCCTTTATTTGTCATTAATGTATACACTTACATGATCTATCTTTATTCTCCAGTGGCAACCATGCTTGTATCTTTTGTCCTTATTCCAATGGTCTCTCTATTGGCACTCTCTATCAATACTCTTCATCGACACCTCCTTTGATACCTCTATTGATGTACTTTAATTTCTTTGTTTGTGACTCTTATTTGTGCCTTCTTTGTCATGGGTCTCATTACATTTGATTCACACTACTAACTTTCATGGAATGGTTGTCGCCCTTGTGATACTTGTATCTTCTAGATAAAATCTTTAATTACTTCATTTCTTTTCACTATTGTTTTCAAACTCAATTTGATATTATTCTATTCCACTCTGAGTTTGCAGTGGAGTATTATCATATGTGCCAACTATTCATAGCAGGAATCTGCATTATTCATTGTTATTATAATTTCTTATTAAATGCTAGATGTTGTTGTTGATGTTGTATTGTTTCTTATTATTGAGGCTATTCTTCTTTATATTGTTCTCTTTTATTATTCACTTATATTATCTATATGCAGGTACATATATGCTAATACTTATAAAGATACAGTTTATTTCAATTTAATCTCTTCTAAGAGGGTCCTTCTCTTTCAGTTTCTTTCATCATCAACCAGTATAAGGAGATTATGTTTACTTTTAGGTAGAAGCTTTGCGGCAAACATTATTCAAATGTAAGATCCATCCTTCAATCACTTGTTAGTAAATTCAAAGAAAGATATAACCTATACAAATCACAATTTAAACTACTTAGCTGAAACTGACAATATGTGGTTTTATTTGCTGTTAGAATTTTCATAATCATTTTTTAACTGCTATCCTTTGTTGATCCTAATTTTGTCAAACCCTTGGATCAAAGGGTTGACTTGGTCAAATTGACCAAGCCAGGCCCTGAGACCCCTCCCATTCAATTCCTTGGGTCAAACCAAATCTGCTGAGTTGGACCTAGGCCCTGGGTCAACCAGGTTGACCACGTTAATCTGGGTTGACACAGATTGACCTAATTTCCTTCCACTTGATTTCAAATCCAATTTAGAGCTTCTTAAGCTCTATTCTTACCTCTCCTGGACTCAGTGGGTTAGACCCAACCCATGGGGCCCAGACATGTGCCATGGGTCAACTTGGTTGACCAGATCATCCCAGGTTGACCCAATTAGCCTAGATGGGTCCAAATCAAATTCAATTCAATACCAAGCTTCATTGGGCCCAATCCCTGACCCCCTTTGGTCAAATTGACCATGTTGACTGGGTTGACCTTTGACAAGGTCAACCCAAGTCTTATATGGTCAAATTTGACCTATTTAGGTCAAATTAATGGCATTTAATGCCTTGAATTGTTTTCTATTATTCCCTAAAGCCAAATCCCGTGCTAATCATCCCCTCTCCCTCTAGATTAGCTTTAGATCTGATCCCCACCGTCCCTTAGGTGCTTGGGGATATAAATAGGTGTTTTAGGGTTCTTAGAAAGGACTTTTGCTTTAAGCTCTCTCTCCAAGATCTCCCAAGCCGAGATTTTTGGTGTGCGAGCTCCCCTCATCCTTCCCTACTCTTGCCAAGTCAATCTCCACCGGTCAAACCCGCCGACGGCGAGTTCTCCGGCGACCCGAGACTCCAAATGTTCTAAAGAATATTCTCGTCGATCCAAGGCTTTTTGGAACGCGATTTTTTCTGCAAATAGGAGCAGGGACAGTCTACAAGTGCAACAAGCCTGAAATCTCCCAAATCCATTGGGTATTTTTGGTAAAATCTCAAACCCTAGACTATAACACATAAGAGTTAAATAGCTTTTCACAAAGCACGTTTTAGACCGTGAAAACCATTCCCCATAAATGCTCTTCATGCATGGATATTATGTTTTAAATTTCATTAAATTTGGTTCAGCCAATCGCGAGAACAAGCCAATAAATGTTTTAGGGTTTTAGTTTACGTAACCCGAGCATTACGTAGGATCCATACCATTGATTGCGCGATCAACGGTCCGGATTTGTCTGTTCCGCCGCCCTCGTCTGACCGCTAGTCCGATCCCGCATTTGATCGCACGGTCCGATGAGATCACAACCGTTCGCTCGAGATAGCGGACGATCTGAAGGCATGGACTGCGCACTGACGTGGTTAATGAAACCTCATCGCATGGTCGCCGTCGTCCCAATCATAGGCAATGATTGCGCGACAACACAATCATTGCCAATGATTGGTCTTCGCCGTGCGGTTTCCAATGAGCGAACCAGACGATCCACTTGAAGATGGAGACTTGAAGACGAAATGCCCGGATTTTAAGACTTGCGTCATTCATTAGGATTAGAATTCAAGTTGTTGTCGGTGGATCCTGTGCACCACTACTTTTATGCAGACATTGGGTTGTACTTATACGGCACTTGTCGTGGACTTTGGATTCTATTTTTGTGTTTTGTAGTTATTTATATTGATGTGTTTATATTGCGTACGCATTAGAAATTATCTGCTTTTTCTAGGTTTCTTTTCTTTCATGTGCTTGGCTTGATTTACGTTAGGCTCTTTAAGATAAAAATTATTTTCTTACTGGTAACCAAATTCTAAAATTTTAAGGTCTAAATAACTTAAAAACTTAACGACCTAGAGAATAGTCGGAATCGTCCGGGGTCGCATGCATATTAATACATTTTTCTTTCTCTTTGCTATAAGACATCTCCCCGCCTGCGGGTAGAGTCCGGATAATCTGACCTATTAAGATGAAGTGTCGGACCTAGAGAGGCCTAGTCTTTTCTAAAAATTATTTTTTATAAGCCTATTTTTTTAAAATCTTATGCATACATGATTCAAACGTTTCAACTAGCATGCATTACATTAGAAACTCATTAAATTAAAATTTTAATTGTATTAGCTTTAGGAGCATTCACCCTACATAAGCTCAGAGCCAATTAGAAAATTCTCTAGACGTCAGTCCTACTTTCAAAATACTCAATCTACCTACTCATCTTTCATAAAGACTGGACAACATAGTTTTTACATGCTTACGTGGTTAGCTGGCATCCCTTTTTAGGCAGAGTATAAGCCCAGGTGCATTAGCTAGGACACGGGTGTTAGTATTGGGTAGAACACTAAACCCACATTAGATTTCAGATTCGAGGCTACTACCTTGGGTGTTTCGTAGTATGCCTAAATAGTGGATAAGTTTCTTCTCTTAATGGACTATAAATCCTACTTATCCGCGTCACATAGATGGCGCAACTTCCATCCTTTCTCTCTGGATGCTTTGAGTGACTGATTTTCTTCCCCTCCTTACTGCCTTAGTCCCTCCGGATGCTGAGATGAACCGTGCATGTTGACTAAGCCATTTGAGCTCTTTCTTTCCTTTTGAGTAGGATTTCTTAGTCTCCCTCTTTTCGTACCAGTCCCCCTTGTCTAGGAAGAATAATTTCGGATCCTTAATCGAGAGTTTTCTCAGGCCCTAGGCTCGAGATGTAATTACTTGCGCCCATGGGTAACGAAACTCCATCATCAAATAAACCCCACTCGAGCTGATGTATCGGGTAGGGGAAACCCGCTGTTACGATCAGGTCGTATATATTATTACCCATCGGGGTGCGTTGGCGAGAACCGCTATCCTCAATGGCTAGTCGTATGTGTGATCTAATCTGTCCTTCCATTGACCCGTTTGCGAGGAGCGCGGAGGCCTGCGATCATCTCTATCCCTCAGGGTGGTGTGGTCGTATACCCTCTGCAGCCGGCGGTGTCCTTTCGGAGGTCCACATCCTTTCCATATATGGGGAATGCTGTTGGGTCATGGCTTTGCCAATATGGTGTTGAAGCAGGATAGGGGATCATCTCTTGCTCTCTAGCAAGTTCAAGAGAGAAATTGTTTATATCACTACATATGGAAATCTCCTGAAAAACTTAATTAATTTTGCTACTTTTTATTCCATTTTTGGTAGTTTAGCAACTGTTAATACTATATAACTTACAGCCGAATTGTTTGCAAGTAAAATGCTGAAACTGCAACTAACAATATTTCATCTTCTGCAGAGCAGTCTATCGCAGCTCATAGTCTTCCGAGCTTCAGTCGCAGCTTGGATTGTACTGTGCTCTGCCTATTAATATAGGAAGCATCTATAAACGGGGCAGAGGTGTAGTGCATGTACTTATTGAATATGGTAAAATTTAGTGAAAAGTGTCATTTCACTGTGCATATTTCAGAAAAGTAGTATTGTCCTGTGATCTCTCCTCTGTGGCTCTATGTTCGCATATATCAACAACCCTTTTCTGTGTTTAGAACTTTTTTTTTGTTCTAATATTGAGTGCATAAATATAAATTTGATGTAGGTGAGATTCAATCTCAAGATATTGATACTTTTGATATATCATTAAAAAATTATCTTGATCTAACACGAATCTCGAGGCAAATTCACATTGGAAACTTTCAAAATTAAATTTGGGGTCATTCAAACTCCAATTTCGCAAACTTATAGTCGAACTGAACGTCTCGAAAAGATGAACCCAACGACATCAAATTCGATCCAATCCGAGCTCAAATGGGTTTAAATTGAGGGCCTGAAGCACATTTAGAGGGTTCAAAGCATAAATTTGATAATTAAATGCGACATGCTTACAGTCAAATCGAGCAACTCGACGAGATGAATCCAACGAGCCCAAGATCGCTTGATTTCTGCTAGGCCATCGACCACCACCAAACTTCTGCTTGTCCACCAACTGTCGCTAAACTTCTGCCAAGCCACCAACTGTTGCCGGATTACCACCCGACCACCGAACATCGCCAGACTTCCCCCTGGCCATCAATTGTCATCGGATTTCCACCCAACCACCAATCGTCACCCAACTAAAGTCCTTCCGATCACCATCGCTCAACGACGGTCCTTCCAACCACCGTCACCCAACTATGGTTTTTCCAACCTTTGTCGCCCACCGACTACAGTCCTTCTGACGACCGTTGCCCGACTATAGTCTTTTTGACCTCTATCGCCCGCCAACTACGGTCTCTCTGACGACCATCTTCAGTTTACAATTTCCTCGACCTTCGTCTCCTGACCACGGTGCTTCCGACTACCGTTAACATCTACGACCTTTTAGACCTCCGTCATTCCACTACGACCCTTTCAACCTTCATTACCCAACTACGGCCTTTCTAACGGCTGTCGCAATTCGACTATTGTCTCTTCGACCACCATCTCCAAACAACGATCTCCTCGACCGTTATTACCTGACTACGATCCTTCCAACTACCGTCACCAACTACAGTCCTTCGGACCTTCGTCGTCCGACTACAATCCTTCCGACCACTGTTACTCGACAATGGTCTTTTCGACCTTTGTCACCCTTCGACTATGTTCTTTCCAATCTCCGTCGCACATTGATTACGGTCTTTCTGACCTCTGTCGTCGGCCGACTTCAGTCTCTCTAATCATGGTTTCCATACTACGGTCTCCTTGACCCGTCGCCCGACTTTGGTCCTTCCAACCACTGTCGGCCGACTCGACTACGGTCCTTCCGGCCACAGTCGTCCGACTATGATCTTTCTGACCTTCGTCGTCTGCCAACTACAACCTCTCCGACCACCATCTTCAAACTACGACGACCGTCGTCACTCTTCGGTCCTTCTGCTATCGTCACCAACTATGGCCCTTCAAACCTCCGTCGTCCGACTATAGTTTTCCGACCTTCGCCGCATGCCAACTACGATCCTTCCGACCACTGTTGCCTGACTACAATCTTTCAAACCTATGTCATGTAAAATCCGAAAAATGTCATTTTAGACATCGCACGCTTTTCGATGCGTCGTGATGAGATTTAAGTTAAAATTCAAAGTTAACATATTTCGACGAAAATAATTTTATAAAATTCTACGCAAAATTCTGAGTGATTTGATATAGAAAACCTATATCTAATTTTGCTTAATTTAGAAATTAAAATTTATAGAAGTATCATAATATCGAGTTTACCATTAGTGATTATTAAAGCATGTATTGTTTAAGTGAGGGTAAAGTGGTCTTTTGACAAACTCTATTTCCCTAAGTAATGAAGGCCGAAACCCTCTTCATTTCTTGCGATCGTTTGTGCGGCTGAATAAGGAGAAGGCGGACGGGAGATAGGAGGACGAGCGGCTCCGGCGGCCAAGCTTGGGGAAAACGTAGAGGAGATTAAGGGAAGGCTAAGGTTTGCATTAGAATTATTATTTCTCCTTTTTTCTCATAGATTTTTGAAAGAAAATTTTAGGGTTTTGGGGAACCATTGAAATTTTTTTCTTTAAGAAATTAATAGAGAAGATCTAGGAAATGATTTTATGCATGAGAATGTTCTTTTTTCGAGTTTTCGCAAATGTTGATTTTAATGAAATCTCTTAACAAAGTTTATTTATAAGGGTTGTAGGAATATTCTAATGATGAAATTTTGAGATTTTTCTCAAAATACTTTTTTTCCTAATTTCTAAAAAATTTAAATTCGAAAATAGAAATTAATTTAAATTAAATTAAGATTAGGGTAAAGGGTTAATTTGGTTAAATTATGTAATTAGAATAAAATATGAATTTTTAGAATGTATATATGCACTATGTGATTAATTGAGAGAGAGAGAGAGAGAGGGAGAAAATTTAAGGTGGTTTAGAAAGAGAATAAGATTTTAATTTAGATTTATTATGAAAATTTTGAAGGAAAATTTATCTTTATAAGTGTTAATAGGGGACCTCGAAGGAAGGTGTTCGAGTGGAGTAATCAAATCCTTTAAATCGAGGTAAGTATTCATGGTTCTTTACTAAAGTGATACTTTTTGTTTCTCTCCAGTTATATGTTTTGAAAGACCAAGCATGTTTATAAAATTTTTATGGTTAATTTAGATCATGATTCTGTTACTCTTGTTCAATGATTGATCATGCAAATTATATATTACATTTTATGGCATTATCATATAAAGTTCATATATAATAGAAATGAGATGATATGATTATAATATGATTGCTATATTGATTGATTGTATGTGCATGCTAAATTTATGGAGCTCACCCCCTTATGGTACTAGCTGGGGACGCTGTACTCGTACACGTTAAAATGATAAATGATATGAAAAAGAAAATGGTAAAGGAGTGCCTTTATGATACTAGAATGTGACTCCTGCGACGGTTGTAATATATATGAAATGAGAAAGTTATGAATATTAGAATGAATATGAAAAATGATTATGAAATGATATGGATTTAATATTTATATATATATGTTTATAGAAAACGAATTTATGATATTTTAAGGTGACATCTAGCATATTACTCATTATAACTTGAGTTACTGTAGTTTAGAGTCATAATTTACTTATTAAGCATTGACTTACTATTAGTTGTTAACATTTTTTAGGTGTAATTACTTTAAATAAAAAATGAGTAGAAGTGGTGAAAATGTATACCGCAGAAGCGGTGCTCCGGAAGAAAGGTAATTATATGAATCTTAATAATTTTATGTTTGTGTTATTGAATTTAATATTTTAGAGGCTCTTTCAAATATTATGATGATATTTTTAGAGATTAGATATTTTAGTCTACCGTCCTACCTTCGTTCTTGCCTCGCCTATGCGAGCTCACCGGGCCGGGTCTTGACAAGAGTGGTATCAGAGCAAATGTTTAAGAATATTGATCAATATGAAAGAGCCAATAGGATGATTACATAGTTTAGAGAAGATATATGGTATGTGTGTTATAGACTACTAATTTTATTTCATCGTGTAATGTCTCAGAGCTATGGATCCTGAAATTGATATCACTGATGGCACTACGGGAGAAATTATGAGGGAGATACTAGTTGTAGCAGAACCTTACAGTAGTAGCATCAATGTTATTATGAAATCTTTTACGTAAATGATGACGTAAATGACCCAAATGATTAAGAACATTCAGACCTAGGTTGGAGGTAGTGGAAGCTCTCCAATGGATAAAAATTTAAAGCTGTTCCAAGATATGAAACATTCGATGTTTTCAAGTGATGGACTAATAGATGCAGAAGATTGGGTGATGTGGATAGATAAGATTCTAGAGGGTATGTCCTGCCCTGAAGAAAGTAGGGTTACTCTCGCTTCTTTTGCCTTTGATAATGAGGCAGAAAGGTGGTGGCAAAGCCAGCTACAAGAGACTTTTGGAGGGCGACCCAACAGTCAAGTCTCATGGGAAGAGTTTCTAAAAGTATTCCGAGATTGGTATATACCCATGTCAGCTAGAAGACAGATGCAAGATAAATTCAGCAGATTGGTACAAGGTGATAAAACTATTACTCAGTATGAGGCTGAGTTCACTAGACTTTCCATATATACCTCATATATGATACCCAATGCAGAAGAGAAATGACATCATTTCTTATCTGATTTGAATGATATCATTAGACAACCTTTGATTCCTTTTGGCATTGAGGATTATTCAACTCTGGTAGAGAAGGCCCGAAGGATTGAATCAGATTTGCAAGCTACTTAGAAGATAAGGGATCAACATAAAAGGAAGAGTTTTGAAGAGGATATACAAAGCATTCTGATTGGAGGATCAAATGAGAAGATACCAAAGTGTAGTCCTAGTGGAGTCAGTGGTGCAACTATAAGTAAAGTCACGGAACCTTGTGCTAAGTGTGACATATTACATAAAGGTGAATATTTGATTGGTTCAAACACTTGATATTGGTGTCATTAGTCTGGACACATAGCAAAATATTGTCTTGCATTAGTTCAAAAGAATTCTCGAGAAATGAGATCAAGTGAAGCACCTTCACAGAGGAATTATGGAAAACCCAAGATGATAAAACCATCAGTTGCAGGTTCAGTGCAAAATCAATCCAAGCAGAATGTTCGACCACGAGTTTATACTTTGACTCAGTAGGAGCCCAATGAATCCGTAGATGCTGACAATGATAATTGAGATGGCTTTATTGTCTATTCTTAGTGACTTGTAATGTTAAATATGATGTTTTGTGTTTAGTAGTTTATCTTGTTATGTCATTTCAGATGTTCTGGGATTGAGCAGATTATTTTGTTATAATATTTTAGATGTTTAGTTTGTTCTGTTCTAATGTTGAAGTTTATGTTAATGGATATGGTAGATGTTGATTGATTTGTAACTAGAAGTTGCATATAAATTTCATGTGGATGAAATTTTATTATGAGGGGAGAATTGTAAAACCCGAAAAATGCCATTTTAGACCTCGCACACTTTTTGATGCGTCGCAACGAGATTTAAGTGAAAAATTCAAAGTTAATATATTTCGACGAAAATAATTTTATAAAATTCTACGTAAAATTCTGAGTGATTTGATATATAAAACCTATATCTAATTTTGCATAATTTAGAAATTAAAATTTATAGAAGTCTCATAATACCTAGAATATCCTTAGTGATTATTGAAGCATGGATTGTTTAAGTGAGGGAAAAGTGGTCTTTTGACAATCCCTATTTCCCTAAGTAATGAAGACCGAAACCATCTTCATTTCTTGCGATCGTTTGTGTGGCTGAATAAGGAGAAGGCGGACAAGATAGGCGGACGGGAGAGGAGGACAGACGACTCCGGCGGCGAATTCCGGCGGGTAAGCTTGGGGAAAAATGTAGAGGAGACTAAGGGAATGCTAAGGTATGCATTAGAATTACTATTTGTCCTTTTTTTCTCAAAGGTTTTTGAAAGAAAATTTTAGGGTTTTGTGGAACCATTGAAATTTTCTTTAAGAAATTAATAGGGAAGATCTAGGAAATGATTTTATGCATGAGAATGTGCTTTTCTCCAAAAAATTTTAGGGTTTCTAAAATTAGGGTTTTCCCAAATGTTGATTTTTATGAAATCTCTTAAGAAAGTTTATTCCTAAGAATTGTAGGAATATTCTAATGGTAAAATTTTGAGATTTTTCTCAAAATACTTTTTTTTCTTAATTTCTAATTAATTTAAATCTGAAAATAGAATAAATTTAAATTAAATTAGGATTAGGATAAATGGTTAATTTGGTTAAATTAAATAATTAGAATAAAATATAAATTTTTAGAATGTATACATGCTCTATGTGATTAATTAGAGAGAATTTATGGTGGTTTAAAAAGAGAAAAATATTTTCATTTAGATTTATTATGAAGATTTTGAAGGAGAAATTAATATTTATAGGTGTTAATCGTGGACCTCGAAGGAAGGTGTTCGAGTGGAGTAATCAAATCCTTTAAATCGAGGGTATTCATGGTTCTTTATTACAATGATACTTTTTATTTCTCTCAAGTTATATGTTTTGAAAGACCAATGATGTTTATGAAATCTTTATGATTAATCTAGATCATGATTCTGTTACTCTTGTCCAATTGTTGGTCATGCAAATTATATATTACACTTTATGGCATTATCATATAAAGTTCATATGTAATAGAAATGAGATGATATGATTATGATATGATTGTTATATTGAGTGATTGTATGTGCATGCTGAATTTATGGAGTTCACCAACTTATGGTACTAGTTGGGGACACTGTACTCGTGCATGTTAAAATGGTAAAGGATATGAAAAAGGAAATGACGAATGAGTACCTTTATGGTACTAGACGGTGACTCCTGTAACGGTTGTAATATATACGAAATGAGAAAGTTATAAATATTGAAATGAATATGAAAAATGATTATGAAAGATATAGATTTAAGATTTATATGTATGTTTAATGTTATGTTTATAGAAAGTAAATTTATGATATGTTAAGGTGGTATCTAGCATATTACTCATTATACCTTGAGTTACTGTAATTTAGAGTCATGTTTTACTTATTGAGCTTTGACTTGCTGTTAGTTGTTAACATTTTTCATGTGTAATTACTTTAAATCGAAAATGAGTAGAAGGGGTGAAAATGTATACTGTAGGAGAGGCGCTTCAGAAGAAAAATAATTATGTGAATCTTAATGATTTTATCTTTATGTGTTATTGAATTTAATATTTTATAGGCTCTTTTAAATGTTATGATGATATTTTTAGATATTAGATATTTTAGTCTACCGTCCGACCTCCGTTCCCGCCTCACCTATGCGAGCTCATCAGGCCGGGTCGTGACAACTGACAAGAGCCCGGCTACGGCTACGGTCGTTCTGACCTTCGTCGCCCGACTACAATCCTTCCGACCCACATCGCTCGCGGACCATGTTCCTGCCGGCCAAACGAACATGTCAACGTTGATTCTTCCAACTCCCACCATGTAATGCACTCTATATGATGTATCGAGCCAAGGTCTTACCTCTAAGGAAGGGCCTCATTTGTAATCAACTGCAAGCACTAGTGAATTCATTTAAACTGGGCAATGCCCAGTGCTTTTTCCCCCTTTTAGGGGTTTTCATGTAAAAACTGTGGTCTCTCTTATGAACATACACCCTTATTTTTTATTTGTATGTGTATAGGATTTTCGTACAAAGCTAGGACACTAAAGTATATATCTCTCTATTGCCACAAATATTTCAAGACGCAACGACTTTCAATATATTTACTAGATAAGCTCAGCGCACACAAAATGATAGATGAAAGCTGGGCTCAAATTGCAGGGGTTGGTTTGGTAGCTCAAACCTTCATAGGTCTAAAAAAAAAGCCTGGCAGTTTCAAGTGAGTGTTTTATGGAAAAAATTATATTAGGATTTTCTAATCAAATTATGATCACGATGGCTCTCAAAATCGTTGGATTTATTTTAAGATGAATACAATGCAATTTGAGTTGATTCTACATATTTTGCATTTATCTCAAAGTAAATTTAATGATTTTGAGACTCATCATCATTGAAAATTTGATCATATCCTTAGCCAATTTCTTTATGAACTGAATTTGTAGCAGTAAATGAAAGTTTTAGTTCCTCTACTAGTCATTCGATTTAATGCTTAGGGTTAGAAAAATCTCCTTGAAGTTGCATGCAATTAAGTAGTAGCTATGGAAATTAATTAATATACTTTTTTTTTTGCAGCTTCTGCCACATCATGTACTCCCATATTGTAGATGCTACTTAATTGAATAATAATAGAGAGACAAAGAAAGAGTGAAGTGATGGAGATAGAAAAAAATGTAAGTCCCGATCACACTATTTCTTCTATCTATCTTGTCTTTTTTCTTTCACATCTAGTTCAAAGAATTTTTAATAGTTACTGTAAAAAAATTGTGGTTGAATTTCTTATATTTTAAAACCGAAGGAAGAGTAGGACTTTCCTCGTAACTTGAATGCATGAACTGTAGGTTGAATTTGTCAATCTGTTTTAAGTTGTTTAGCCGTTATGATTGTTGAAGCCTAGAGGAAAGTATACTTTTGTTGTCTTTTAACTGGTGCTTTAGATGCCTTGGCTTAGATTGTAAATGTGAAATTTGCTTCAGAATTTAGACCAAAAAGCTAATTTTGTTTTCCTAATGGTGCAGATATGTTGAATTTCTTCAACAAAAAACCCTTTTTTCTCGAATTCTAGTTATTATTTTCATTTTTTGTTTGAAAATTATGATTATATATCATGTAATTACATAATTTAACAAAATATTATTTAATCGTAAAAAAAATCATACAAAACAATAGTCATAAATTTTAAAAAATCAATTAAAACATCTATCATTCTAGAATAAAAAAATCAAAATAACTGAAAATTCCTCGAGCATTTAAAAATAATTGCTAGTAATTAATAAAAAAAAAAAAAAACAATAGACATTACCACACCAAACTTTGAAAATCTTATAGATGTGAAGGAACATGGGTGGATGCATGGACTGGCAAGATTTGAACTTAACTGGCCCTACCTTTCAGGACCTCTCACCCCTATATGAAATCTTTTGATCTTGACAAGCTGTAGCAGTGCACAATCTTGGGGATTTGCTCTTTGTAAAGGTACAGGAATCTTTATAATCCTACCTTGGCTGAAAAACTGATATACTAAGCTCAAATATACTGAGATACAAAAGAAGATAGCTACTCAATTGTGTAATTTGGATCGGTAACTTAACCAGAACAAATGATTGATCAGTAATCACAATAGAACAGATAAGGTCTTTAAGACAAAATCTCTCTGGAGAACTAAAATATTATGTAGTATCATAATCATGAGGAATGTTTTAGGTTTTCTTTGGGACGACTTTCTTTTTGCTTCTCAAAACAGCTTCTTAGTACAAAAATAAAAAACTGCTTTAAGAAGCAATAAGAAAGTCGTCCCAAAATAAGCTTTAATCAATACTTGAGCAGCTAAAAATATAGTAAATGAAACTGATCTGATTGAGGCTTTGAACGTAGCTGGGTAGATTTTCATATAGTCCCAAATTCATCATAAATCTAAATGAAATAAATGCCATACTATTCTAAATTTATCTCAAGAGTGCATATGGTGTCATCCACTAAATTAAGGTTTTCTTTGAGCCATTTTAAAGTTTTTTGTTTTTGCTTTTAAAAAAGTGTTTTTTTTTCAGCTACAGTTTTAAAAATGCTTCTTCAAAAACAACTTTTCGAAAGGCAAAAAAACTAAAATAACGTTGAAAAAATGGTCTTCCAAATATGTTATTTTTATCAGAATTTGATGCATGATATTAACTTCTTAGTGAAGTGAAATTTGATGAAGATATCTTATCAAAACTTTGATTAGCATATTTTCAACATTTTTAGAATAATTGTATCAGTTATATTCGTTGGAGCATTTCTATATCAATTGAACAATTAATTATACACATCTTTTGTTTTTTTTTTCCTGATATATTTTAATTTTTGCAAGATTTTGAATCTTAGAACTGTAGAAATCAGATTTCAGTACATTGTTATTGAAGTTTGAAATTTAAACAAAGTGAAAAGAAGCCTTAAATATTATATATTCATGAAACAGGGCATTGTAGAATGTTGACAAAACTCACTATTAGTACAGTCGAGTCAAATGTTGAAAGTTATGTTTGTTTTTTGAATGATGAGCATCCTACTAACTTTATTTGATTCCTTATGCTTGCTATTTGCTTTGATCATCCACAGCTGCCACGTGGTAGTCAGCTACAGGGTCAATGATGACGTGTCAAGTTACAATTGGAGGGTGGGGGTTGGACCACGTGGCAGAACCCGGTGGTGTCTCCTTCTCCCATCCTGCAGTAACAGGTGGCCGAAAGCTCTCTGCTTTTCATTTCTGGGGTGATGGATGTCAATGTTGATGTGAACTTGGTGGTGGGCCCACAGCCCACTTGGGCCCACGCACCTCCTATTTGGGCCACCAACTTCCTTGTTTCCTAATTTTTTCTTGCACTTCTTTTTTGGTTCGTTAATTTGCTGATTTTTGGGCTTTTGAGATGTAAGCACTTTTTGAGACAAGGAAACTATTAATGAGACCTATTAATAGTTCTGCAAAGCTAGCTCTAATCTTAGCCGTAAGTTATATTCATATAAGAAAAAGATAGAAACATGTACTTTTAGCCTCATATTAAGAAGATTATTTTCCCACTTTCATTTAGTTTTTTTTTTTTGGATGATTGATCATTATTTTTGACATCATTAAAGTTATTAGCATATTGAAATTCAAATACTTTCGAGATCGTATGATTATTTTCAACGAACTATTATGATTACATTGTATTAGGACTATTCTTTGTTGTTGTGTTGGTGCTGATCTCTTTTACTTGTATTAGGGCTAGTTCTGACGATTGTTGATATTTTGATATACATAGTCTATTACCAATCACAATTGACAAAATTTTTTATTGGTGATTTGAGCATCCCATCTTGTTGATCTCGATGTCACAATTCTATCGATGATCGATCAAAGTTCCAATAAGATTAATTTTAAGAAAATTTATATATTAGATTTCTGATATAAAAAAGTGGCGATAATATCCCAATATTTTTATATGAAAATGATAGTCTCATTTAACCATAAATGATTTATAAAGTGAAAACTTAATGATGTTGAATTGGCTCGAAGAAGTCTCAAACTTCAGCAACTCGAGTCATATTTATGAAAAGTTCTCTCCATTTCGAGTTGACCTATCTTATATCAAGTTAAATATCATTATTTTATCTTTCTTAATTTTTTCTTCTTTTTTTGGTAGCTTTTCTAAAAGGCCGCTTTGTCCCAAGAAGCTTAGACTTTTTTTTAAGGATATTTAGGCCAATTTAGACAAATTTTACACACATCATATAGGCAATACTCAAACTCATTAATATCTCTTGATTAGTGGCCAAAGCTCTCAACTAATAGACCAAGTTGAGTTGCGTAGCTTAGACCCATTGCTAGCACATTTATCTATAAACTTCTCAATGAAAATACATCAATTGATTAAAAAAAAATGCATTTCATATTATGATCTAATTCTTTGCTTATATAGCTCAACATCTTTTCTTCCATTTGTTGAGTTTAAATATGATCCAAAATTTAAAATCTTGTTCAAATTTGTGTATTAGTTTTCTTATTAAATTTTAGTTAAAATTAAGCTTTAATTAATCAGAACTAATTATATAGTTGATGTTATAGCCAAACCAGTTGAGAATTTGATTTATAGATTATAGTAAAAATAGGCAAAATTCATTAGATATTATTTAATTTATTTGATAAAACTAAATAATAATAATAAATGTTTAAATCTTTCTATTTTGTGTTTTATTGTATATTTTTATCATAAATATACATAAAATAATACGCATAATTTTTAAAATATATAAATTATAAGAAAATTGATATAATGGCATAAAATTAAGTATCAAATTATATAAAGCATTTAATCATATTTTTATCAAACCACATGTTAAATAATAAAGAAATATGCTCACGAACATTTTTTTTTTCAAAAAAGAAAAACTTTATTGAAATATCAAAAGGAGGTACAACATTCAGCGAATAAAACAGTAAAAAAACAGGATACAAGAGCTAAAGATCAAAACAATAAAAGGGTCTATTAGAGATCAATAAAGAGCTCAGCAAAAGGTCGAGGCTTCTAGCACCCACGAAGCCTAGCAAAGACCATCCAGTAAGGTGAGTAAAGCGGACAGCGAACACCAATTTGAGGACATCACCAAAGGTTGCCGCCAGCAAGACGAAAGGGGATGCGAGCCCCAGCCACATCATTGTCCCATCCTCGATCATAAAAACAGCAACAAAGCGAAACAGGTAAAAAATTAGATAGGAAAAGAAAAGGAAGAGATTATCTTCTCCTCCTCCCGCCTCTCCCACGAAATTTCCCACGAGGTGCAATAGTAGGACGGGTCTATCACGAACCAATTTAAACTCATTTCCAGGGTCTGAGCCACCACAAAAGTCCGAAAGAGAATCGAAATCGGATTCACCTTCTGATGAAAAATGCAACCAATCACCATGGGCCCTAACATCCAATCCAGAATTAACATTCACCTGGTGCATCAGAGATTGGGGAGCCATCACATTCACGGGAACATTAACCAAATTGTGAGAATTAACCAGCATTCCTAGTACCGAATTATCCACTCGTCCACCCATCTCAATAGATTCCACATGTGCAACAACATCCTGCACGCAAACACAATCCTCCAAAACATCGACGTTAACCAACCCGCCCTCGACGACAGGCAACAGAGCAGGTGCGGGTTCTAAAAGAACAGGAGAGCCCACATCATCAGCAATACCCAGCACGAGACTATCAGTTGGAGAAAATTCAACTACATTACCAGGCAAACCATCACCACCAACCAAATTGACAGGGGAATCCCCAACAACAAGGGTACATCCCGGAGATTCAACAGAAGGTAATACCGCAATAACAACCTCAGGATTAGCAACAATATTACCCAAAATTTTCGGCACAGAAGGGGCATCCCCCTTATCAACATTTACAGCACAGATAGGAGTTAAATTAGCAATCGGAATAGACGTTACGTTAGGATTCACAGAACCAGCAGCGGGACGACAATTACCTGAAGAATGCCCTAAACATTTACAAACAGCTCAAAATTGAGGAAATTCATCTAAAACCACCTCCTGAACATAACCTAAAGATTCAGAACCTAACCAAACTTGCTTAGGGTAAGATTTAGTTATGTCAAGTTCGACTAAAACGCGGGCATTCGACGAACGAGAACCAACAGACGTAGCTTCATCGATTTTCAGAGACTTGCCAAATAATTCACCAAGCCCAAACAGAATCCGCGGCGAAAAAAAATGAGGACGAAGACGCGAAAATGAAATCCAGATCGGGATAACCGGCGACTCAACACCGATATCCAAACTAGGCGACCATTTAGTAAGTTTCATAAAGCAATTGAATACAAGATAAAAACGGTGACAAAACACCCTACAATAGTCTAGATCATTGGACAGTTTGATCAAAATGTGAGATGGATCCAAAACCGTAACAGATACTTCTCCATTAAGCTTCAAATTGAAAAAAAATTTATGAATAGAGTCGAGAGGGGGGAATTTAGAAGGAAAAAATCCAATTAAAGAGAAATGAAAAGGTGCAGCAAGCTCTTTGATTTCCTCATCGGAAATCCATAAGGACGGCAAACCACGATATGCAGAAGTCCTCAAATCCGGAAAAGAAGATGAAGAACCAGCAAGAGCTTCAAGAAATGACCTAGAGTGAGAAACCCCTCCAAAAAAACCGGGATCCTTCAGTTTATTTGGCGCCATGCTGGCATCGTCGGCGAAAAAAAAAAAACAATCCAAGCTAAAAGCCTCCAAAACAAAAAAAAAACTGAAACAGGAGAAGGAAACTTCCCTGAAGCTTGGAGAACAGCGGACTGAAAACCCCCGCCGGCGGGGGAAAACCCATAGCAGAAAACCCTAGCAGAGCGAGAGGCGTTATATTAATTCGTAAATATAATTGCTCACGAACATAAATAAACAAGTAAACAGAATTCAAACTTGTTCATTTATATGACAAGTTTTTAATTTTTGGTCAAATGTGTTCAATTATATAAATAAGCCAATATAAATGAGTTTTATAAATAAATATGCACTTCTTATTCTATACTTATTTTTCTTCAGCTACATAGCCACCGATAGCTTTGCACCTTACCTATTCTAAAGAATTTTTAAGGTAGCACTTAAGGATGTTATTAATATTCTTCTTCTTTAAATAGAACCTCCGAGGAGAATCTCTCTCTCTCTCCCTCCTATCTATGAGCACAAAGTATAGTATTTGATAGTTAATTAAATATTGCAGAAGCTATCAAATCTGATATAGGATATATTTGGAATAGTTTTTTTGCTGTTTTTTTTTTCAAATAACGACATTAATTTTATTTGGCTGTTACTTTCTTTTGTGCTTTCTCACAATTTTTTTTTTAAATTTACGTAGTTGAAAGCTACTTTTTACTCCATAGTAGCGAAGTTGTTTTTCCAGATCAACTTTATATCCAATTTTGTGGGTCGTCGGATTTTTGGGCTATGATGTGGCTGTGGCTCGTTTCCTCGTCGTCATAGCTGGTGGCAACCTTTGATGATGTTTTCATACTTGGTTGGTTCGTTTGGAGCGCTTTCTTCGTCAAATTGGATGGTCCGTGCGTGACTTCAGAGAAGCTAGCTGGGAGCCTCGGCCGAATACTGAGCCCTCACTTGGATTTCAATTTATATCCAATTTTATAAAATACTACAGCAGAGTAGTGAAGTTGCAGTTCAACTTGAAGTATAGGAGTTGTAATTTGAGTTTATTTGTGAATTGCAATCATGTAATGTAAACCATTAATTACTATGTATTATGAAATAAATGTAACATTGTAATTTTTAAACAATTTGTACAATAGTTATAAGTTTTTAGTATACATTACATTGTAAAATTTCATGTATTTAATTACAAATTAATTTTCTAAATTTCATGTATCTAATATTTAAATTGCTTTTGGGTTGTGACGGGTTGACCCGAACACGAACCAAGTTAGATTTGAGTTAAATAAAGTGACCCGAAATCAGGTTCGGGTAGGGCCAAAGTCCAGTTTGACCTGATTCTGACCCATTGACACGAATTGACCCCCCGCTAATAACCAATATTGTTTTTTTTTCTCTCAATTTAAAATAAAGAAATGAAAATTTAAAGATGCTTAAAATATTTTCAGTAATTTAAATTTTTTATTTTATAGAGTAAGAAAGAAAGTAATAGGAAATTCATATAAATAATAATAACTATTATTAGTTTATGACAAAATGATTTTTTAGCTTATCACTGTCTGGTCTCCCGTGATGTGATTTGATGAGACCAACCGTTCAAATATCGCATTTGGTAGCGAGAAGGAAACTTTGACCAGTCCATACCAAGTCCACATAGCCAACTTGCCTATTATAGGCTTCATTTAAAGTAATATTTAATGGGATTCGATTCTTAAAAGTAAAACTATCGTGATAAATGCGAAAAATAATTAGGTGCGGAGTTCGCACCGTCTGTACAAGTACTGAGTACCTAGTGGTATCCACCGGTACCGAGTGCCGGTACCTAAACACCGAATAATGCTTGTGCGGACGGTTCTCCCTGTCCGCACTCCGCACCTAATAATCTCACGATAAATGCAGAGGAGAAATTGCTTTATTTGGGCCAATTAGTTTATTTTTCTTGTTCAAATTAATTCATTGGAAAATAGAATTTTATTTTTTTATTAGTTAAATTTGGAATATTATATTTGTAATTGCCCAAAAAAGTAAATTTTTATTTATTTGAAATGTTAGAAATCTAAAAATTTAGTATAAAATGTATCTTTGATTAATTATTGATCATCAACTCTCAACAGATAATCAATATATATTCACATGTATTTTTTTTTAAATTATTCTTATATAATATTTTCTGTTTTTAGGTGATGCATTATATGATAAGCATCAAAAGAAAAGAATTAGAATTGGCAATCTAAACCTCTTTGATGGCCTTTGAATTTGCTTTTCCCTCTGTGCTTATTAACAGAAAACTAATCTGCAGTAACAATCCTCACAATTTCATTCTTTCTCTCTCTATCTCTCCTCTCTCTCTCTTCTCTTTCTCTCTCATACAGATACGTCAAATTTAGGACCTAACTTGAAAACTGATCGATCATTTAGGACTACCAGACTTAAATCATAGCAGAGTCACATTCACCAAAAGCCAAATCATGACAACACTTGGCTTTGAAATTGTACAGGTTTTGCCATTTGCATGGTAAACTCCTTTCTTACGCAAAGCTCAATATAAGCCATTGAGAGGCTGAGCCAATTCATTTCCTTAGCACACTTTTGGTCCTCGATGTTACTTGACAAAGCCTTAGCCATGCATGGCCCATCCACCCTTGGCATGCAGCTCATATATATAACTTAGATAATAAAGATACAGACAGAGATACAGATAGATAGAGATATAGTCATAGAGAGAGATAGATAGATAGAGATAGAAAGAGAGAGAGAGAGGGATAGAGATAGAGAGAGAGAGAGAGAGGACCTGGAGGAGATTCTTCAATAACAAAACGTTTGCATAATTAGATAGGATGTGACCAACTAGCTCAAGTTGTCAATCAAAGGATATCCAGACACCATCTCAGTTACATGCATGTCCATAAAATAAATGCAAGATATTGACATCCATGCTGAAAGAATTCTTGTTTACTATATATTTATTATATAGCTTGCTATATCATTCACATGTCAATTATATGCATGCCATCATCATCATCATTTAGGTAACTCATCATCACATGAGTAGCAAAACTCTTCACGCAATATATATTACATAGAAGCAACATGCATATATATATATATATATATATATATATATATATATATATATATATATATATATATATATATATATATATATATATATATATATATATATATATATATATATATATATATAATTTGGCTGAGATTTTATTTGAGATGACTTTCTTAATAAAAAGTTATTTTAAAAACGAAAGCTGTCTCAGTTGAAATTTACAATTCAAAATCAATCGAAAAATTAATATTAAAGATCAAATCTTTCAAAAATAGGATTGATTGATAATATAAATTTGAATTACAACAAAAAAATTTGTTTTTTAGAAAGAGTTGCACATTTTATGCAGAGTTTTTTCAATTTTAAAAGATAAATTACATTAATATATGAATTTGAATATAAAAATAGATGGCGATAAGAGTTTCACTGTTCTAATAATGATGCTTTTAGGATATTATATGATACATATCTCATTATTTTTCTGTCTTTTGTTTCTATTCACAGTGTGAAAAGAAAAAAAGAAAAGAAAAGAGGGCTGAATTGGTTGATCAATCTATCTGTGTTAGCTAAGCTTTCACTCTTTCTTTTCTCGAGAATGTTCAAACAATGGAATCAATGTCTGCAACAATTATGTGATTTCCATAAGCAGAAAGAGACCAGTTATTGCTCCATGTTAGGATTATATGTCATATCAATCAAAGCAATCAAGTTTCATAAATTGATGTAGCTAATTTCAGGCATCATTTCTTCACCAATAATTCACCAATGATTTGATAAAACAAAAATATATAGCAATGCTGCTTGCAAAATTAAAAATAAATAAATAACTCAAAAAATATTTAGATTATTGGATGTAGAAGTGCAAATAATTGAAGTCGGCTCTTGATTTCGATTGAGCACGGTTCGTCAACGAGCTCAAGAGTCAAATATGTTGAGCTTTGAGCTCATTAAAGAAATGAGAACGAGTTTGTGTTAGGATGAACTTGACTTGTAAACTCGTTGAGCCGCTTGATTAAGGCACACCACATTAGAGAATAGGTTTTGCGGGTATACAAATTTTAATTTTAGGTATGCAGTTAGGCCTTCATTGATTCTCTTCTCGACACCACTTCTTCTTCTCTTATCTGCAATGTTCAAAACTCTCCACCACTATTTTATATCTCCTTCAATGCTACAACTTTAATCTTCTTCATGTTCATCGTTGGGCGCCTACACCTAATTCTTATTCATCCTCTTGCTCTCTTTCCAAGCTTTTGCTTGTACGATCTCTAGAATTTTGTTGTTGTTGTTGATGACAACACAAACAAAATATAGATTTGCCTTACTAGTTTGAGCTCCAGTAGAACTCTGGCCAAATGAAAATTATGCCGGTTTTGAGCTCGCTAAAAGTTAGGCAAGTCAAGGTCAAGCTCGAGCTCAACTTGACTCATTTACAACTCTAATTAAACAAATAGCAAAGAATATACAAATGACATGACTAAGTTCTCCGACATGGGAATTGTAATTTTGAAATTGACTTGGAGTCAACAAAAGCTTTATTTACTATTTACAGTCACAAATTAGCCAATATATTTGAAAGATATTTTGATTTTGACTCGAGTTGAAGTCAGTTTGGACTAGTTCATTTCAAGAATGTCTTATCGGACTAGCACGAACCGGCTTAACACCATCACTAATACAATAGTATAGATTTTTTTTTTTTAATTTTTAATTTTTATTAATGACTCAATAATACATTTCGAACCCATAAAAAAAATTGTACACAATAATATATATATATATAGCAATACAAAGACAAAATACACGCATGCGCGCAGCTGTACTTTATCTATATATATTTTTATGTATAATAACTTCCCCGCAAATACAGAGCACATAATAAGAAAAAAGAAATCCACCTTCTTATCCAATGGAGTTTTGATTAGTTAATAAAAACATAAATAAAAAAAATAAAAAAAAAAGGAAAAAGAGATCCACATAAAACAAGAACCAAAAAAGCTATAAGCAACAGTGTACAGAGTCAGAGGAGGTGAAGGGTGCGAGTGGGAGAAGCATAGAAACAAACAAAGCCACCATTAACCCAAAATAAAAAATAAAAATAAAAATATATTTTTTGAAACATTTAAATAAATTTACGCTCATCACACATATATAATTAATTATAAAAATAAATAAATAAATAAAAAAGATAAAATTTGTATAGAAAAAAGCACAGAAATAAAATTTTCTGGCTTCCCAAAAATAAATTTTCTATATTTATTACTCTTTTTTTTTTTTCTTTACAGAGCACAGAAAAAAGCACAAATAGTAGTGGGACTTGTCTTCCCGCCATAAACAACACAGCACCAAATCCCCTGCCATAAAAGAGAAAGAGTTAATAAAACAAGAAAAATAAAACAATAACAGTACTATTTTGTTATTATTAAATAATTTTATAATTATTATTTTTTAAAAAAATTATTTATATAATATATACGATAATATACAGTCACTCATCAGCTCATCTTCTACATAGTTTCCCTGCTGGCCTCCACTATATATACAGGAGCTTTGCGGTTCGTTAAGGCCCGACCCTTCTCCTCCTTGGGCTGATAGGCCATTCGAAGCTCTGAAGAAAGAGTTAGAGAGAGAAAGAGAAAGCTGGTTAGAGATAGAGAGAGAAAAACTGAAGCAAGAAGGGAAAGAAGAAGATAGAGATCATGGGAAGAGAAGGAAGCTTGCCGGGTTGGCTTGGCGGACTGGTGGAGGAGAGCTTCTTCGTCGGGTGCGGGACCCACGAGACCATGAAGAAGAACGAGAAGAACATATTCTGCCTCGACTGCTGCACCAGCATCTGCCCTCACTGTGCGCCCTCCCACCCTTCCCACCCCCTCCTCCAGGTCCGTTTCTCGGTCCCTTTTCCACGTCCTTTCTCTCTCTGCTTCTTCTCTCCTGCGTTGCTTCGCGTTAGGGTTTAAGCACAGGGAGTTCTTCAATTTCCTTTTTTTTTTTATTTCTTGAATTTGCTCATCACTTTAATGGAATTAATTTTGCAATTTAAAATTTGAAATTTACATATTTGATTTTTTTTTGCAAATAAATTAAAATTTTCCTTAATTTTTACAAAATAAATTGGCTCTGCAATAGATCATTCCTTTTTCATGTCGATGCTTGCTTCTTGTGGCAGGGTTTTTTCCGACCTGTTTTGCTTTTTATGGAAATATCTTTTGCTTACCGCCCTTACCGGTGCTTTCTGGTCTCTCTTTTGGGATTATATATAATATTTTTTTCTCTTTCTCTTTCAAATTATTAATTAATCGAGAAATTCTGTAATTATTTCGTTTTATTTCCTTGTAATAACTTTTCAATTTTCAAATCTACCCCGATGCAAGAAAAATTGTAATATTAGCAAAAGTTTTTAGACTTTTTAATGCTTTTTCCAAAGCGTCGATGCCATTCCCATTCATAAATGAAGTCGGCTCGCCGTTTTCCCTCTTTTTTCGAGGTCAAAAAATGTTTTAAAAAAATTTCCACTTTACAGCTTATCTAAAGGTACATGATTACCGCTCTGCCCTCTAGTAAATTCCCTTTCCTCGATGTCTGTACCCGTCGTCAGAGGGGTAAAAACGTCTTAGCGCTACGGCCTTTGTCCCCATCCAGATGAGAATCAGTCCGGTCAAAAAAATTGTGGTAATAAATACTAAATGACTAAATCAGATACAATTATTACCTAATCACTCCAAAACTTGTTAGATTCTCTTGCCGGGGGTTATTTGGAAATAACTTTTTTGCAGGATTTTATTCAAAATTTGGATTGTGTAAAATATAGGTTTTATGTGTAAAATTTTCATAATTCACATAGTATAAGTGTATAACTGAACTAAATAATTATGCAATTTTTTTTGTAAAATTAAATTTAGGTGAGGCGATATGTGTACAATGATGTAGTAAGGTTGGATGATCTTGAGAAGCTCATTGACTGCTCCTTCGTTCAGGTATTATATTTTATGTATAAAATTAGTTTAGTTTCAGAGTATTTTGATTGTTAATTAGTAGTATTAGGCTTTGTTTTGGGACAGCTTACTTACTACTTCTTAAAGCAGTTTTTAATTACAAAAATTTTAATTTTTGTACTAAAAAGTTGTAAGAAAGCTGTTCCAAACGAAGCCTTAATGTTTTGATTAAGGCATCTAATATGGTTTTAATGTTATGATTAGCCCTATACAATAAATAGTGCAAAGGTAATCTTTTTGAAGCCAAGGCCTCAGTCTAGGCCCTTCAAGGGGTCAGGGAATATTTGCCTCAGCTGTGATAGAATTCTCCAAGAGCCTTTTCACTACTGCTGCCTCACCTGCAAGGTAATTAGTTCAATTAATTACTCTCTTATATTTAGTTCCCATTTTAGGTTGGTAATTATTATGTGAAGGGGTGTTCCGGGAATGATTTTTGAATACTTGTTACAGGTGGAGCATGTGGTGATGCAGGGGGCTGACTTGTCAAGCATACTGATTCGATTCGATGAGTCGGACTTTGCGTTTGCTCATTTTGAGAGCCTGAGAATGGATGGGTCCGATTTGCTCGAAGATGATAGTGTAGGCGGTGGACAGATCACGCCGAATTCGATCTTGGAAGACCCCTTGCAGTACAAGGGGAGCAATGGGGGATCGAGTGCCGTTGATGGTGGTCGGGGTGCCGCGGGAAGAAGCGATGCGGCGAAGAGAAAGAAGAGCGGTGGCGGGGCTGGGGGCGGCGGTGGCGGCGGTGGTCGAAGTTTCTTTCCAGGAATAGTGCTCTCTCTCAGTAACAGGAGGAAGGGGGCTCCTCATAGGTCCCCCCTATCTTAAAATAGTTAAGGGAGCATCAGCTTGATGAAGCTAGTTTAGGTACTAGTGTTTGCATGTTAATTTGTTTTTAATGGTATCAAATTACTGTAGATTGTCATGCCCGGAATACCCCTTCTAACTCAGTTATGGGGGTATTATGGGCATAAATGTTATGGTATTTGGCTGTTGGTGGTTTGGAAGGGGGAATGGGCATTTCCATTGCCTGCTAGGTGGTTGCAGCAGGTCATATTTGAGACTGCAGTGACTGCCAATTTTGTATTTAGGTGATGGAATATTGCATACTTCTACATGATCAATATATATATAATATTTATGTAGATTTCGTCTCTCTTCATTTATGTGATTATGATCCTTTTAATATATTTTATATGTATGGAGAGAGAGAGAGAGAGAGTTATAAAAAGTGTACTTGGGTCTCTATCTATACTTATTGTCTTCAATGCCTTGGTCTTTGACCAATGTTGCCTAGCTTAGCTTACATAGGTCTTCTTGGAGGGGCATATGAAAGTAGAAATATTTTAGTGTTTTGATGTTTAATGCTTTACTTGTTGTAGATTGTAGAGCAGTGGGTCTCAGTCCCACAATGACTTAAGACTTAGCTTTCTTTCTCTCACTACTTGCTCTCTTTTCCTCTCTCTTTCTCTATCTCTACAGTATCTCTCTCTCTCTATCTCTACAGTGGGCATTTGAGAGAAGCTGCTGCATGTCCAGTAACACCTAGATGGGTGCCATCATTGCATGACTGAGATGCAGCTTTTGGTTCAACCATTCATGGCATTTAGACTTCCAATAATTGAATTGAGCTATATCTTAAATAACATATACAAGTATTTCAATATCCATTGGGAAATGCTATGTACCCCAATTCATTGACCTTAGAAAAGTTGTATGGCCTAATGAGATGGTGGCATGTGTGTAACAAAGGGTCCATGATTTTCCATGTGTCATCATATTAGAGGGTTAGGTAGATGGCTTACTTAAGAGATTTGAGTTTGGGGTTGGTATCAACTTGAGCTTCTAATTTTCTTGCTTCCATTTTGGATTGGCCAACTAAGTTTTTATTTGGGATAATTTTCTTATTGCTGAGTCATGACTCTCAAATTTCTCCCAAAGATGAGAAATGACATGCAACATAGGCCAAAGGATGCCAAAAAATGAAAATACAAAGCTTAATTATCACAATGTACAATAGGATGCAAAGCAATTGGAAGAGAAAAATAATTCAAAAAGAGAGAAAATGAAGGCCTTTATGCTAGCCAGACTCAGACCACCATCCAGAGGCCAAGCTTGGATCATCCATTGGAGGCAGATGATATTAAGAAGCTCCAAAACCAAACAAGGTCACGATGATCGAGTGGTTAGATTAACCAACAAGGTTGCCAAAACAAGCCAAGGCCATTCAGGTGGCGTGTAGGAAACCTGACTCATCATATATAGTCCGATCCTGAAAAACACCAACTAAGCCAATTAGCCAACATAATTGCACCAAAATCCAACCACACCAACAAAACCCCAAATACATACCAAGCAATCGAAAAACCCACGCCCGCCAATCAAAACCCAATCCCCCATTCAGAACAAAAACAACCCAATATACCAAACGAAGTAAGGTTTTGGGTTGTTTGTTTGTTTTTTTAGTGTGATGGTTATTTTAGGTCCATGAGGTTGGAAGGCTTTTTTTGGTAAATAAGATTAAATTAGTAAGAAAATTTTGTAAGAGTAAAGCTATGCTATTCAATTTCACATTCAAATTTAAGTCCCATCAATTATTTATGTGAAGATGATATGGCAATTCTGAAGTAGAAAATTGATACCCCACTCGGCTCTTCATCTCTCTCATGGGCTCAATTTTCTTTTCATATAAATATTGAATATTTTACTATAAAAATAATATTAATATTAATAATATAGTTTTTAGCGAAGAGCCCATAAAAATTCTTGATGAAAGGGTTAAAAAAAGGCTTATCCTAATCTAGTCATGTGGTTTGGAGCATCAATTCTTATTGTGGAGATAATACAAGAAAATGATCAAATATCGGCGGAATTGGCCTACCGGTGGTTTTTTAAAATTTTGGCAGTTAAAACCCCGTTGAAAAAAAATGCATAGGAAATTGAAACCGCTGGAAATTACTGGCTCCAAGACCGCAAGGAAACCATCGGTATTACTGGCGGTCAAACCGCCGCTTTTACCAGTGGCCAAATCGCCAGCACTTACCAACGCTTAATCAAACTGCCGCGACAGTCAGACAATACATTAATACTAAGGAGTAGCCAATTAGGAAGCAAAGATCTAAACCTTTATATTAAACTCAATACAAGCAAGGTAGAGGAGTAGGGAGCAACATGGTGCTGCCTTTAGTAGATTATATGGTACCATAATCTTGGACCCTGGATGATCTTATCTCACTTTGGAGATATGTAAGCTTTTCTTCCATCGAAATCATTGCTGTTACTTGAGTATTAATGTGAAAGTTATTCATGACTGTAATTGTTCAAGTTGTTCAATAAGATCTATCCTTGAACTGAGAGGAATGGCCCATTATATTAGGTCTTGCACAGTATGATCATAACCAAATAGAGGAAACCAAAGTTTATAGCCACTCAATATCTAACTTACACACACTTAGAATAAAATTACTTTTAGTATCAATCAGTATTCAAAAGAATTTCATTTACATTAGGTCTTGCAAAGTGGGGGAGCCAGGATTTTTTTTTTATGTAGGGCATAAAAATGTGAATACTAAAAATATCCTTATCTTTTTCATCTAGACTTGGGACCGACATCGGCAATCAAGGACACATGCAATTCATATTCTTATATGACACCTTCATTTTCTCCTTTAGATCGAGTCTTCATATTTTAAAATTATTGTACAATTACTTAATTATTAATACTATTAAAAATATCTTTTTAAATATAAGTAATTAAACAATTATTTATCCAACAGTCTCAAATATGATTGCGCAAATAATTCTTTACAATTTTCATAGCGGAGGATGCTGGTTTGACCAAAACCTGTCTTTCTTTTGAAGTCTCTCTCCATGATTATAAAATAAATAAAAAAAATATCTTTAGTCTGCATTAAAAAACAAAGGTTGTGTGTTCAAAATATGTTGAAGTTATTAAATTATGTATAATGATGCATGACTAATTTTAACTTGATGATAATTTATTGTTCTAATTTATAAATTGTTGTATTATTAAGTAAATGAATTCTTATATGAACTAAAATTAAATATTAATCATAGGTAATATTATTGATATATCATCAAACATTTATCTTGATTGGGCATGAATCTCAATGATTAATTGAATAGGAAACTTCCTAAATTAAATCCGGAACCATCTAAACTTATAGTTGAATTGAACATCTCGAAAAGACAACGACATCAAATTCAACTCAGTATGAACCCAAATATATAAAAAGTTACCAAGTTGCCAGAAAAAAATTGGCGCCGATCAATGGGGGGCTGTGCCCCTGAGTGTCCCCACTGTGCCTTGATTATAGAATGTAAATTCAATTCATTCAAATTTAAACTTAGAATAATTAAAAAAGATTAGCATTAATGTATAATATTGCTACACACAAAGATCAGCATCTCTCTAAAATATTAAGGTGTTCGTACTAAAGGATTTAAGAAAATAAAGCCAACATTGTGCTAAAAGCACAGTAATTCTTAATTTGGTGGCTAATTAAAGTTGTTAGCATATTAAAAGAGAGTTTGCACCGAGAAGAGCGTCGTATTGATTTCTTATAGGATTTGGCTTCCCAACTTTTTGTTTAGGCCTTCTCACCATTGACCACAAAGCAGCAAACCACATTGCCATTTCCCAATCTCTCTCTTGTCGCCCTCTCTTTCTCCCTCTAGTTTCTCTCTCTCTCTCTCTCTCTCTCTCTCATTTATTTAAATGAGACCCACCACACCCTTTCTTTCACAATAAAAACAAACTTTTAACTGCTAAGTAGTAATTAATCCTTAATACCTTAAAACTAATCTCGATTAGTGTCTTGTTTAATTACGTGTATAGGGTTAGAAGAGTTATTGTTAATTAACTCACTTAGCTCTAATTAACTAATTAATGCTTTAGGATATGACGTTGAAGTCCTTATAATATTGCAATCTCATGGAAGATCTAAGGCTTCATTGAGCCTCAGTAGAAGGAAAAGAGGGCTTCTAGTTGAAGTAAAAGAATTTCATTAGAAGTGAAGAGACTACTCAATACCCGAGATTTAAAGCATTTAGGATATATAACATAGCTTTGTATCACAATAGAGCAAGTGTCCATCCAATGGAGAATTAGACTTCTTTTGTGATAACTTTCTTAATTACTGTTTTGTAAAACATCTTTCTAGTACAATAATTTTTAGTTCTAGAAATTTTTTAAAAAATTTCTTTATAAAGCAGTAAGAAAGCTATCCCAAACGAAGCCTTAGATACTATTTCACAATCAATCTTAGGGGAAAATTAGATCATTGGTCAAAGACTTCACTAGTTACTATCACCATCAAGCCATCTTTGTCGGAAATAGCAAGTTGCTTTAGCCGATTATGTCTCACGCGGAGCAACTTAAAGCTCGGATGGTTCAATCACTCTTCAAATCAAAGGAGAGGATAATTTGATACATCTGATATGTGTGTCGTTTTGATAGGTTTTAATAAAAAAAAGTCGACGCTTTTCCCAAAATATAAAAAAGTGATTTTATTTCTATATAATTGAGACATATCTCAACAATCATTTTATTTAAGGCTTCGTTTGGGACCTGAAACATCACCAAAAATCATGTTGATCGGGCATGAATGTCGATGAAAATTCTAAAGTGAGAACTTCTAAATTAAATTCAGAACAATTCAAGTTAAATTGAACATCTCAATGAGACAAACCCAAAGGCACCAAATTCAGTTCAATCTTAGCCCAATTCAAAGGACCAACATATACTTAGAAGCTTCATAACATCAATTGGATGACCAATGATATCCGAATATAACATGCTATAGAAGAATCAAGCGGCTCGACGAGCGGAATCCAACAAGCCCAAAACCACTCAATTCTAACATCACTAAGGTACTTAAATGCTCGATAAATGCTCTATGATCAAGGAAATCAGTATATACCTTCTGATAGAACGCTCCACTTTTATCCTGAATTTTCTTCATATTTATGGAGTATGTCACTCCAAAAACTTATAAATAGATCTCCATTCTTCACACAAAAGGAGGGAAGATGAAGAGAAGAACTTTAAGGCTTGAATAATCTTGGAGCTCCACCTCCGCACCATTGTCAATGAATATGTGCCTCTAGGTTATCGCTGTTGGACCTTTGTCTAACCATCGCCGTTGGACCTCCATCTGGCTGCCACTATCAAGCCTTTCTCTTACCGATGTCACCCGTCGACTATGGTCCATCCGACATCTATTGCCCAAATACCATCCTACCAATTTGATGAACATGCCCACACTCTCTTAATGATAGCTCTAATGTCATTGAATTTTTCCATCCATGTAAAGTGCTCTATATGATGTACATGTGCTATATTGAGTTGATGTCTTCCCCCGAGGAAGGACATTATTTGTAATCAATTATAAATACTAGTGGATACATCAAACTAGGTAAGACCCCATAATTTTTTTCCTTTTTTCAGGGGTTTCCACTTAAAAATTCTGATGTCTCTTTTGAAAATTGCACCCCTCTTTTATATGTTTGTTTGTTAGATTTCCGTACAAAGCTAGGATGTTAAACTATATAACTCTCTACCTCTGCGAATAATCTAGGGCGCAACAGGATCGTTTTTACCATTATTTTTTTCTTGCCATTATTTGAAGTAAAAAAAGAAATGCATTAGAACTCGAGCGACTCCTCAATACCCGAGATTTAAAGCAACATGGATAACATAGAACATGCCCTATGAAAAATATTTATGCCGAAAAAAGCTAATTTTGTATCACAACAAAGGAAGTGTCTATCCAATGGAGAATTAGATAATGTTCTGCAATCAACCTTACGAGAAAATTAGATCATTGGTCAAAGACTTCACTAATCACCATCATCATCGAGCCAGCATTATCGACCATATATAGCAGTCTCTTTAGTCGGTTAAGTCACACGAGGAGCTACCTAGAGGTGATATCATTCAGTCACTCTTCAAATCAAAGGAGGGAATAATTTGATCCATCTGATATGTGTGTTATTCTGATATGTTTCAATAAAAAAGACATAATGTTTCTCCCAAAATCTATAAATTGATTTTATTTCTATATATTTAAGACATATCTCAACAAATACAATATTCTAAAAAAATGCTCCAATGATATATTTATTTATAAGCTATTAGATCAAAACAATCATTTTATTTAAAGTTTCGTTTGGGACTGATTTTGACCATTATTATTTTTTCTCTTTCTTCAAAAAAAACTTTGTGCTAGAAAATTGCTATAAAAAGCAGTAAATAAGCTATCCCAAATGAAATATAAATTATCAATATAGTCAATTTAGTTTATTTAGATTCACTCATTAAAGGTGTTATTTTTGCATTATTATAATTTGAAATTATTGTCACATCATATTATTGAAAAGGTATGACATAATAGTACATTAGTTTTTGTTTGAAGAATTCATATATAAATAAAAAATAATATTTATATTGATTTTTTACTATACATAGCCTTACTTTTTGAAGAAATGTGTTGCATGTTTAATTGTCTCTTAGGCTTCGTTTGGGACGGCTTTTTTATTGCTTTCTAAAACGGAGTTTTAGTACAAATTTTTTTATTTTTGTATTAAAACTCCGTTTTAGAAAGCAATAAAAAAGCCGTCCCAAACGAAGCCTTAGGCTTCGTTTGGGACGGCTTTTTTATTGCTTTCTAAAAGGGAGTTTTAGTACAAAAATAAAAAAATTTGTATTAAAACTCCGTTTTAGAAAACAGTAAAAAAGCCGTCCCAAACAAAGCCTTAGTCACAGTATTTTCAGTTAAAAAGTATCTTTAATCATAAGTACTTTTTGACTTTTTTTGTGCTATAAATAATTGTCACTTTTATATAATTTTAAAATTTTAATAACATATTTATAAAAAAAAGTATTTGCATAAACAATTGTTGTTTTGCATGTGAAATTTTTCTATAATTTTACAAGTTCATGAAAGAATTTATATAAGAAGTTATTATAATATTTTAAATTTTAAAATATAATATTATGATACAGTAAAAATACAAAAGCAGCACACCCAATGCCAAATAAAACAATTTCAAACCTATATAAATAATAATATAAGAATAATTGGAAAAGCTGTCGGGAATATAACTATAAATCTGATATTTATTAATTGTACCATTTAAAATTTAAAATATAGCTGAAAGTTTTACTTGTTTCATCAGAATTTTTGTAGCATATTTTAATTTTTTATTTTATAATTTATTTGAGGAGCTTTTTGTTGAATATCAAGTCGGATTTGCTTTTTTATTTTAGGAAGATGTTTCGGGGAGCGTCTATTTTTTGAAAAATTATTTTGTGCAAAGATGGGGTGCAGCTCAACCTTCGTAGGCGAATCAGATGCAACCAAATCAGTGGTACTGAGCCGCAGTACCGAGCTGCGATACACATAGAAGGGGTGATATGGTGCATTCTCGTTGGTCTCCGGATGGCATTTTGCTTCCGGACGGAATAATTAATCCTATTTTATTTTTGAGGTGTTTACTGTGTCTTCATGGGGACAACTTTCTTATTGTTTTGCTTTTCAACCAATAATTACAGTTTCTATTTGGTTATTTCTTTGTCGTTGTTTTTAAGGAATTTTCATGCGAGTAAGCTGCTTCCTACAATAACTTTCAAAAAATTTATTTTCTTCATAGTAATGTAGTTTTATATCACAATTTATAAAAAATTATAATCGTCCCAAATGAACCCAATAATATGATGTCTTTGCTTATCTTGATGGAGAGGACTTCCAAGTTCGGCTTTGTCACTTGGGCTTCATTTGACGTGCACTAATCCTAAATATTATGTAACAATTAGGTAGCGCACTTCATCTCATTCGATTAACATCACATACTATCAAATCATTGATGTTTTATCGGAGCCTTTTTTGTTCTTTTTCGATAGTTTCTTTAACTATTAATTGTAGTTCTAAAATTTATTATATTAATAGACTGGCGAGTCAGTCATGAGCATGAGGAGTTGGTCTTTCCTAATTTTCTATTTTCTTTCCTCCACTTTCTCCCTCATGCTCGCGACTAGCTCGTCAGTCTCTTAATATATTACATAAAAATGATGAGTGTAACCATCAAAATTTTTCGGAAAATAGAAGAAACTAGTGAAGAGAATATGAGAAGTCAAATAAATTTCTAAGATAAATTAAATATGGGCAAATATGGAGCGATTGACAAGACAAATTAGCTACTCACATAACTGAATCAGACAATCTCACTCCATGTGCTCGCTAGCTAGAAACCATAAATTCCATTCAAATGGCCATCAAATAATTTGTTTTCTTATAGCCACAAAATAACAGATATGGCAGTCAACTTCAAAATTATTCGCCAAATATCTATAAATGATCTAAGAGAGATTTCACTTCTTATAAAAAAAAAATATATATTAATTTTTATTATAAAATTTAAATTTTATCTTGAATAATTTTTTTATTACTTTCTAAAATAATTTTTTAGTACAAAAATTTTAAAACTAAAAGTTTCAATATTAGAAAACATTAAAAAGTTGTACCTTAGATTTCAATTTTGAAATATTTTTTTACTTTTTTTTTTTTGGAATGGGTATCCAATTGCTGCCACGCCCGAAAGGGTGTTTGGCGGTGTGACTAATTCTTGGCTGATCTAGAAGAGGCACCCACTCCAAAAATCTCCTGGCCCGCACTTGATTGGACCCCACCTAAGAGGAGTTGTCGCGCGAGGAGAATCGAACAAGGGTTGGAAGCTCCCAGGGGTTCCCATATGTACTGAGAGAATAATTGTCTATTTAATTGCAAATATTTATTCAAAAATATGAAATATTAAAAAAAATAATATCAATATTTTTATTTAAGATAATATTCAAAATTGGACAGTTTTGAGCTTATTTTATTATTTCAAAATAAATATTTTGAAATAATGTTTAGCAATTGGTGCATGAACAAATGGCAACAACACAAACAAATGGAGGACTGCTCATCGCTGATAGGCTTCACATGCCACACCCCCCACCTCTCATCTCTCTGGCACACCAACCAAGGCCTTATGTGTCCGTACACCTTACTTTAATGCTTCTGCTTTCTTCCTTAAATTACTTCATTAAAAAAATACTTCTTAAGTACTCTTTTAAGTTTTAACGATCGATTTGTTTAAATATATTTTTTTATATAAATTTTTTTTCATTTTAAAAAAATTTGAATGCCCAAATTAAAATTAAAAAAATTTCTAGGGATATCAAAAAACTATAAAGATTAAGGCTTCGTTTGGTACAGACTTTTTTGATGCTTCTTAAAACAGTATTTTAGTTCAAAAATTAAATTTTTTGTGCTATAAAGCAAGAAAGTCGTTCGTGATTCTTTTTTTTTAATTTCTTAAAATAATTTTTTAGTATAAAAAATTAAATTATGTATTAAAAAAATGTTTTAAGAAGTAGTAAGAAAGCCGTCCCCTAAGAGGAAACTAATGTTGACTATTCGATGGATTTTAAGATTATTCTCCACCATTAAGAAAACTATAAACAGGTCAAGTTCTTAACTTCTGGGGAGAACTTCTGAGAGAAAAATTATCAGTGTCTCTATTAATAAATTAAGCTTTAGCAACACTGTTTAGGGCCTGTTGCAGTAGTTTAAACTCCTACTAATTTATTTGCAGCTGTTTCGAAATCGCTGCAAATCCATTGTATTTGCTTTCGCTGGAATTGATTTTGTAGCGATTTTATGAGTGCTACGAAACATTAACTTCCTCAGAATAGATACCCCTTAATTCCCATGTATATTGTTTGACTCCCACTGACTACTTTCTCTGCTGATGCTTTCTTTATCATTACTCGAATGTCTATCTCTAAGCCACCCAGATTGAACAGTATGCTCAACCCAATAGCTATCTTGCAAGTGGCCTTCCTTCCTAATAAACTTTATATCAGCATCTGTAATTTGATATAATCAATTAGACTCCCACCATAATACACACCAGTATTTTGCTAAATGATACTCTCAACTTCTAACTATCTTCCCCACTTCTTGTCCTCCGGGGCTTTTTCGTCCGTTATTCCTATTATGAAAGTTATTCTGCTCATTGTAAGTAGCTATATTCTTATTCATATTTTCAATGGTTTTGATTTTGAAATATTTTATCTCTCTTGAATACGCCCAAAATGCATTTTTTTCTAATTTGTATAACTTTCACATATAACTTTTTATATATGATAGATACAGGTTGTATGAGTATTTTGACTGTAATATTATTAAATTTCACCGCGTGAATTAATAGTTATGATTTTTTAAAGTAAATGAATATTATATAGATTTTTCTGTATTTCATAGATTATTACATTTCATAAATTATTATATTTCATACATGAAATTGACTTGTATTGCATAGAGAAAATGATATGACTGATACAAGGTAAATGTGACATTTATATGTAAGCAAGGAAGACTAATAATTAACATTATAATTAATGCGAGTTGCTCCTAAAATATAATACCTTGTATATGAGGGCGGGTCGATGAGCTTTCCTTAAAATAAAAGATTATTTTATGGTATAATTCTGGGTGTTAGCTTGTTACTAACTAAATTACACTGATATGTAGAGAGTATCGACTCTTTATTGATTATTCAAAAGTACTTGTAAATTGACTTAAGATAATGAATAATGATGGTAAGATAAAGATTGATAACCAACTGGTCAACAATTGAGGTTGAATTGAAGATTGATGACTAATTGGTTGATAGTTGGGGTTGAAAATATTGAAAACATCACATTAAAATTTGATGTCCTTCATTGCAGTTCATAATCATATTTATGATTGCATTTATATGATAACATATTAATTGATTGGTAGATGAAACTAAAGTAGAATTAATAAAACCTGCATGAATATTGATATGATATAGCATAGCCAGTGGCTGGGCCAAAAATTTTTATTTAGGTTGGGGGGGGGGGGGGGGGGGGGGGGGGGGGGGGGGGGCGCTAAATTAAAATACTTTTGTTTGTCGTCTCATCTGGAATGTTATAATACATTAAAATAGTTATCCATGAGCCTTTGGTGGTTCTCATTTGAATTGCCTTATCTGTTTAAGACCACATTTTACTAACCAGAACCACTATCTTTGTCATTGGAAAGATATTTGACAAACATCTTCAAATGAATAACACGAAAGGTAGCATATACAGATTATGATGCACTTGATTGTGAATTATTTATTCAAATGAATAAATTAAAATACTTTTGTTTGGCGCTAAATTAAAATACTTTTGTTTGTCGTCTCATCTGGAATGTTATAATACATTAAAATAGTTATCCATGAGCCTTTGGTGGTTCTCATTTGAATTGCCTTATCTGTTTAAGACCACATTTTACTAACCAGAACCACTATCTTTGTCATTGGAAAGATATTTGACAAACATCTTCAAATGAATAACACGAAAGGTAGCATATACAGATTATGATGCACTTGATTGTGAATTATTTATTCAAATGAATAAATTAAAATACTTTTGTTTGTCGTCTTATCTGAAATGTTAGAATACATTAAAATAGTTGTTCATGAGCCTTTGGTGGTTCTCATTTGAATTGCCTTATCCGATTAAGACCACATTTTACTAACCAGAAGCACTATCTTTGTCATTGGAAAGATATTTGGCAAACATCTTCAAATGAATAACACGAAAGGTAGCATATACAGATTATGATGCACTTGATCGTAAACTATTTATTGGGCATTTGAATGTTTTAATAATATCAAAATTTGGCGATCTTGGGCTCATTTGATTTGTCTCGTCGAGTTGATCTATTCGACTATAAGCGTGTCACGTTTGGAAATCGTTTAGTCATCTAATTTTTAGTTTGGACGTTCCAAATGTGCTTTGGGTCTTCGATTTGGACCCATTTGGGCTCAAAGTGAGTCGAGTTTGGTGTTGTTGGTTTCGTAATTCTGAGATGTTTAGTTAGACTATAGGTTTGCTGAAATCAGAGTTCGGATGGTCTCCAAGTTAATTTCGAATGCTTTAAACTTGATTTTGCCTTGAGATTTGCCCGATCAAGATAAATTTTTTATGATATATCATAGATAAAATGTATAGATATAAAAGTACTTTTTATCTTTTGGATGTTTTTTTTATTTTGCAATTGATCTCTCTCTCTCTCTCTCTCTCACTTAGAGTGATTTTTTAAGAGGGGAGGGGGGTGGGGGGTGGGGTGTGCCTCACCTTGCCCCCCTTTCCTCCGCCCTTGAGCATAGCACATGACAAGAACTTTCATATATATTGATAAGCATATTGGTGCATTATACTGATAAGTATACTAACTTATTGCATACTAACATGACACATTGATTGGTAGTCCTTTTTAGTAATATGGTAGACCTCTTTTGGGTTTTACTATTCATATTTATTTTAGTATTGATTGATACTAATTTAATAAATTACTTTTTACTCATACTGATAGAATATTGATTTCTGATTGATATTTAATTGAACTGAAGCAGATATATTGATTCTTTTGTCTTGCAATGAAGGCAATAGCAAGTGATGATTACTTGCTGGGCTATGTGCCAGGTAGTGATAATATTTTTGTTTTATTTTTTTAGCTCTTTGATTTTATATATTCTTTTGTAACATATTGTGACTATTATATTTATTATTTTGAGCTTTAAACTTTGAACCAAGATACAAATATTGACAATAGTAATATAATCATAATTTCCATTACTTATATATTTTTTTATTTTCATGGATGAAATTGGTCAGCTCTGATTATTAATGATGTGATTGTTAATGTTTTGAAAAAATAGAAAGAGTAATAAACAAGAATTTTTTTTTTTTTTTTTAGATGGTGGGGCATCACATCAATAGTTCAATGACTAGTGTCTTTCTTGTTGTGATTAGTAGCTCATATATAAAACTTCATAGAGGTTATTTAAGAAGAAATTAAGAATATGGTTAGAAATGTATAATTTATTTAATTTGCTCCACAAGGATCTCATTCCACGTGTGAAACCCTTATGGTGAATTCACTGCCAACAAACTCATAACAAGGTGCCTGATTTTAATCACATGGTGGGTCACATATACATTGAAAAGAAAGAAAGAAAGGGACAGGCAAGGATAGAGACAAAGATCATCAAATTAATACACACACTCGAGATGCTTTATTTTATATATTTGTCACACCTAATTCTTAATTATTTGGAACGGTTTTTTTACTACTTTTTAAAACAACTTTTTAGTATAAAAAATTTAATTTTGATACTAAAAAGCTGCTTTAAGAATTAGTAAAAAAGATGTTCTAAAAGAAGCCTTAGTTTGATGAAAAACGAGTATAAATTATTCTGAGTGTGGATATTTTATCATTGGTCATTGCTTCCACGTCATCGCCCACCTTCGCAGGCCAACTCTATCGCCCACTACTGATATCCACCCCATCGATCACCTCCATCGCGTGTTATTGTTTGTCATCGCCGCATACTGACATCCGTTGCTATTGTCGTTCGTTGGTCGCCGCCCACTGGTCATCACCATCATTGGATTTACGTTGCATTTATTTTACTTCAAATAAAATAAAGATTTAATCGCCTCAATTGTTTTACACTAATCTAAAAATTGAAATATTTCTAATATATTACATTTAATAGCAAACAAACTATACTTCTCTCCATCTTTTTATATATACACTATATCCTAAAAAAAAAACCCTAAGCCCTAAATATTGTGGAAGTTGGTTTATTTCTCGTATATTTTGATCTAAATTTCATTATAACTGAAATTATTGAATCCAAAAATTTAAGGTCCTCATATTTTTTAATTATAAAATTATGTTATGTTTGATTTGTATTATTATTATTTTTGTTGCGTCCTGGAAAATTCACGGCGGTAGAGAAATATATATAGTTTAATATCTTTGCATTGTACGAAGATCTAGAACACAAGCAGATAAGAGAGATGGTGTAGCGTTATAAGAGACACCAGAGTTTTTATGTGAAACCCCTTGAAAAGGGGGAAAAACACGGGGCTTGACCCAGTTTGAATGAATCCAATAGTATTTGCCGTCAATTACAAATGAGGCCCTTCCTTAGGAGAAGACCTTGGCTTGATGTCACAAATGTACATCATATAGAGTGCATTATATGGTGGGAGTTACAATAATGAACATAGACATGTTTGTTTGGTTGGAAGGGCCATAATCGGCATGAGATAGGGGTCCAAAAGATCATAGTTGGCAGGAGACCAGAGTCAAAAAGATTGTTGTCTGGTGATGGAGATCGGAAGGGCCATATTCGACAGAAGATAGGGGTCTGAAAGACTGTAGTAGAAGGGCGGTATTCCGAGAGAACTCTAAACGTCAAGTGGTGGCCTGACAGAAGCCTGAGTCACAGGTTGTGGTCTGGTAGAATTTCGGGTCTTAGGTGGTGGTAGGCAGAAGTACGGAACTCAGGTGGGGGTCCGACAGAATTTCGGGCGTCAGGTGGTGTCTTGGAGGAGCTCGGGGCCTCAAGTGGTGGTCCGGCAGAAGTCTGGGCCTCAGGTAGTATCCTAGTGGAGCATAGAGCCTCAAGTGGTCATCCGGAAGAAGTCTGAGCATCATGTGGTGGCTTGGTGGAGCATAGGGCCTCAAGTGGTGGTCCGGCGGAAGTCCGGACCTCAGGTGGTGGTCCGGCGGAAGTCCGAACCTCAGGTGGTGGTCCGACAGAAGTTTGGGTCTCAGGTGGTGGTCGAGTAGAAGTTCGAGCATCATGTGGTGTCCTGGTGGTGCTCTAGGCATCAAGTGATGGTCCAGTAAAGGTCCAAGCGTCAAGTGGTGGTCTGACAAAAGTTCGTGCCTTGGGTGGTGGTCCGGCAGAAGTCTGGTCCTCAGGTGGTGGTCTGACAGAATTCTGGGCGTCACATGGTGGTCTGGGAGAAGTTCGGGTCTTAAGTGGTGGTCCGGCAGAACCCAAGGCCTCAAGTGGTGGTTCGGGGGAGCTTAGTGCCCCAAGTTGTGGTTCAACGGAGCTCAGGGTTTCAGACGGTGGTCCGACAGAGGTGAGGGCCTCAAGTGGTGGTCTAGCGAAGCTCAGGGCATCAGGTGGTGGTCTGGTGGAGCACAGTGCCTCAAGTGGTGGTCTGCCAGAGTAACGACGTAAGGCGGTGGTCCGGCGGAACTCAGGCGGGGGTCGAGAAGGAGCGAGGAGGCAAGAGCGATCTCTGATCTCTCTCTTGCTCTCTTTCATGGAGCCTCCTTTTCAAGAGGGGGGAGGGGTCTATTTATAGACTCCTAGAGTGGCATGACCCGTAAATAGATGGGAGATCAAGGGCATATGGGGAGTGGCTTGAATGGACGGCTGATGTTGAATCCCTTGATCACGAACCGTTTGATGGACATTTGAATGTCTTAGTGATGTCATAATTCAGTTATCTTGGGCTCGTTGGATTTATCTCGTCGAGCCGCTCGATTTGATTACAAGCACGTCATGTTTGGAAACCGTACCTCCAAATTGTGGTTTGAACCCTCCAATTGAGCTTCGGACCCTTGATTTGGATTCATTTGGACAATTGGACTTGAATTCAATCGATTTTGGTGTCGTTGGGTTCGTATTTCCGAGATGCTCAGTTCGACTGTAAGTTTGGTGAAACTGGAGTTAGGATGGTCCCACTTTTAATTTTGAAAGTATCCAACTTGATTTTACCTCGAGTTTTGTGCCCGATCAAAATAATTTTTGACGTAGGGGTGTCAATTTCGGGTCACGGGTCGGGTTCGGGTCGAACCCGAACTGACCCGAGTTCAAACGGGTCAACCCTAACCCGACCCGGGTAGACAAACGGGTCGAAAAACCGAACCCGAACCCGACCCGGCGGGTTGCCGGGTTGACACGACCCGACCCGGTTTGGGTGGCCGGCGCCGGAACCGCGGCGGCCGACGGCGGCGGACGCGAGCGCGACAGGCGGACGCGAGCGCGACAGCGCGGGCGCGGGCGCGGGCGCGAGGCGGGCGCGGGCAGTCTCGCGCGGCGGGCAGCGCGGGCGAGCGCGCGGCGGGCAGCGCGGGCAGGCGCGCGGCGGGCAGCGCAGCGCGGGCGGGCAGCGGGCAGAGGCGGGATTTGAATTTTTTCGAATTAAACGGGTTGGCGGGTTGACCCGGCAACCCGCCGGGTCAACCCGAACCCGACCCGTTTTTTGAAACGGGTCGATTTACGGAACCCGAACCCGACCCGTTTTGAAATCGGGTCGGGTTCAACCCGGATTTTCCGGGTCGGGTCCGGGTCGGGTTTTCGTGTCGTGTCAAATATTGACACCCCTGGATGACGTATCAATTTTTATATCTGTAATAATAATAAAAAAATATTTCATACCAGCTATGCTAGCAAGAGGTATACATTTTTTAATTTAACCGATTTAAAATTACAAATATGATGAGGTTCTCAAATCTCTTCTTTTTTTTTTAAACATAAAAAATATTTTAATAAATAAAAAAATTAATATAAAATACTCTACACATCCCTATAAGGATTCTTGCGAAGGTCTCCAAATCGCAATTGCATGCGCGTGGAAAATTGAAAGTTCACAGTCGGGAAGCTAATATTAATTTGAGCATCCACCAATATTTAAACTAAGAATATGTATGCAGCAATATTTATATTTAAGTTAATGTGAAATGACTGCCTAAAATAAAATATCCTCTCTTCTAATTATATGGAGATCATTAAAAAAATATTTTATACTCGAGTACTTTTATCTTAGATCTTAATTCAATTTCTCGTGCTCATTCAGGTGGTGTCCTCCTCTTGTTTGGGTTTGAGTGCTTTGCCTCAGAATTTTTTTTCCCTGTGCAATGTCCAGCGCTGTGTACTCGAGTATCTCAGTATAGCAAAGTTTGATGGAAGAAACGACAAAGAGAAGAGTGCTGCAGCGTTCTAAATTCGATGTCATAGCACTGTGTAGTGTCGTAGCACTATGGGTTTGAGCGTCATAGCATCATGATGACAGAGGCTTGAGCAAACACAATGCTTCAAACTAGAGTCGCAGTGCTTTGAGGCGGATGGGACAGTTTTTTTTATCGTTTTTTCTGAATGGTGGCATCCCTTTGGTGTTATTTACTGGGCTTTTTCTTGTGTTTTTTTTTGTGTGAAAATGATGCAAAAATATAGAGAAGCAAGGAGAGAGCGAGAGAGAAGAGAGATCAGCACTTACTTCCCCCCATTTTCATAATGGATTTTTTGGTCTGGTGTGGCTCTGTGATTTTCTTCCTAATTTTAGATTTTTTCATGTTAAATCCCATTTTCTTTTACTTTCCATTGTTATTTTATTTTATTTTGTTTGTTTCATCGCGTGGTTTACTTCCATCTCCAACAAAATCAATATGTAAATTAATATTTTGTTTGGGATAATTTTTTGTCACTATTTTTTTCGTTGTTTTCAAAAGATTTTTGTACTAGAAAGATCCTATAAAATGCAGTAAGAAAGTTAACCCAAGTGAAGTATAAGATTACTTTTTAACAAGATTTATTCACTTACCTTTTCAATCACTTTCCTAATTTTATTTAAAACTATCCTTAACATTAAATTCAAAATTTAAGCAACATAACATACATGTGAAAATTCTTCCATGATTAAGGCTTCATTTTATTAGGCTTTCTTACTGTTTCTTAAAGGAATTTTTTAATACAAAAATTTTAATTAAATTAAAATTTTTGTACAAAAAAATTTCTTTAAGAAGCAGTAGGAAAACTGTCCCATACAAAACTTAAAAACCCTGATCCTCTACTAAAGAATGCTTTGATGTTTATACAAGCTAGATCATTTGATGATGCATCATCTAATATAATTGTACTAGCTTTATATTAAAGATCCAATTATAATAACTTTTTTTTTTTTGGAAATATTTGGGGTGTAGCCCGTAACATTGATAAAAAGAAGTTACAAGTGAAATGTAAATTAAAAAACCTATAGTCCTGATTCTCTGAAACAAAAAGAGAACAGAAGACTCAAAAGAAAGAAAAGAGATATAGCCCACAGGGCCAAAAATACGACAATCATAGCCAAGAGGCTAAATAGGACTCAGGTTGCCCTTGAATAACATCATAATTCATATCAAAAAAATGCAAAAGTGACAGCTCAAGAGCAGTTCCCCTGGTTGCCAGGGAAGACCGTCCAAGGGGCAGCTGTAAAAACAGCATTCATCATTGTCCTATCAAAGCAAAATTAACAGAATCCCTCATAAATCCTTCCAGCTGGAGGTCTTTCAAGAGAATGCATTTTTTATTTTGGCGATCACAGTAGCTTGACAATCCACAATACCCCAAAAATTCTATCATTCCTAGCTCTCCAAATGATGTAGATAGTAGCACAAGCATTTAACAGGTGGAAGTTAGCACGGGGGGCAACAAGACCTTGGTCTAAAACACTATCCAATGCCTGATATAAATTTGGTCTCATAAGACGGTTACCCAACCAAGGCAAAAAATGTTTGATGATGCTAAAAGTGAAGCTGCATTCGAAGTACATGTGAGCAATAGATTCTTGCTCAAAATGACAAAAGCAGCAGTTTTTGGAAATGGGAATTCCACGGGATAACACAACATCAACCGTTTTTAAGCCACATTTGAAAGCCATCCAGGCATAAGCCGAGAACCTCATGACACATTTTTTGTGCCAGATCAAATTGTGCCACGGGACAATTGGGTGAGTGGCAAAGAAGTGAGCATGGAATTTTCTGGCAGTAGGGTTAGGGGAGCCCAGCCAAGAGTGGCTTTCCCTATGGTTATTAATCAATGTAGCTTTAATTTTAGATGCAATTGTGTCATCAAAGCAATTTGGAATAGCCCAGCTATCCCCCACAATAATTTTTGCTACATCCCAACTAAAGAGAGGGGAATAACAGTTGATATCCTGGGAATCATTTAGACAGTCAGCAATGGAGGAGCCACTCTTGGCTGAGAAGGGAGAGATTGCTTTCAAGGTAAAAATTCAGAGAGATACAATGCTTTATGCTATCAGCCTTGTTGCTTAAATACTTCCAGTATTGAGAAAATTTACCATTCAAGGGTTTCCATAAAGAGTGGTACATGGAATGCCACTAGGTAAAGAGAAGGTTACTAGTGCTGAAGAACCTCCAAATTATGGCACACTGAAAATTATGGTAAAAAGAATCAATAGATTGAATGCCCAAGCCACCATTAGATTTGGGAACATACATGTCTTTCCAAGAGATGATGTGAAGTTTCCTCATGGTAATATTGCCGAAATATAAAAATCTAGAGTACATTGAATTGAAAATCTTACAACAACCTTAGGGTATAATAACACTACGAATCCAATACGCTAAAATATTGTTGATTGTGAATTTCAAAAATGCTTAATGCTTCGTATCGGTCTCCATTATTATAATAACATTTTAGAAATGCCTCAAATATCATAGCCTTGTGTGTGGAGGATCCAAATTATTAAAACTAGTCATTCTTAATTGTAGATTCCAATCGAGACAAACGTAGTATATGGCTAGACACATATGACTAGAAAGCCCCCGAAGTTTTTGGTTACGACTTTTGTCCCATTTCTCCATAATGACTGCAATTTCTACCACATTTTCAGTCGGAGTAATTTTGACTTCGTTTGAGACAATTTTTTACTGTGTTATAAATTAATTTTTTAGTACAATTTTTTTTTTAATTTAAAAATTTTATACTAAAAATTTGTTTCATAAAACAGTAAGAAAGCTGTCCCAAACGAAATCTATATTATCAAGAAAAAAATAGACTAGATTATAAATGAGCAAATTAGGGAAAATATAAAATTCTCAAGATCCTGAATTAAAACAAACAAAAGACTCATTAAGGCTTCGTTTGAGACAAACAATTTTTTTTTTTAACTTTATAGAACTATTTTTTAGTACAAAAATTTCAAATTTAAAAAAATTTTTGAATTAGAAATGGAGGAGCCATTTATAATGCGAGCTAAACTCTCAACCCTGGGTGGGCAAATTTCTTTAGGTACATTGTATTGCTTTAGGAAATATTTTGGTTTTTCACTGCTGCTATTTGGTTCATTTTTTCTAGCCCTTTGTCTTGGTGGTGGTTCTGTTTATTGGTTGTGGAACTGTAGTATTACTGTTGTTTATTTGGATGGTGATTTCTTGTGTTATTCTTTAGGTGAAATGCTGCTTTTTCTTCCTGTCTTCTTGGCTGATCTTGTTGATCATTGAGGCACTTCAGGGTTCCTTTTCCTTTTCCAATAGCGCCTTTGCAGGTTATTATGGTTGCTCCTCGTGGGTTTAGTGCTGATTGTTTGGACGACTGTTGATGCTCCACACCTACTTATGATGGTAGTGCACACTAGACTGCACCTCGTGGGTTTAGTGCTGATTGTTTGGAAGACTGTTGCTGCTCCACACCTACTTATGATGGTAGTGCACATTAGACTGCATGGCAGCTGGTGGCTTCTTCTGGGATCTCTGCTGATCACTGTTTATTTGGTTGTTTTATATTTTTAATTTTGGTATTATTTTTGTAAATAGGTTGATTCTAAGGCTCTTAGGTTTTGATTCAAATGCTGTATTTTAGCGAGTTTTGGAGTTATTAAAAACTTATAATTTTGCTTTAAATTACGCTTACGCCACTTCCGTGGGGCTTTAATAAAAAAAAAAAAAATTTGTATTTCTTTAGCTACCTAGCTGAGCTATTATATTCAGGTAGTCCACTTCAAGCTGGTCCCAAAGCCAAGAGTTGGGTCCATATGTTGCTGAACTTAAATTATTAGGTTCTATAAGAGGGAGTTGGTCTCCTACAAGGGGATGAAGAGAAGTGATAGGTGGTCCCGGTGCACCAATCTAAGTGACTTCAATGCCAACTCTATTGAAGCTATGAGCATCTGATCTCCTTAGGTGGCTTCATATATATAATATAGGAGGTGGGAGATAGATGGAACGACGTTCCCCTTATGCCTCTGTTTCCTAGGTTCTGGTTCAGATTCTGGTCCACCTGAAAGCGCTTTTGGCCTACATTATTATTTCCTTTAAATAAAATTTGCAAAGTTTATTAATTTGGGGAGTTTACTGATAATATATATATATATATATATATATATATATATATATACTTATTTTTAGAAATTTTTTTGATGCATTGATGCGAACGAAACAGCCTTTAGGTTTCGTTTGGGACGGCTTTTTTGCCGCTTCTTAAAGCAGCTTTCTAGTTCAAAAATATTATTTTTTTACTAAAAATCTGCATTAAGAAGCAGTAAGGAAGCCGTCCCAAATGAAGTATTAGCGAGCTTCGATCAGAGGTTTAAACAAGTCGAGCTGAGCTTGAAGAATCTCATAATTGATTTGAGCTTGATTAATTCATTGAGTTCAAGCTCAGATTAAGGCTCCGTTTGAAACGAATTTCTGACTGTTTCATAAAGCAATTTTTTAGTACAAAATAGTTGCTTTAAGAAGCAGTAAGAAAATCAGCCCAAACAAAATCTAATTCTATGAATTTGAGTTGGCTCACAAGCAGGTTCATTTAATATGAAAAAGATAAGGTTATTATTATTCAAATAATTAATAATAATATGACAAAAAGAATTAAAAGTAATATGAGAAATAATAACTAATAAGTAACCACTTGAATTAAGAAAAAATATATATAAATTTCTAAGTATTTTTAACGATATTTTGTCAAAATTATTGAATTATAATATATTTTACATATATCTTATATTAATATTTTTCAAATGAGTTGGCTCATGAATTGATAAGTCACGTCAAGACTAACTCAAATTTAACTCATTAGCTCATCAAGTTCAGCACATGAGCAAGTTAACAAGTGGAGCCCAAGTTATCTCATGAGTTGATTTGACTATATTATACCTTCCATTGGCTTTGGTGGGCTCCAATGGAGTTTTAAATGGACTGCCATAAATTGCATTTAATATCAGATGTCTTATAATTAACAATCTTTAGGCAGGCACCAACAATATATTTTAGAACAAGGGTATCTACTCGTTGCGACCCTCAAAGGAGGCATATGATGGCATAACTAATCTCTCGGTGGGCCTATCAGCAACCAACCTAACAGGTGCAAGGTCACACAGTTATTTTCTCCCAATTTAAGGATTCACACCGAATGAGAGAGGAATTCTTAAATTACACTAGCTAATTCAATTGTTAGCGTGACTAAAGCTTCGTTTGTGACGATTTTCTTACTATTTCTTAATACAACTTTTAGTATAAAAATTAAAACTTTTGTACTAGAAAGCAACTTTAAGAAGTAATAAGAAAGCCGTCCCAAATGAAACCTAAATTAATAGTCCTCCAGTTGAAAAGAATAAACAAAAAATTAAATAAATAATTTAAATTGAATAAATTTAAAAAGAGTAAAAATGCTATATTTATTATTTGCTAGAAAACCTACACTGATATATATAGTGTATTTCTTATCTTATGTTTAATTTCTTTGGGATAATTTTCTTATTATTTTTTAAAACACCTTTTTAGTATAAGAGGTTTTAATTTAAAAAATTTTTATGTTAAAAAATTACTTTGAAAAACATTAAGAAAACCGTCACAAACAAGGCTTAATTTTGTACCATGATTTAATATACACAGATAAAAATTGTAAAAGATTAAAAAATTTTAACCGGAAAATTTAAGAATGGGAAAATTTAACATCTCATCATGATTTTTTAAAATTTCACTCAAAATTTAAAATCCACAGTAAAATTTTGACGAATGTTTTTTCTTTTATAAAATTTTTAATAATTTCATCATAGCACGGGGGATATTAATTAGTCCAATATATAATTTCAAATTTTTAGTAAATTTTAATTTTTGAATATGACAAATTGTATTTTAAATTATTAAACTTTTTAACCATACAGACCTTAATGATAATTTAAAAACTTAAAATAATTAAAGATAAAAATATGAATAAAAATGTTTTTCAGACAGAAAAATACATGAAATTATTATTTAATACAATGGCTGAAACTTATACTTAGCTCTATCCTGATAGGAATGATGAATTAAGTCATTATTAATCTTCACCCAACGTAATTAAAAGGCTTAATCATTCCCAACTTTGAGTTAATGAAAACAAATATTACACTCTTAGGAATTTAGGCTTAGTTTGAGACAACTTTTTTAGCGTTTTCTAATACAATTTTTTAGTACAAAAAGTTCTTGAACTCAAAATTTTTATAATAAAAAACTGCAATAAAAAGCACCAATGAAGCTTTCCCAAACGATGCTTCATTTGAGACTGCTTTCTAAATCAGCTTTTTATTTATTTATTTATTTTTTTGAACTATAATTTTTTTAATAATAAGTCACTTTAGAAAACAGTAAAAAAGCTGGCAAAAAAAAACCTTAATTAGTACCAAATAAAAAAAAAACATAAAACCATTGGAGCTTTAGATTGAAATTTATGCTGCCATAAAGCCAAATAATTTGAATCAAATTTCGAAGACTGCCTTATGTTCTTAAAATTATCTATTTAATTCTTACATAAACCTCTTAAGAATTTTAATTTTTTATTTATGTTTTTTAAATTTTTAATCTCTGTTTTATTACAAACCAATATAGCCACACAACATATGTAAAATAAAAACTTTACATTGATTATAAAATCGAAGTTGGCAACACAAAAGGAAACATAATAGTTTCCTAAAACACAGCCAATTATTTGGAGCATTATTAGAGTATTAGAATAGGGAAGTACTTTGTAGCCCAACCTATGGCCCAAAGGTATTTTAACCTAATTAATAACAATATAACATGTTGAATGTGAGTCACATTAAATTTTATGTCACATGCATCACATTTTCATATGTAGCAAAAAAAAAAAAAATAACAATGGGCTATATTTTCTTAAATATAAACATTTATTTATTAATATAAAAGTAGAGTTTGGATACTTATGAATAAATTTGAAAAAAAATGCTTTTCAATTCAAAACTAAATTATTTAATTCATATAATATTTTAACTATTCTTATATTATTAAAATGAACAGAGAGCATTACGTCAAATTTTAGCTATAATTCTTCATGAAAATTTATGAACAAAATCAAATTAAATTTATTAAAAGATTAGTTAAATGTTGAGATATTATTTTTGACTTTATTAAAAAAGACTAATTTGCAAATTAAACTCTATCATCGCATGACTGATATTCATTATTAATAGAATTTTATCAAAAATAATATGAATAATATTTGAATGTTAAAATTAAAATTTCAATAATAAATTAGAATGTATATAAAAAATTTAAATGTTAATTTGGAATAGCATTTTACTTATTTTGATTTTTATGCAATAGCTATAATTTCATTTAGCTACTCTTTTTTAATGTCCTTTTAAAAACTTCTATGATAAAAATCTATATTTTACAAGCAAAAATAATTAAATTATTTCCTCCATAGCAAATTTATAAAATACTATAATCGTCTCAAATAAACTCTAAATATAATTTACAATTTCTATGATATTGCTTTAAAAATTATTTCTATTTTTATAATAAAAGTTCATAAAAAATAAAGTAAGAGTATCTAATTATTTAATATGCATTCAACTTTAACTAACAACTAATAGGTTTGGAATTTATCTTAATTAATAAAAAAAATCCAATTTATAATTTAAGAAAATAAATCAATTAATATGAATTTTCTCTTATTTATAATATTTTTTAATATAAGAATATTAATTTCTTTTTTATAAGATATGAATTGATTTTCTATTTATAAAGATAGGGCTTCCATCATATCCTACCAATCATTTTGATCTGTGATTTGTGACATGCCATGGCATTGATATTATTGAGATGATGTTCAATGTAGGGATGTCATGTGCCTAACTCTCCCTATGTATCTACATTTGATAGAAAGGAGAGCCCCTTTGGTAGGTTAATAGGCTTCTAAGCCTACCTTTCTGTCTCTTTGAGCTGTTTAGGCTTTGTCATGTCATGTCAACGCTATGCGCATCCTATGGTCATCAACTTGGTGGGCTCCACGCACCAACTCATGTGTCATGACCCATGGCCCACCCCCTTCCCCTCACCCTTCCTTCATTATACATTAATAATAAAATGTTATTAGTTTTTTAGTGGGAGATTATTACGTTCGGAGTTTGGACGGAAAATTATTCAATTTTTGTCAATGTGCATCGTAAAAGCATAATTATTATTCATCGTTGTTCTTTTACTATTCTTTTGCTATGTACACTCACAAAAATCAGACAAAACTTCGATCCAGACGCTGTACGTAATAATCGCTCCTCAACTTGAGGAAAGATTTGGCTTATGAATAGCTCCACTTAGATTTTATTTGAGATAATTTATTACACTTTTTTGAAGTAAATTTAACTTCAAAAATTTTATGAACTAAAAATTTTTATACAAAAAAAAAATATTTTAAAATTATCTCAAACAAAATTTTAATTAATTTATTTAGAATTAAAGAATTTAATAATACTCTAGTTAATTAATACCTTCAATTTGAAAGCAAAATCTAAGTAAGTTGAATGTCATTTAAAAATGCTTCTTTGTCTTACATTCTTAGTTAGTCTAATCATTCCAATACACTCAATATTATAATTATATTTAATAAGAATTTAAAAATGCTTCTTTGTCTTACATTCTTAGTGTATTTCTAATCATGCGAAAAAAGTCAAATCTAATACCTCAACTTACCTAACCGGATCATCGGAAGGCCTCCGTTTAATGTGACCAAACCATCTAAGGCCTCCGTTGCCATGTCCCAAGTTCTGGATGAGAAAAGTGGAGGATTGCGTTAATTAGTCTACAGCCAACGTAAAATTTGTCGAATAATCATGACGTAAATCCTTTAAAAACCCAAAATTACAACCAAGAGAAGAAAAAACCAGACTCAAACTCAAAAATAAATAAAAAAGATAATCAGATAAGAGTTGGTCAAAATATGAGAGAGAGAGAGAGAGAGAGAGAGGCAGATTAAAATCATAAAGTAGGATCGACGTCAAAGAAGGAAGCCCAAGTTGCCGCAGGGCCATCCACAGTAAAATCGATTGACATGTGGCTCCTTAAGCTCTCCATTTCTTAATAAATTAAGAAATGAATTAAGAAATGCTACACTAAAAAAAAAATATAGATATTAAAAACTATTTAAATCTCTCCTATTAAGAAGAGTCAAAATTTTGAATTATATATATCACTTCATTAAAAAATTTTCATTATAAAATGTTTCTGATTTTTTTTTTAAATAGCTCCCTTAAATCTCCTTATGCATAGGATGCATTTTGTTAGTTTGAATTATTTAATTTATGAAGTAGTTAAATCAATTAATTTCATATACAAAATTTATAAAATTGAACAAACAAAAATATTTTTTAAATCAAATTAATTTGAAATGAACTTTAGTTGGATAAGTTTGGTTTGATTTTAGATGATTTGAAATATAATTAACTTTAATAATGAATTTAATTATGTTTAGCTTAGTTAATATATATTAAGTGAATTTTATTATAATTTATAATTGTGATATCTTATTTATTTATATTATTTTACTAATTTAATACTTAAAAAGTAATCTAATTTATATGAATTTCATTGATTTTATAAAAGTCGAAATTGAATAACATAGCTCCTTCTATTTATTAATTTATTTACTAAAAAAATGTGCACATGTTTTTAATATTTTAAATTAGCAATAAGTTGAGCACCACCAATGTTCAAATCAAGAGAATCTCTAGCCTTGCCAATAAAACAAATCAAGCATGAAGATATTGTATTATAATATTTTACTCTTATTATATTGTGTTCTATAATTCAAATAATATAAAAATAGATTTATCACAACCTTTACAATCTTCAAGCACTTTATCTAAAGTTGCATAGTCCACATATCTTCTTTACATACATTCATAAAAATAAAAATTTATGATATGCTTAAAACTTAAAGAATAAAATAAAAGTATAGCATAATTAATGCAAACCAAGCAAATTTACATTATATAATCATATATATTTAAGAATGTAAAATAAATTTGTTATTATTTGAAAAAATAATATGTAGTTCAATAAACATTGCATTTAAGGGTTGTAAATCCTAAATAGAGTACATCTGTACATAAATAAAACTCAAATTTATCATCTAAAATTTCACTATTTACATACATAATACTAATAAAAGTATTACCCATCCTTTTTAAAATTGTGCATGCCATTCAAATCCAGACTTCTTCATCTTCGCACTCCCATAGTTTCCTTTGTAGGCTATCAATTTATTCGCCACCATTGCACACCACCAGTTCACTCAAAGTCTATAGCCTCAGATCCTTATGATTTGTGACATCGAGGATTTAATCATTAACAGAGTTAGAAGAGTGGTATATTATATAAATATTAATTGGGTGCTAGTGCATGTATTGCTTTTCCATCACACGATCAACATAATATATATATATATATAGTATAAAAATTCACTTGATCAGAACAAAATATGGAAACAATATTTCAAATGAGAGCTTTTAAAATTAAATTCAAGACCATTTGGGCCTTAATTTCAACAAACTTGTAGTTAAATTGAACATTTGGATAAGACGAACCCAACAACACTAAAATTGATCTAATTTATGTCCAAGTAAACTCAAATCAAATACTGGAAGCATATATAGAAACTACACGACACTAATTGAATGATCAAATACTCTCCAAATATAGCATGCTCATAGTCAAATGAATGGCATGGTAAGATGAATCAAATGAGAATATAATTCAATACTGAGATCATTAAGGTATTCAAATGTTGGATAAATTATGTATGATCATGAGGAGTAATATAGATCATCCTATAGATTGTTTTTAATTCCAACCAAATTCACCAAAATACATATATCCAAAAAGCTATAAATATAAATCCATTTAAAAAAAAACCCATTTTCTACATCGGGGAGATTCGAAAGTTGGGAGATCTTGAGAACTCTATCGCATTGCTTAACGATTGCAACTGACAACCACAATCAACAATCATAACCACGATCACCTTATTGCTAAAATCAAACTTCATAATTTGACTTTAGTAATCTGATTGTAGACACATAATCTCTATTACATTATTATTGATTGAGTGATGTTGTGTAATCATCTATACCCTCCATCACTTCTTATGTAATCACTACAATAAGAATCAGATAAATTTTCTTAGCAGCGTAATATAATCTTCTTCAATTATATGATAGAATATTGCAAATGGATTACGCCTCCTGATTTTCCCCTTTTCAATTATATCTAACTGCCAAAATTTTACACTTTTTGGGTTATTTTCTTGTTACACATTACTAACGTTTATTTTTCAACACTATGCCACATATGATATATAAATATTGTAGTTCGAAGAACAATAGCTTTAAGAAAATTACAAATTACAACCTAACATGTTACCAAATTATAAATTATAACCTAATATGTTAATTTTATAATATTGCCCGTTGTATCATTTCTAGTTAAGGGATCATTTGTGATGACTATAATTTTTTATAAAAGATGTTGTAAAGTTGGAATAAAAAAAATAACTATTTTAAAGCTTTCATAGAAATCAAATCTTCTTAGCATAAAAGTTTATTAATAAATAAATAAATAATGATCTAATAAAAATTATGATTATAACCTGAAACGCAAAGATTTCAGAAAATCACTACAAACGAAGCTGAGATTACAATTTAAATAACATCTTATCCCAAATTTCTAGTGGCCAATTTGGCAATTTTTAAGTCAAAATGAATTTTTAAAAAAATATTATGTGCATTAGATGTTATTATTTACATAAATTTAATTAAAAATAAAAATTAATTTAAATGCCTTTCAATTGCTGGACGAAAATTTTCACTGGAAAAGAAGCCAAGGCCATGTGCTTAAAATCGCAAGATCTGCACGAATTTCAACGCTCATGCAAGTCTGCCTTTTTTTTCCTGAATTTTTTTTTTACAAATAACTCCAAAGCCTTTTCAACATAATAATTTCACTTTAATAATCAATAATAATATTAATTTTAAAACTATATTTTATTATATTATTATTATTATTTCATATTTTGCATTTTATGTAACCAGAAAATAGTCATAATTCTTATTAGTTATTAACTTATTATTTATTAATATTTTTCTAACAAAAAATTGGAACTTTATTGAAGTCCACTCATGCGTAAAGTTTACTATTCAATAATAAAAAAAATTATTATTTTTTATTTCTTAAATTTATGTGAACATATGGCCTATTTTAAAAACCTAACAATATATAGTTAAAAAAAAAATAACATAAAGTTAAAATTAAAAGATTGTGTATAAATTTTACAATAAATACCAAATAGTACCCTAATTTTATAGCCATACCGATAGGTATTAATAGGATTAAGGTGGCATCCATCATAATTTTTATCCATCAATTTTATGATAAAATTTTAATCATGATAAATTACAAAGTATTAAATTTATTTTTAAAAATAGAAGATAAAAAATTATTACATTTCACAATTCATTTAAAATAAAAATATGTTATATTCAAAATATAATATAAATAAAATATGGAATTTAAAATATTTATGAAGTTTAGTTGCTTTTAAAAGAAATTAAAAATTTTAATTTTTTCTTTAATTACATGCAAAAATCAATATTTATGAGTTACATTGACATTGATGGCAAGGAACAATTATTACGTCCTTCGACCGAACATAGAGGAACGTCCGGTCGGAGGCCAAATCGTGCCAAAAAAGAGAAATACCAAGCAATACTAAACAATAACGAGGAATACTATCACGTGAAGACCCAATTACCAAGTTATACCTAGCTATACCGAGCAATACCGAGTTATACAAAAGTTGTACCAAATTTTTCCTAGAAAAAACTCGGTACAACGCAGTATTGCTCGGTATAACTCGATATTGGTCTTCACAGAACGGTATTCCTCGTTATTATCAAATAATACCTATCAATACCGAGCAAATACCGAGTTTTTTGACAAAATTTTGCCTCCAACCGGACGTTCCTTTACGTCCTTACACCGAACCTAATAAAGTTCGATGGCAAGGGGTCAATGGCGTTGATGAAAGACGGTGGGTAAAAAGGCTTCCTCTAGTCAATATATTTAAAATTTGTCTAAATTATGCGAATCCAATATCCATTAAAAACAAAATAGATAAAATGTTTCGAATATCTCCATAAATTACTATATTTTTACTTTTTCTTCCAACAAAACATCTAAAATTTCAACACAACCGCTTAATAATTTTGAGACTCAATTTAATCACATAAAAAATTAATCCAAAAACCCTAAATCAATTAGTAAAGATTTAAGATTTGTTTTGGACAATTTTTTTATTCCTTTTTAAACACCTTTTTAATACAAAATTTTTAATTTTTTATTAGAAAATTATTTTAAGAAGCAGTAACAAAATCATCCCAAATAAAATATTAGGCTTCATTTGAAATAGCTTTCTTATCTTTTTTGTGAAGCAACTTTCTAATACAAAAAATTTTAAAATTCAAATAAATTTTGTAATAAAAATTTAAAGTAATAAAAAAATTGTCCCAAATAAAACCTCGGAGACCACTGACCACGACTGAACCCCAACAAATAGTCTGAAGTTTGCACAATGGAAAGTTGTAACTCAGTAAAATAATAATAGTATTTATTTTAAACGAGAGATTCATTTTTTTAATGAAAAAAAAAAAACAGAAGAAAATTTCATTCCTTGATTGCTGCTATAAATGACTCTATCAGCTCGTTTTGTGTACAACGAAATATAAAACATAAACAAAATCAGGTGGAGCCAATCAAATTCTTCACAAAAACAGAACACACAATTAACATCACAATGAATTTAACATAACCAATAAGCCTTTATATTTGAAAGGCTCATAATACCCACCGAGATTTGGGGTGGTTGGTGGACGAGCTCAGTTCAGAACACCCCATCCCGGGTTCGAATCCCTTCTACTACGGCCTCGCCTCTTCAGTGGGGCAAAGTAAGTGTGGGCCCGATGACGGTGGGTAACCTCACTAGGTTCCGTCAAGGAATTAGTTACATCACCAAGTGCTCTCTTTGAAGTGGCAGCGGATAGAAACCTGTTCCAACAAAAAAAGCTCATAATAAAGCTAATTACATCTCTCTCTCTCTCTCATCAGAAAAGCAGATTACCACAAGTAGGAAAACAAACTACAGTAAACAGATGAACACAACCACACAAACATAAGCATAAAGATCCTTGAAATTGGTAAAAAAAGGCATAAAAGGAGCTCAGAGCAGAAGCAAACGATGCAGAAGGTCATGAATAACATTGCAGTCTGTATTAGTAAGGATGTTCAGAAACGCACTGCCTCTATTTTCAGCAATAATCTTGACAGTGACCATCTCTCCAGAATACACATGGCCTTTGGTCCCCTCATTGCCGGCCATTTTCTCACACTGCAACTTGCAAATTATTAATTATATCACCATATGACCATCGATGACACAGGTGGCCAGCGCTTGCAGTCGCTTCACCTTACTAGTCTCAATGGTCCCCGAAAGCCTGTCCTCATTTGCAACTAAATTATTACTTGTTTCAACAACAAATTAAGCTTAAATATTCAAGATTACATGCTCCATTTCCTCGTTTTTGAACGAGTAACAATTTATATTTCATTCCTCCTTCCATCAGAAAACGTGTGCAATCTGATACAGATCCATAGCTACAGTGACATTATTGTACAAGAAAAGTAACAGGAAGAACTTCATTAACCCCACAACCTAACGTCTCCCTAGCTCCCAATGATTGATGAGAGCCCCTATCTCAATTTGAACCTGCCGAATCTCCACATATTCATTAGTCCCCCACTCTCTCTCATCTGGTACCATTCACAGCCTTTTCACCAGTACTCTAACTCTCTCTCTCTCCCCCTTTGTGTGTGGATGAGTTGGGGGTGGGTCCACGACCCACCCCCCCTCTCTCTCTCTCTTTCTCTCTCTCCATCTATCATCTCTACAAATACATGCTAGGTGTGAAGGGTGGTAAAAATTCAAAAGAAGGGGTAAGCGCAAGCATAAAAAAGCCAAAGCTCAGCTGTTTTTGTAAGTGTCAGCCCTTTGGCATGCACCTAGATGTTAGAATGTGAGTGATGATCACAGTAAGAAGCAGGAGGAAGAGATGGACAAGGGAAAAAAGGAAAAGATACCAATCTGATCACCTTCTGGATTGGATCCAATAATGGTGGTGGTGAAAGGAATGGGACAGCCCTCCCTTTAGGGGGAGTTGGGTTTTGCGTTTGGGCCAGGCTCTCTCTCTCTCTCTCTCTCTCTACCTCTCTCTTTCTATCTGTCCATCTTTGCTTTGCAGGAAAAAGGGAGGCAGCCATCAGCTCTACAGATCCTTATCATTGTACACCGCTTTGACCGTTTGTCCCCCCACCCGTCCTTGCCCCCTCCCCACACATCACTACCACAGCTCCCTCCCTCCCATTTACCATTTCACCATTCAAATGATCATTCAAACATGAATTTTATAAATGCTACCCAATGGCCCCCACAATATTCCCCACCTATGAAATAAACATTTCTCATTAAGTAGAGTAACTTCACCCATTTATATTTAAGCTTTACAATTCTATAAATTTATATATTTCCTTTCTTTTATATTTAAGCTTATGACAAATATAACCTATGTTCATTGCAATAAACCAACATGTAAATCCAAAACCCGTGCTTTGCAAAACATGATCTTCTACTACCAAGAAGGTTTTGACTTAATAGTGATTTAGTTATCTAACTAAAAAAGTAATGGTTTGACTCTAGGAAGCCGGCTTCTGGACTCTATAGAAAAAGCTTATCAGGTTTGAAACTTTGCCAGTTCAGCTAACATATCTTCATTTTTTAAGTGTTGTTTACACTTAAATATCATAAAACAATCCATTTAAAAGTCTGCTCGGGATGATTGTAGCTTTTAATAAAGTTGACTGTGAAGTTGCTATGATAAAACAAATTAGCTAATTTGGTTAAAAAAAAATTCCATTCTAAAAAATTCTGAAAAATAATGTCCAAATAAAATTATAATTGTTTGAAAAGCAAAGTAACAAGAAAGCTGTCTCATACAAACTCTAAGTGATACATTTCAAAGATCTGGCCTTAAGGTAATTTAAGCATTACTTGCACTGCAGGGAAATTGTTAGTAGAACATAGCATGCCTATGAATGAACTCAATTTTCTTTGCCGAACGTATTCTAAGAAGCTTCTAGTGCCTCTTTGGTTAGTTCAAACCATGTTCACTAAAGATTAATTGGTTTCGTAAACAAGCAGAATCAAACATTCTCTGGAAGTGTGTGTAAAGAAATTCTATTAGTCAATGCGCACACTGGTTTGGGCCTAATGTGGAAAAAAGAAATATCTGAGCTTTGAGCGGAAAAACCTAGAACAAGGATAAAATTAAATAACGTGGTATCAAAAACCTTAGTCAATCCAACTTCTCTTCTAAAAGGCAGACAAAGTAAGAAAAGTTGCATAAAAAACATCTTATAAAAGTATTAAAAATTAGAATTGATTTATATCAAATCACTGTATTACCACATTCCAATTACTAATTATCAATTAAAACGAACCAAAAACACATATTACCACCAAGGTAAGTAGCATTAGGTAAAAACCCAAAGAGAAACTCTCTCGCCGAGGAAGAAAAATGCAGTTCATAAAGCAGAACTTTTCAATACAGCACTAACCAACATTTCAAACAACTAGTAGTTTTGATAAGTAATATTGGCACTGCTATAGTCATGTGGATGTAGGACAAATGGGAAAAGTGGTAGGCCATTTCAAGGACAGGAAAGCCAGATGAAAATTACCGGGCAAGTTGCCATAAGCACCTGCTGAGAACAAGAAAGCTACTGGTGACAATGAATAGCAGTAGTATCATTTGAATACAAATGAAAGCTGATTATATATATATGGTGATAACTTAATTTTGAGTGAAGAACTCATCATACTCTCAGGGAATTGTGAAAAAATCAACCTCCATCAAATCCACTTCTATTAATTACACATTCATCACTTATGCCTTTATCAATATTTTATTTAGCGCACTAGTCTGCAACCTTATTCATTTCATACCACGCAGTAATTTATGGGATTATTAGTTTTATTTCAATAATCCATTGGCTATTGTAATTATTCTATGATTATTATTTAGCCCCCTCATCAATTTTGAACTATTATAATAATTTATTAATTATTATTCTTTAATTTTATATATTTTCTATTAAAAAATCTCCTAGGATTGTATAAATATCGCATAAATGTTGGAAAGAAATACTCAAATCAATTCCCCCAATTCTTCTCATGATATTAAAACTTAAAAGCCTCTTCATTTTTTTGGTCTTTTTTTGTTCACAATAATCTTCTTATTTATAGCCTTCATCCCTCTAGTCTTATCTCTATCATTTTTTCTCTTTGCAATCAATTACAATCATATTTCTCATTCCTATGTATCACAAAACTACACATGTTCTTTTGGCCTTAGGTTTCATTTGTAACCGAGACCTGCAACCCAAATCCAACAAGAGATTTATTAAACATTCATTGAAATTTTCATTTTTAAAGACATAATTACCTCAAGGGGTCACAACTAGTTCAAACTTTCTTGAACGGAAGATGAAAATTGACAAATTTACTCAGCACTAGACCCTAGTAAGATGATCCCACATTCAATACTAGGGATAAACAAGAATCAATGATGATGTCTCGATTATTGAACTTTATGATTCTTGAAATTAACGACACTTATGTTCCATCATCAAGCAAAAGAAATTTTGAGATACAATAAATCAAATGTATTCTAAAATCTTTTATGCAACCTAAATCTATGAGATAAAAATCAAAATCTACGCCATAAATCAAGGAGAATAATTCATCAAAGAATACTCCAGTATACTATAAGACTATTGGTAAGAGATAGATCATTATCAACAACAAAAATGCAACCCTCCTTAAATTTTTTGTTGAAAAAGATTGAATTTATTATTTTCTTATTGGATTAAATGTTGAGTTTGATGATATAAGGATACAATCCTCAGATACGAGGATTAGCATTCTCTAATGAAGTCATTGCCATCATTCAAAGAAAATAAAGAACAATGGGAGCTATGATCACTAATAACCCCATATAAGATACAACCCTAATGAGAAAAGTTGCCAACATCAAACATTTTGATTTAAAAATATATTCTTCCCGAGAAGCACAAGCAATCAAAGGATGGGCAATAGAGATTCCCTAAGATATGCATATGGCAAGAAGGTTCTACATATGTAGAGAAAGACGTTGAAATTTCATGATAAGCCACCAAGCAAAATTTGGACAACATAAGAGGACAAAAAAATAATAGAGATATGCATACGTAACAAATATGGAAGAAGGTAATACCAAACAATATCACATTGAGTTCTAGAAAGAAGAAATAGAACAACTAAAAATTTATTGATATCACTATAAAAGACTCCTGTGACAAGTACTTATTCTCTTGCATTTTCAAATATTATATCATCTTCACATGCTTTTAAAGTTTTAAAGATGCCCATTCCTAGCTCCTAGATTATTGATTCAAGAGCTACAAACCAGATAATGAACTCTTCATACAAATTTATTCCATATGCTATCCTAGCAACCAAAAAACAACCATTATCAATGATTTATTACAACCGCTATTGGCCAAGGAGCATTCTTATAAACAAATCTCTCGCGCTTTGAAATTTCTTGCACATATATATCTAAATTATTCACCAACTTATTATCCATCCAAAAAGTACCTATAGATTTCAAATACGACATTATATTTTACCCTTCACATTGTGTATTTAAAAAATAGAGCATAAGGAGGACAATTAAACTCACTAAACAAAGAAAGAATCTCTACCAACTTGAGGAATCTAATGACTAATGAAGCTTCAAACTATCAATTATATTATATTTCTTTTTAAAGTTTTTAAAACCAATAAATAAATATGGATGATACCTACATCTTGGTCATCCTTCTTTTCTTATTCTCAAAATTATTATTTTTTTAATAATTAAAAAACATTAATATGGAAAAATTCCATAGTGATACTTTTTAGTTAGCAATACACAAGTGTACTAATTTTCTAGTATGTAACACAATAATTCAAAAACAAAATTTACCTCATTCATAGTGACATCTAAAGACCATTCTCTACATCTATGTTGCACCGATACACCTATTTATGAAGGCATGGTGTATTTGATACGTTGATACAAGGATACGCCTCCGATACGGCTGATACGTGTCGGATACGGCTTTGCCATATCCAATTAAAATACTATTTAATTTTAAAAGGATACACATATTCGATATGCGTGTCTATTGAAAAACAAAAAAAAAATCGAAAAAAAGACGCGTCGTATTTACTTCCGTGGCTGCGAGCTAGGTTCACTCATTTCCAAGATGGATTTGAGTCTCTTGATGATATGAGAATATTAGAAATTGCTAATCTTTAACTTGATGAGCCTGAATTAGAAGCTATGATATTTATTGAAGATGAAATAGAAGTTCAAAGACAAACCACTGAAGAAGCTAATCATATCATTCCTTCTATTGAATATTTGAAACTTCATGTGCTAGACAATTTATGTTTATGCTTTTGTTGTTGTACCAGACATTTAATGCATACTTTTATTTTGATATTATAAGCTACAAAGCTACAAATGATGTTGCTTTCATTTTTTTTTTGTAATTTCAAATATAATGCTTTGATTGCTTTCTTAATTTTTATGTATGATTTATAAATAATAATGGCGTGTCCGCGCCGTACTCATATCCTGTATTTTTAAGAATTGACGTGTCCCATGTCCGTATCGTGTCGTATCCGTGTCGTTGTATCCGTATCGGTACAACATAGCTCTACATTAATGATTTATGCTCTTTATTGAATATTGCAATCGTGTTTCATGGGTCTTTATGTTAAAAGTTAAAGTGATGTAAGTCTAATCTTCACCACCTTTTTCAATATGATCAAAAAATCAATTTTAAATTGAAATCAAAAGAGTAAGATTTGACAATGCTAAAGATTTTTTTTTCTATTATTTTCTCATATTTCAAGAAAAAAAAATAATATACATGAGTTGTCTTATGCATACACGCCTCAATAAAATTGGGTGGTTGAATGAAAGAATGACTACCTACATGCTACCATAAGAGCTTTCCATTTTCAAAAGAATGTTCCAAAATAATATTTTTGGGAGAAAAGCAATCTCGCTCACATCATAAACTGATTACTTATATGAGTCCTACTCAAGTTCTAGCCAAATTATTTCATCACTTCAACACCTCAAATAATTTTATTCTCAAAATATTAGAAAGTGATGCATTTCCTCAAAACACTAGAAAATTTGATCCACAACTAATTACATATTTTTTATTGGCTATTGTTCCACATAAAAAGGGTACAATTACTCTTATCCCCACATGAGAAAGGTATATGTGTTTGATGATGTCATTTTTACTGAAGAGGATTCATACTTCAAAAGTGCTTAACAAAAAAAAAAAAAAACATTCACAAATGAACTTTTTCTGCTACATTGTTCTTCCTTACCCCTTGACCAGCAAACAACTCTACTTCAAAACTCATATTTAGATCAACTTTAAATTAGAATCATCTTTTACTCAGCTAATACAATTTACTCAAGCTGGTATACATCTTAATCGAAGAAATTCCCATCATTCGACTCAATCCCTAACATTGAACTGATGAGAGAATAATTAAGCTTGCAAACAAAAGTATTTCAATCCTTATACTTGCTCTTATCATACAAAAATCTTTTTCATGGACACAAATCCTTCCTTACTAGTCTTCATATTATATCTATCCCTAAAACTATCTCCGAGGCTTTAAATGATCAAAATTAAAATAATGCTATCAGACACGAAATGGAAGCCCTTCAAAAGAACAAAATGTAAGAATTGATGGCACTACTAAAATGAAAGAAACCAATAGGCCTTCTAATGCGGACATAAGATCATGAAAAGTCTTTCAGAGACATAGCCGACGATCGACGGCCACGATCTATTTCTGAGTCTTCATATATATTTGTTTTATTTTTGTTTTATTTATTTGTTTTATGTATTTGTTTTAGTAGCATTTCCCGTTTTGCCCTTAAGGGTTTAGTCATATGCACGCCCCTAAGGGTAATGTCGTATTTTATTTCATTTCATTGTAGGAGGTTATATATATGCCCCATATGTTTCTTTTGAGGTTAATGAATGAATGATAATGAAAATTCCTGCAATCTTGTGTTTGTGTAAGAGCTTGAAAGCTTTTGAGAGAAATCTCTAGGACAGGGTAAACGGATCACCCACCCACCTTGGAAGAGTCCGGGTTCATGGCTATTTTCTTCCTTATCTTCTCTTTTTCCTCTCCTCCTGATGTAGAATGGAGGGATGGGGGAAGATAACAAGATTAAAAATATGAAATTAAATTTCAGATTTCCTCTAATCAAGGGATTTAAAATTTGAAATTCAAATAAGATGGAGGGAAGGATAAATAGGTGGTTAATTATTCCTCTAATTGAATTCCTTAACAAGGAAGGAAATAATTAAAATAGGGGAGAGAGAGAGAGTGGCTAGCCTAATGAGGGAAAAAAATGTGTCCACATACAATGGGAGATTGGAGAGTTAAATCTGAAATAATTTCAAATTTAATATGATTGAAGGATTTCCTAAAATAGATGTAGATTATTTAGGAAAGAATTTAAAATTCAAATTCATTTGAATTTGAATTCGAAAACTTTCCAAATAAGATAGGAGCTAATTTAAGATATTAATGATGATGAAATGAAATTGGAATAAGGGAGCTTGAAGGGTGGGCCGGCGGTGGGGTGTAGGGGAAACATGGCCAGTGGTGGGGGGTTTTGAGGATGGTGTAGCCGGCATGTTGCATGGTCGAAAACGCTTGGCTGGTGGGTTGTGGTGGAGTGGCCGACCGTTGGAGGTGGGGGAAATAAAGGGTGGTGGTGTTCGGCTTAGAGAGTGGGAGGAGGAAAGAGGGAAGCTTGGTCGGCGGCTGTGTAGGGGGTAAGGCCGGCAGTCAAGGGAGAAGTAAAAAAGGAGTTAATGGAAAGAAAGATAAAACCGTGAGCCCGGACACTTCTTGCGGCTGACGGGTGATGCATTGCCCTTCACCAAGTGACTTCAAGCAACGAGCCCGAACCCATCTTGCGGCTGGTGAAAACTATGATTCCCTCCCATAGGGATCTCACCTAAGTCCTCCCAAGGAACAAAAGTACATAACAAAATTTTTATTAAAATTCCATCATATCATTACACTAGCAAGAGCCTCTATATATAAGCCTCAGAAATAAAAGAAACTAAAATAAGACGATTATGCCCCTAGGGCTTACATAAGATTAGACCCTTAAGGGTAAAAATGAAAAATGCATAATTAAAATAAAAATTTAAGATAACGTAGGACGATCACGACCGTCGATCTTCAGCTCCTCGGATAGGCATGGACGGTTGGATGTCCGCATCTCCTCCTCCCTTCCTCTTCCTTCCCTTCCACCACCGGCAAAGCCCCTACCCATTCCTTCTTCTACCTCACGGTCAGCTCTCCCCTTTTTGCCCCTACAATCCCACCGGCCTCCTTCCCCCACGCCACCACCTTGCCACCGGCCAACTCCACCCCTACCTACTTATTCTAAACCGCTACTCCCACATTCCCACCTACTTATTTCGGTCGATCAGCCCCTACATCCCACTACCTCCATAACCGCCAGCCTTAGCAAGCCAAGCCCTAGCCGCCCCTAATTCCCTTCCCTCCACATCTCATACCTCATCAATACTTTCATTTTGCATAACTCCCACTTTGGAGAGCCTTAATTGCAAATCTTCAATAAATTTTGAAATTAGAAATATTTCCTAAAATATAAATCTATTTTAGGAAAGTCCCATCAATTACGCCTAAATCAAATTCAAATTGAATGTGGATTTAATTTCTCTTTCCCAATTAAAGGGTCTTGATTTGGTAAGCCATAACTCCTCCTGCCCAAGCCCCACACTATACATGCCGCCGGCCCCATGTATGTCCTATACTTGAATTCTTTCCAAACATCAAGTCTCTCTCTTTGGGAAGAATTCAAAGTTTTTCCCTCTCCTACCCGCCCCCTTCCTCTCTCCAAATCCCCAATAAATCCTTTCATAATTAAAGGATTAATTAGGGAAAGATTTTATTAAGTCCCTCCATTATTTATTTGAAATTCAAATTTCAAATACCCATCTTTACTTGGCCAAATCAGAAATCTAATTTCAAATTTCTCTCTTGGAAAGAAGCTGCTTTCCCTAGCCTTGGCAGGCCATCACCTTTCCCTCCCCTCCTTGCTCCCGAAGTCATCCTGGATTGTCACATTGCTGTCCAGAATTTTTGGACAGTGTCGGGAAGCTGTCCCGCTACTCGGAGATCACCATGTGCTACCCGGAAGATTCAGGTTGCTGCCCAAAATGCCAGCCGAAATTAGTTTGTTGTCCACCATCCTGAGATCATCAAATTGATGTCTCAAGGCAGCTAGGAGTTGTGAACTATTGTCTACTACCTTTCAAGCACCCAAACGTCCACACCAGAGCTTCATATTGCTTCTCCTTTGGGTAAACTTTTCCTCCAACTCGGCTTTTTTCCTAGTCACTTTTCAATTGTGATTTTAGTTTGATTCACAACGATCATGATAAGTGGTGGATTTAACCACCGCATTATTGCATCTATTGCAGCGGTGAAACCACCACATCATGTATAGAATTGCAGTGGTTATAACCATCACAAATTTGCAGCATTGTGACAATAAAACCACCACAAAGCAGCATAATTTTTTTAAATTTTCTCATCATCCTGCTTTGCTCCAATAAACAAAAAATTACTGTTACAATAGATCAAATCAATCCACATGTAAAATAATTAAAAATGCAATGGTTATTGATGTCACATCCGAGTCCAGAAGGTGGTACACCCCAACAACACAGAACATAAAATAAAGAGCCAATTCATTAATAGAAGTTCAAATAACTAATACATCTAAATAACAATAACTCTGATACAAGTCAATAGAAATATAAATTGAGCAAAAAGCAGGAAAGAAACTACCCAATTCTCATATTCATAAACATAATAAACTACAAAAAAGTAATAAATACTAAAACAATCTACTGTTAGTAATCGATTGGATCTTACCACTGAAGTTTATGTTTATTTATTCGAGGGCCAAAGAATTAGATAATTGAACGTAAAAGTCTAGATATATTGGCGATGACCTCATCCTATGATGCACCGACACGCCTCTTAAAGAGGGTATGCAGTGTCGGACATGTATCGGACACGGACACGCGTCGGACACATCAGACACAGCATGGACACGTGTCCGACACGGCATTGAAGTATCGGAATTTAAAACATTAAAATTTAAATCGGACACGCGTGTTCGGTTATTAAATGATAAAATCGTCCGTTCTATTTAGCCTTTTCCGCGAACAAGAAATCCTATTTTTCCGATCTATGAAAGAAATCTTCTAGGGCAGACCGGGAGAGCTCACAGTCGACGCCAAACAGAGCCCGCTGCCTTCGCCTCCCGTTCCTTCGTCATTTCTGCTCGGCCAAGCAGAGCTCGTCTTTCTCATTCCTTCGTTCTTGCGTTATTTCTGCTGTCATTCGAGGCAAAGTTCGCAATTAAGGCCAAATAGAGCACCTTCTGCGCACAAGAGAGCCAAGAACTGTAAGTCGATTTCTCCATTTCTTCTCTTCATTGTTGAAAAACCTAATGTACATGCTCGGTACCGCTCGGTATCGCTAGGTACATGCTCAATACCGCTCAGTACATGCTCGGTACCGCTCAGTACATGCTCGGTACTGCTCAGTACATGCTTGGTACTGCTAGGTACATGCTCAGTACTGCTCGGTCCTACTAGGTACATGCTCGGTACTGGTAGGTACATGCTCGATACTGGTAGGTACATGCTCGGTACTGGTAGGTACATGCTCGGTACTGCTAGGTACATGCTTGGTACTGGTAGGTATATACTTGGTACTGCTAGATACATGCTCGGTACCACTCGGTATCTTCACATACAAAGAACTTACGAACTTTAAAAACAAGCAGAACTTCAAAATTACTGGTAGGTCGAACCCCGCCAGGGGGCAGCGCCCCCTTGGATCCCCGGCAGACCGGTATATTGTTTTATTCATTTTATGATTTTTTTATTTCACTTCATATCAATTTAATTCGATGTATTCATATGCATGATTAGTTTTTTTAGCAAAATGAGCTTGGCTGCTGGCGGGAGTGGATAAGGTGAAGGTTCAAAAGAGCCATCTGTAGAAACTGATAAGCCATTATGGATTCATGTTACAAAGTTAGGAAAAACATTTGAAGGAGGTAATGTGTCATTCAAATGCAATTATTGTGATGACACATACAAAGGATCTTATTCTAGGGTGAAGGCACATCTACTTAAAATTTCTGGCCATGAAATAAAAATATGTCCTAAGATTACTACGTCGCAGTTGATTGAATTGAACGGACAAGTTGATGAAGCTGAATCTAGGATCCAAAGGACACTCCCTAAAAAGGTACATTTGCCATCTACTCATGGCTCATCTCACACTTCATCCTCATCTGTGAGAGTTGATCAAGCTTTATCATTTAGAAGTGAAGGATATGAAACAAAAAAAAGGAGTAGCCAGTAGTCCTCTAGAGAAGGCTTTTAATTTGTAGCAGCGAGAGGAATTGGATGGTGAAATAGCAATGATGTTTTTTTCAGTGGGACTTCCTTTCAACCTTTCAAGGAATCCTCATTATAAAAATGCATTCATTTTTGCATGTAACAACAACCTCGCAGGATATATTCCACCTGGCTACAATGCATTAAGATCGAAATTATTTGAAAGAGAAACAGCATATATTATGATGAAGACTCTATGTTAGCAAAAGTGAAAGAAATTATATACATATATGAAAGAAAGTCACATGATGAAGACTCAAGTTTTTGGAGCATTGTCTATACTATTCTTGAAGATAGGTGGAGCAAAAGCAACACACCTTTGCATTGTTTGGCTTATTCATTAAATCCAAGGTATATTTATATTTATCTTTTAAATTAATTTAAATTTGTTGGTAAATAAACATATAATTTTATATGCTTTGTATTATTTGAAGGTATTCAAGTAAAGAATGGCTTCAAGAAGACCCTCAATGTGTCTCACCACAAAAAGATTTAAAAGTTTCAAATATGAGAAAGATATGCCTGAAAAGATATTTTCCAAATGAGGAGGAGAGAAGAAAAATTAATATAGAACTTGCAAAGTTCTTTGGATATTTAGAGGATTTTGGTGATCAAGAATCTTTGATTGATAGATGGAGGATGGATCCAAAAATGTGGTGGTTGATTCATGGAGCTTCAACACCGCTTCTTCAAATAATAGCAATAAAACTTCTTGATCAAGTATCATCATCTTCCTGTTGTGAGAGAAATTGGAGCACATACTCATTTATTCAATTAATGAAGAGGAACAAAATAACTTCACAACGTGCTGAAGATTTAGTTTATGTGCATACAAATCTTCGTCTTCTATCAAGAAAAACCCCACTTTATATGACAGGTGATAACAAGATGTGGGATATTGCTGGAGATGGGTTCGAGTGCCTTGATGATATGAGATTATTGGAGGTTGCAAATCTTTCTCTAGATGAACCAGAGTTGGAAGCAATGATATTCAATGATAATGATATTGAAGGCCAAAGACCAACATCTGAATCTATTTCTATCATTCCCTCTATTGAGTAGTTGGACATTCATGTTGTACTAAATGATTTTTTGCTTATATTTTGGTGGTTGTATTAAATATTTTGTACTAAACATCTTTATGTTATAAGTTATCCTCAGAACAAACAAACACCAAAACAACCGGCAAAATTAAAATTAAAAAACACTATCCTCAGAACAACCGGCAAGCGGTTTCCTCACATGCAACGAAAAGTAGGCAAAATAAGATAAATGCTTAAGGGCTTGCAAACCAAGGGTTCACCACAGCTACAAGGTTCAACATCCAATAAAGCTCCTCCAACAAATGTCACCAAATCAGTCAACAACCATCTCAAGTAGCTCAAGAAGGATACAAGTGGAGTGGAACTTGCGGAGAGAAGAAAAGATTAGAAGCCCAAAATGAAATAGAAAGGAGGAAGAGAGAAATGGAACAAGTTCTCAAGCTTTCCAAAGGAAGAAGAAACCCTCAGGTTTGTAAAGACTTTGCTCAAATATTCAACAACCTCCTCGTATCAAAAAACATCTCCAATTTATAAGAGAAAAGGGGGCAGCCAAACAACCATTCAACCTCCAACCAAACCAATCAGGTAAGGGGAGCTAGAAAGCCACAATTCATTTCAGAACAGCATCCGAAAAGGCAACACAGAGAACTGGGTAAAACAGCCGCGGGGCTAGCAGCCTGGGGAGAAACCGAAGGGGTAGCACAGGAGACCGGAACCAACACCTAGCAAGGGAGAAGGAACCAAACACGGGAAACAACACCAGGAAGAAACCGAGGTGACACAAAGAAGGGGAAAAGGCAAATATCCAACTCCACTTAATGAGCTAACAAGAGGAATACATTTTCATATTAATGAGCTAAACATCAGCTCAAGCATTTATGAGCTAGAACCAAGTAGTTTCAAAAGAACACAGCCCAAACCCGAGCAACCAAGGCCCAACCCGAGAGGCAATCAGCAGCCCAAAGACCAAAAGAACCCAAGTAGCTAGCACACCCAAGGTTTGTCATGCCCAAGCACTACCTACTCATGATCATTGGATGTTTTCCATCATAGGATAGCATAAAAAACTAAATAAATATTATAATATTCAAATTACAATAAAAATGAAAATAAACTAAAATTTGCATGCATCAGGAGCCCCTTTCAAATCAAGGTTAACGCATCAGAAAGGTGGGGCAGTGGCCTTTGGAGGATGGAAATTGGCATTGTGAGAGGCTGGGTAAAAGAGCAAGAAAGTCTTGAGAAAAGGTGTTTGGAGATTCTACTTCAATAAAGTAGCTAACTCCCTCAGAGGATGAAACGTAATGTTGTAGCTTGCAGATTTAGCCTCTAGAGAATCAAAGAGAAGAAGTTTGCAAAAAGACGAGGTTGGACCTTGTTAAAGGAGCTTTCCATGAAGGAATGAGGGCGGTCTAATGGAAGAGAATAGGAGTCCTTCGGCCAGAGCTGAAGGGAGGAAATATGGAGGGGGAGATCAACATATCCTGAGCTAGAGCCCTTAGAAAGGAGGAGAGGCAGCGGGGAAGCTAGGGGACCAAGGGTTAAAGAGGCATCCATAACCAACAGAAGCCTCACCTCACACCCAATCTGCGGAAGATGAAAAACTAGACATGATAAGAAAGAATATCATCACTTAATCTAGGGAGTGTAGCAGTACTCCACAATAAATGCTGCAAAAAATAGCAAAAAACAAGTAAAGCAATACAAAATTTATGAAAAAGTTCAGAAACCTAACATATGCGCGTCTTCATGTTTCAAGCAAACAAGCTAACGAATTCTTTCCACCAGACCTAGAAGTTGGCAACTTGTAGTTATAATGACACACTTGCAGAAACTTTCAAAAATAAGTTGCAGGTATAGTTGAACTTTGGTAGACTAGCCCTACATAGGAGGGAACAAAAGGATAGAGACGCCTGGTAGGAAAATACCATGGAAAAAGAAAGTAGTAGGGGGTGGTCATACAACGGTAGTATTTCTGGTGCCAACAGTACAAACAAGCTTTGATATGTTTGTCCAGAAATGTAAGAATAGAATTCTTTTACAAAATCTAATTCTTGGTCCCCAATGATTTCTGCAAAATGTAAAATAGATCGGATAAAGTTTGGTTTACTGACAGAGAAAGCACCAGCAAAAAAAATTTCCACTTGCAAATACAAGCCACATTAAACCTTTGAAAAAGAAACTAAAAAGTATAGTAAGAATCCATGTTCTCTGTATTGTTTTTAGCAGTTCCAGACCATTTTGAATGTGATTATCCAATGCATGCATCAATTAAGCTGCAAATACGAAGGATTGGGAGTATAGCTTTGTCTCCCTGTAGAATTTGAAACTAATATAAAATTTCCTAGCTTTAAAGGAAACATCTTTTTCCTCTATCATCGTATATGTTCGTACACTGGAAGAAAAACCTGTTTGTTATCCAGCGCGTTCCACTTTTAATGTTAATAGGTACAAAAAGTAAATAGCTGTCAGAATGTACCAAGCTTACTTGAACCTCCCCAAATACATAAGCAGACATGAATGCAAATATCGGCAATCATCTACATTATAGAAAGTGAAGTTTATGCAATGAGCTGACTGAATAAGCAGCAGTGGGTCATTTCCTTTAGCTGATGGAAAATAGAGTTTATTTCCTTTAGCTGTTTGCAAATGGAGTTTTAGATACCTTGGAACAACAGCTTCATAGTAGGCAAATCTAAATTATCTGACAAGATTCTGAAATACTTATTACCCTCACGTATTGTAACAAGAAAAAAGAAATAAACAATAAAAATGAGATGTTTCACCTACTTTAAGCCATCCATACCTAATATTCAAGTGTGGTGTTTACCAGGCCCCAAAAAATCAGCAGCGTGGCTTTATTTGTCCACCTCCAGATCTTTTAAAGAGGAAAAAAAAGCATATTATCCATAACTACCATTTATTGGTTTACTCCTTTACACCATTTGATTAAAATAAATTAATGATTTTACCTTTTATCACACCTCCAACAAATAACAACAGCAACATCCCTCCGACAAAGTCTAGATATAAATAAAATTAGAACCACACACATGAAAGCGAAAAATATGATATAACGAGGAAAAAAATGAATTTAACAAAATGTTATCATCCCAAAATTCGTTATTCTTTTGAGTTTGGACTCTTTCTCCAAAGCAATCTAGAGGATAGACATGCTTTCCCTTTATGAAGCATCCAAACTTAGCTTCTACATGACTGATGACAAGGTGGCTTCTTTGTTGAAACAAGATGATTGTAGAAATTTCATAACAACAGAGAACCATACTGTTCTGCATGATTCCCCAGAAGATACTCCTGGCAATCTACAGTAGCTAAGAAGAAGTCAAGATGACATCCATTCTTCAATTGCAGTTCTGGCTCCACTCTATCATCCTTTTTCCCAAGACCACCTTAGATTACTGAAGAACTAATTAAAACAGTAACTTAAACGTCAGAAACATTAGAAATTTTTCAGATGGATGGCTACTGCACAGTAAACCTTCTTCATCATGAAAGCAACACTATGACTTACAAGATCTCGTTGATAGTACATTTCATCAATATTTTATAAGTTGCTTGAGATTGTGCAAACTTCTATCTGTTTGCCAACAATTCAATGTGGCAACCTCGCATATGACAAACGTAAGTTATACAGGGTGTTTAGGCTAATTTATAAAAATCTTCCACCTCACCACCATCCCCAAATGCAACTGCTTTAAAAAGTGTTAAATAACACATCTCTTCAAAGCCCATGAATTTATACCTGAAAGGAATACCTTGTAATCCACATAGCAATATTCATCCAATGACTTACTTAAATAACAATCCTTTAGGAAGCATCGGGTGCTCTTTGCATATGTGCTAAACTTCAGTACATTTCATTAGATCCTAAAATGGTTTTATTTTATTTTGTTCTTTTAAGTAAGTAGACCAAGTCTATTTATTTTTATTAAAAGTATGTATTTATGTGGACCAAGTCTATCTTATCAACTTGGTCTATTCAAGTATAAATAGCCCCTATTGTAATCAAATAAGAAGGAATGAAAATTTATGATTTCTCTCATTCTTTTCCTCCCTTCTATTTTCTCTTGGAGTCTACACCTACTCTAAAGTGCCCCAGTTCTTGACCTCCAACAAGCATAACAATATGCCTCTCTAATTACTGAGAATTCTAAACTATGAGGGAGCAATCGTATTAGAGAATTACTCCCTTCTTTAGATGCATCAGAGTGCTTCATGGTGATTATTTTGTAAATATATAGGGCTGAAGCCAAACATTTGTAACCTTAGCTTCATTGAGACCACCTGATGTGGATATCTTAGTTCTATAATTACAAATAAGGGATTGAGAAATGTACGAAAGTTATTGGTTCCTTGTATACTTGATTTTTAGTTTGATGCGCAAATCCTTATTCTGGCATTCAATAAAGTGATCAAATGAGAGACGTAAGGAATTTCAGGAAAGATATCTCATTGTTAAAGCGTGAAGCTTGCTTTTCTTTTTTTACTTTGTATTTATTTATTTTATTTTTTTGTCATATCTTCTTTACTAACATGTCACATGAGTAACAAGTAATGCCAGGGAATGTATGTAACCTACTAATCTAAACTTCTTTCTATAATAAGATGGTATATGTAGAACCACTCCAAGTGGTGCATGTCCAGATGTAGAATTGAGTGCAATCTCTCTTAGTTCCAGAACTTTTTTCATATTTTCATTTGCACTTTAAGTTATTCGAATCTTGACTCGAAGATTGTGCTCAAATTTATGAAAATGAGAGACCTCACCTTCTAATGCAGTGTATATATGCTCAAGCTTAGCATATGGAAGCATTTTCATAGCTCAATTTCAAATTCATGTAACAAAGTAGTATCATCTTTTTGCAGAGGAGAAAAAACAATCTTTGTTGCAGCATTTTTTTTTTTTTTAACTTCCTAAAACTAGCATGCAATTCTTCAAAAAATAAAAGTAGCTTCTTATAAAAAATATGTACTTGCTCGATATCCAAATCATCTAATCCTTCTTTTGCTATCAAACAGATATTAATAATTTCTTCCTCAAGCTTAATTTTTGAGGAATCTGAATCAGAATTGATCCAGAAGGTATGCTTTGTTTTTCTTTTATATTTTCTGCTTTCTCTTTTCTCCTCAGCTATGTCCTTCTGCCATTGATTCTTGAGGCTTGGACACTCATTTAATATGCATTGGTCTCTTATATTCAAAGCAATGATATCATAAGCAGATTTAATATTCTTCCTACTATTTTTTGTCATTCCACCTATGGTCATACTTTTTTTTTTCAAGAATGCATTCAATTTTATGGTCATGAAAGCAATATCTTCATCTTCTACACATTCTGATTTACTATTATCCATCTCTTTTTTTTTAGTTCAACGACTTTCTCCTTCCATTGATCACCGGCATCTACTTATCCCTGTCTAATTTTCTATTCATAAGCTATTAAAGAGCCAAGTAGATGGTCAATAGAATAAGAAGATAATTTTTTAGATTCAGAGATTGTCGTCACCTTGGCATTCCAAGACACACGCATCTTAAAATTTTATTCTTTTTTTTAGCATTTAAAAAAATTCTCTACCTAAAGCATATGAAGAAGAAAAAATTTTTGTAAACCTTGTGTACATGTCAATGATGCTTTCATTAGATTGCATATGAAATAGTAACTTGTGTACATGTCAATGATGCTTTCATTAGATTGCATATGAAATAGTTCATAATCATACAACAGTATATTCATGAAAAATTATTTAACTTCATTAGTACCTTCATATATAATATGTATTTTTTTTCAAATTTCTTATAAGTTTTGCAAGTAGAGACACACATATAATCTTCTCATTTAATATTTAGAATTTAGTTGTATAGATTCTCTTTCATCAGTTGTCCACTCAGTAAAGGGAATTTTAACATTCTTTCCATTTTCAAATCTTTCAGATGGAGTGTATCCTATTTAAACCAAATTTTGCATTCTATAGTCAATAGAGTATATAAATGTAATAATATGAACTTTCCGAAAGCTCAAGGAAATGTTATCAAACAATAGTAGTCATATATTAAAATACCCTTCCAATGTCTTCCTATTTTCTATTTATAGAGTTAAAATCTATTGAATAAGTAACCCCACTCTTATATCAATAGAAGTGTGTGGCACACCCACGAGAGGGGCAGAATTGGTGTCTTTTTAAAATTAATTTATTTTTTGTTAAACAAGAATGAGAAATAAACTTGTGAAATAAAATAACAAGTAGACTACTCAATTTAAAAAAATAAATAAATATGTGATTCAATTCTAAATGTAAGAAGAACTAATTTAAAATAAAATTCAGACCAAGATATTAATTTTTCCTTCTTTTATTTTTATAAAATACTTAGTTTAAACTTAAGAATGAGATCAATACAACAACAACAAAATCAAGCCTTTTAAGAATGAGATTAATAATTTTTTAAAATAAATTTATTTTTTCCCTACTCATCACATCACAAGAGGATATAATTATCATCACATACATTAGAAGTAGTAAAAAAATAAAATGTAGACAAAAATGCAAACTAAATTTATAATGACTCGGCCTACCGGCCTACATCCACTCCCCAAGTCTTCTATTTGGGTTCTATTAAACTCTCTCCTTTTGCTCCACATAAGACATATAAGCCTGTGGGCTCCGAAAATTCGGCCCCGGCCTCCGCTCGCTCTTCTTATTCGGCGAGGGAGTTTTAACGAACTAAGTTCCGAGGTAAATTTTGGAAGGCAGATGGGTTTGTAGATAAGACACTACCCAGAGATTTCGCCCTCATTTTGCGAGGACTTTATGATCTGAGTTCTGGTTTCCTATAGGCGCAAGCCCCTATAGTTAATCACCCCTCCCGGTAACGAGAGAGAACTTTCGATTAAGGCTAGTCGTCAATCAGATACGTATAGAGATACGTGTTATCTGGCATATAGTAGCAGCAATGAGTTTGGATTTGGAAAGATTTGGAATTTGGGTTGGATTTGGGAATTTGGAAAGGTTTGAAAAGTTTGATATTTAAAACTTGAAATTTCACCATCTAGCACTTAAAGCAGATGGTGGGGGAATGGATGATGGACCCGATCAAGATCCCATGGTTCCGTCATCCCGGGCCATCGTGGTCCCTGGTATACTTAGTCAGAGGAGGTAGTCGACCCAACCTGACAGAAGGATCCTTGTCGGCAGCCATGGGTTGCTTCGTCCAAGGGGACCTTGTAGACCGGGGTTGGATGTTTGTCTAAGGGGACAAATTTGAATCCACCTTAGCTTACAGAGGGCTTTGTGCCCTATCGATCATATCCTATTGATTCATATCTCAAGGATTTAACGCCATTAAGGAGCGTATTGGCTCTGGCCATAACCGCTATCTGTGGTGCCATTTGGCGGCAAAACCACTCGGTTCAGAGGGCCCCGGGTCATAACCGTTTACCTGCAGTGCCATTTGGCGGCGAAACTGCCGGTTAGAGGACACGTACCACGTCCTTATTGGCAAAAGATTGTTTGAGAATGGATCCTAGTAATATTTTCGACTAGGCATTTCGCTCTTTGTGAGCTGAAGTTTACTTGAATTTGTCCACCCCGGCAGACTGTTGCGGAGGGTGGATGGGTTTTGCTTTAAGATTTTGATGGATTTATTTCATTTTAAATATTTTTTTGGATTTTGAGATTTTCGAGATTTTTGTGAAGTTTTCTGGAATTTGGGTGGACTTTTGGGAGGCATTTGAAAATATTTGTGAAAACCCCTCCGGTTGAGATCTGAATTCAACACGGCCATCATCGGGGTGTTTGGGGGCATTCCCTTTATGGATTGAACCTTGTCAACTCTATCGGGCTGTCGACAGAGGATCGGGTTTCGTAGACTTTGTACCCTTGAAAGTGAATTCTTTTGATTTTAGGCATTGAAGGCCTAATATGAATGTATTAAAATAAATATTCTGGTCTCCACGGCCACATATTTATTTATTGGTTCGAACCTTGTCGACTCCTATTAATCCGTATAGGAGGATCGGGTTCGAGCCTGAATTCACTTGTCAACCCGCGCAGCATCCCTAGACGTCACGTGTATACAAATAACACGCTCGCCGGGGCCCATGCGGGTTTGGGGGCATTTTTATAATTAAACCCTGTCAACTCCTTTTTTATCTGCTAAGGAGGATCGGGTTTAAAATTTGATAACCCGCGCAGCATCCCTAGACGTCATGTGTGTACCAATAACACGCTCGTCGGGGCCCATGCGGGTTCTTGATTATATTTACCCCTTTTAGTGTGCCTATGTGTATACAAACTATTTGTGCACGTGCGAGGGGATTCTTGGAATAGACGCCTTCTGTCTGCTTATACAAGGATTGCAGATCCGGTGGCATGGCGTTGTAGTTGTAGACGCCTTCTGTCTGCTTGTACGAATATTGCAGATCCGGTGGCGTTGCGTAGCAGCTTCTGAATAAAGTTGTTCGCCAATGAGTTGATATACCCATCTTTACATTGATATTTGGCTGACTATATGATGTTGAATGTGAGGAAGCTGTTACATTCGTTGCTCATTTATAGTCATCATTTTGACTTTCCTTCATTTATAAACAACACACTGTGATTATGTGAAGGACCCGTCGTATCCACTGTGTATCCTTCGTTATTGAGGTGAGTTGTTATTATCCTGCATGTTGCCCTTGCATTTATGGTTCCTTGCATACAAGCCTTTTTGTTTGCCCATTAGCATTTGATCTCCTTCGTGATTATACCTTCTTGGAATTGAATTGATGTTGATAAGAGATATGACATTTCATAAAATTTTAACCTCATTGTTTGTAGATAGGACCACAAAACGAGCCATTATGACCCAATGGCTTTCTCCCAAAACTATGATTTTGATATAAAATCATATTCTTCAAATTGTATTTGCAAGTTTCTTTGCAACAAACTTGAGATCAAATTCATCGATCCCTCATCTTTAATTGAAATAGTTGATGTAGTCTGATCACTATTGCTCACATAGATTTCATCACACTTGTAATGAGTTTGCATATGAGTTTTTGCTTGCTTGGATAGGATTCAGATGGATCGTCTTCTTTAATTAGCATCAACATTCCAATTGGAATGATAACTCTATTGGAACCTTAATTATCCTTCAAATCAAATTCTGTATGATTCCTCTATTGAGAAATCATTTGAATATCTTTGATGTTTTTGTTCAAATCTTCTTGTCACCTTGAGTTCAATTCCTCGTAGTTATATTGTGTCATTTGCAAGTTCAAGTCCCAAATGCTTGCAAAATCAAGCTCCCTTGAATGTTCAACTTGTTCAAGTCATGTCCTTGAGTTCAAATGATTCTTTTGAATCACGTGAGATTCAAAGTCAAGTTTTATTATAGTTCAAATTATAAGTCCACATCAAAGTTCTCTTGGGTCCATGTCTTGTTCAAGTTCGATGTCCACAAGTTTTGAGTTCAATGAGTCCCCTGTTGTTCTTGCAAGTGCAATCTCAAATGCTTGCAAAATCAAGTTCATATTCAAGTTCTTTGTTCTAGCTCAGGTTAAGTTCTCTTTTGCACATCTCTTTTTATTTGGGTTCAAATTTAATTAAGGCTTAAGATGAGCCTCTTCCCTTCATTCGAGTCCCCTATTGTTCACTTCTGTTCAATACGGTTCGAGTCCGGATTCAATATGAGTTCAATCGAGTTCTTGTCCTTCGTTCTCCTCATTTGATTTTTAAATCAAATGTAGGCTCAAATCTTATATTTTCAAATTTGTTTGGGTTTGAGTTCACTTAGGTTGATTGAATCAAGTTTATAAGTCCGAGTCCACCGTTCAATAAAGTTCAAATGTTCACAAGCTGAGTCCAAGTTCGATCGTCCTTTAGTTCAAATGAAGTCCAAGTGTAGCAACATTTTCACCCGAAATTTCGGCAGCCTTCCGGCGTCTCCCCCGTTTAGGGGAAAACTACGGAAAACTGGGCCTATCCCACCACGCTAAGAAAAGCGTGTATGGTAGGTGCCCCCTTTCGAGGACACCGCGGCCGTGTAAATTTTTGATCCCCCACCACGCTAAGAAAAGCGTGTATGGGTATTTTTGAAAATATTTTGCAAGAAAACATTTTTTATAAATATTTGCAAGAACAGCAGTTATTTCCCCGCGAGCGGGTACTTATGGGTATCCCCGCTTCGTCGTGCGCATCGCACCGGGATCCCTTCCCACCACGCTAAGAAAAGCGTGTATAGGCGGGGTTTCCAAGGCGATACGAACTTCGAAGAAGGAATTTGGGTGATTACCCGCTTCGTCGCAAGCGTCGTGACGCACTCCCTCCCACCACGCTAAGAAAAGCGTGTATAGGTGGTCGTTTTGTCCCGACGAATGTGTTGAAACGGGTTCTCGGAGTTTTAGGGTTTAGAAGTTATACCTGCGTTTTCGTCGGTGTCGGCACGAGGATCGAGGTAAGAGAGAAGCATTTTTACATTTTTTAATTTTATTGTTATTATTAAAATTAAATATTATTATTAATAATTAATTAGAGTTTAATTATAATTTAATTTTAATTAATTAAAATTAATATTCTATTAATTATATTAATTATAATTAGTATTTAATTAATCATGTGATTAATCATGATTAATCAGTATTAATTATAATCATTAATTAATCGTAATTAATCTTAATTAACTGCCATTAATTTATAATTAAAAATAATTAATAATTAATAATAATAATAATAATAATAATAAATATTAAATAAAATAAATAAAGAAAATAAAGAGGGGAAAAATCCCTCTGGTTCGGCGGATTTCGGGATTTGGCCGAAGAAGCGCGTATAAGGGAGAAAGTTAACCTTCACAGCCAGCGTGTTCCTGTCCCTGCTTGCGATCAAAATGTTGGAACTCCCGATCCGAAAGGGAAAGTCGGTCGGGGGAGCAAAGGGAGTTCGGCTCAGGAGGAGGAGGCGACGGGTAAGGCTCGGCTAGGAGTGGCTTCAGACGGAATGGAGGTAAGGAGCTCTCCTCTCTCTCTCTCTCTTTCTCTCTCTCTCTCTCTCTCTCTCTCTCTCTCTCTCTGTGAACGATCAGGCAAGGATCGAAAGGGGTAGAGGAGCCGGAGAAGGGAAGGGGTCGTGCGAGAGGAGGAAGAGCGTCGAGTGACTTCGTTCGTCCGGTATTTAAAGACTAGAATGGAGAGACGATCGAGAGCTGGATTTCGGCAGGGATTGCGGAGGACTTGACGAGGGCGGCGCTATTCGCAGACTGCTACAGGATTTCTGCAGGATTTGCGGGATCAGAAGGGCCTCGACGGGATTTCTGCCGGCATTCATGGATCCAACAGGTATTATTTTGATTCATTTTTTTAATTAAACAGAGGTTAACAAATGCCCCCCAACAAATGTGGTACGCGTCCAGAGCGAATCACGTTTGTTGTAAGCTGTTTGTCCTTGTGAATCTCTAGATATTTATTCTAGATGTCACACTAGGGATTTCATTTAGTGGATCTCCAGAGATTTTCTTGGATGTCACACTAAGATCTTTGTTTAGTGGATCTCCAAAAATTTATTTGGATGTCACACTAAGATTTTCTTTTAGTGGGTCTCCAAAAATCTGCTTGGATGTCACACTACGATTTCTTTCTCCATAGATCTCTTGGATGTATCAATAAATGGTTGAGATACTGATTTCTTTCGGCCTGTGCTTTGTGCTGCGGACATTGATGGAGGATTGCCTGATTTGTCTTTACTGACTTGTCAGATGATTTTTGTACCTTCGGCCCTATGCTTCTTGCTTTGCCGGGCTTGTTGAAGGAGTAGATGACGGTGACCTAAACCCTTAGGTTTGTATTAGGTCGATGGCGAAAAGTCATCGGTCCAGAGTTTTGTGCATAACGGACTTGTTGATGACAGAATCCTTTTAGTTCAGCCTTGGGCTTTGTGTGAACTTTGGGATAATTTCTTCGGTCCTTTGCTTTGTGCTTTGGTGGACTTGTTGAAGAAAAATTCCTTCGATCCTCGCTTTGTGCTTTACGGATTTGTTGAAGGATTTGCAAGTTCTGGATTTAGTTGATAGTACCGAACGTAGGTAGTATCTTGATCCTTAACCACTTGAGAAGACTTTAATCTGAATCACTTGAGTTTATCAGATCGGGAGAGCTAGAATTTGATAGCTCTTTGTCCTCTGGTTGCTGAGATGGGGGTTCCTCTACCGCGGCCTTTCTTATGGCTTGTTGAGTAGATGGAGCTGCCAGCGATCCGGCCATATTTGGGCTTGTTGGATCCGACCTTTTACACCCATTCAGACTTCAGACTCGAGCTATAGGAATTGCGCTTCCCAATGCTGATTTTGCTGAAGTTGACAGATTTGGAGTCATCCTTCGTGGTTTTGGATTTTGGAGCCTACGAACATTTGGTAGTGGCTCGGGTCTCAGCTTCCCACTGGAACCTTGATTCTCCAGTCATTTTGGAGAACTTTGCAGACTACGATCACTCAAACTGGTCGAGTCAAATTGGCCTTCGTTCTTCCTACAGTCCCTACTGACGGGTTGACGAAGTGGGGGTTCCGCTACTACGGCCTTTCTTATGGCTTGTTGAGTAGACAGAGCTGCCAGCGATCCGGCCATATTTGGGCGTGTTGGATCCGACCTTTTACACCCATTCGAACCTTAAGCTTCAGGCTGTTGAAAGACTTCAAGCTTTTCTGGCTCAATTTTGTAGGAGTGTGTAGCCACAAAAGTCACTTTCTTGACCTTTGAGTCTTGGTTTGTTGGAGAAGACGGTGTCTCTAACATTTGAAAGATCACCTGCAATACTTTGAAAAAAGAATCTTTGTATTCTTTAGCACAAAATAGCATTTGGATTGATAATTTTAAATATTTATTCGGGGATCTCGGCATGCGGCGCGATGTCGACCTGAATAAATATTTAAAATGCCCCCTGTCTCACAGGGACATTCTAGAATTGAATAGATTTGGAATATAAGATTTTAAATATTCATTTGGGGATCTCGGCGTATAGCACGATGTCGACCCAAATGAATATTTAAAATGCCCCCTGTCTCGCAGGGACATTTTAGATAGGCTTTTGTATCTTTGAGATTTTAAATATTTATTTGGGGATTTCGGCACGCAGCGCGATGTCGACCCAAATAAATATTTAAAATGCCCCCAGTCTGATTGGGGGATTTTGAAATGCGTTCTTGCTATACAAGAGAATTTCAAAATATAAGCAAACATGCATTGATAAATATGCATATAAAATTTTGATCGCATAAAATACAACAGTCATGAAATTTTTATGCATGATATTTCTTTAAATGTCGACCGTTGATTGGCGGCATGGGTCTCTGACCGTTCAGATCGATCAACTGATATGCTCCTCCTTGGTACACTTTCTCGATGACGAAGGGGCCTTCCCAATTGGATACGAACTTGCCACCAATTTTTCTGTGTGGAATGATTGGTCTTCTCAGCACCAGGACCAATTCCCCTTCTTGAAATGATCGAGGACGCACCATTCGATCAAAAGATTTTGCCATTCTTCCTCGGTAGATTTCTAGATTTTGTTGAGCTTGTAACCTTAGTTCATCAAGTGCATCGAGCTCTTCCATTCTGAGGCGGGCATTTTGCTCTTGAGTGAGATCGTTCTGAATTGCTACCCGGAGTGACGGTAGTTCAATCTCCAATGGTAATACAGCTTCGACTCCGAACACTAGAGAGTAAGGAGTGGCTTTGGTCGGCGTCTTGTAGGTTGTACGGTATGCCCATAGCGCTTCTGCCATTTTCGTATGCCACTCTCTTTTGTTCTTGGTAAGGATCTTCTTCAATAATTTCACCAACGTCTTATTGAAGGCTTCAGCCAAACCATTTGCCCTTGGATTGTATATGGACGAATATCGCCAATCGATTTTATGCCGATCAACGAACTTGTAAATTTTTGTACTCTTGAATGCAGTACCGTTGTCTGAGATTATGCGGCGCGGCACACCGAATCTGTAGACAACGTTGTGGGTAAAGAAATTGATCACATGCTCCGATGTGACCTCTCTAAATGGAGCTGCTTCTGCCCACTTGGAAAAGTAGTCCGTCGTTGCCAAAATGAAACGGTGTCCTGCTGATGACGGCGGATCTATTGGACCGATAATATCAGTGCCCCAGCATTCAAACGGCCAGGAAGCTATTGTTGGGTGTAGTGGATTTGGAGGCTGATGTATAACATTACCGTGGATTTGACACTCGTGGCACCTCTTAGCGTGGTCGATACAATCTTTGACCATGGTCGGCCAATAGTAACCCATTCTTTTGATTTTAGCAGCCATTTTAGGACCTGACTGATGTGCTCCGCAAAGCCCCTCGTGGACTTCTGTCACCACCTTATCAGCTTCCTTGGTCCCTAGGCACCTTAGCCACATTTGATCAAAGGCTCGTCTGTACAACATGTCATTGACGAATGCATATCGCAACGCCCTTTTTCGAATTTGTGCGGCCGTAGACTTTTCTGTCGGGAGTTTGTTTTCTTTGAAGTAGTCAATGAATGGCTGCCTCCAATCATTTTCGACTTCAATATCTAAACAATGCCACCACGATTCTGAAGCTTGACTAGCTTTACGTCTCTTGGCCGTATGATATCTTTCCGGATAATTTTCCATAATGATTTGATGGAGAAGTTTAGGGTCAACTGGAGTTTCATCCTGCTGACTTGAATTTGATACTTCTTCTACCATCGGGAATTGTAATAGAGCGGGTTCCAAGACCCTACGGTTGTAAACTCCGATGAACATAGGCTTCTCCTCATTGGAATTTGCCATTTCCTTGGCCAATTTGGCCAAACAGTCTGCTTTGGCATTCTGTCCTCGAGGAATTTGAACTATTTTAACATTCGGCACCTGCTTCAGGAGCTCAATGGTTCGCCGGTGGTAATGAGCCAACTCAACCTTGGAAATCTTGTAGATGCCCAAGACTTGATTTATCACAAGTTGAGAGTCGCCGAAAATTTGAAGATTTTGAATTTTGACGTCAATTGCAATCTCCAGCCCTACTATTAGAGCTTCGTACTCAGCTTCGTTGTTGGTCCGAGGTTCAGTCAGACTGAATGAGAACCTCATTATGCCTCCTTCAGGTGGTATGAGAACAAGACCGATACCGGCTCGGGCTCTTGCAATATTTGGAGGTTGGACAGGTCTAATCGACGATGCCCCGTCAAAGTACATTTCCCAGAATGGTAGCCTTTCATTCTCCTCAACCTGCATTATCTGCTCATCAGGCAAATCATCGTTGAGTGGAGAATCGGCCGGGATCGGATGTGCGGCAAGGAAATCTGCCAAGGCCTGTCCTTTCACCGCCTTTTGTGGCATGTACGTAATTTCAAACTGCAATAATAATACTGCCCACCTGGCCAGACGACCTGTCAACGCTGGTCTTGTCATCAAGAACTTCAGCGGATCGATCTTTGATATCAGTGTGATTTTGTGGGATAACATATAGTGGCGGAGTTTCTGAACTGCAAAAATCAGCGCCAGGCAATGCTTTTCAATAGGAGAATAACGGCTTTCTGCTCCAATCAATCTCCGACTGATATAGTAGAGTGCATTTTCTTTTCCTTCTTCATTATTCTGGGCCAATAGTGCTCCGAGGGACTCTTCTAGTGCAGCTGTATACAGTATAAGAGGCTTCCCCGGAATTGGCGCTGCTAGAATGGGAGGATTTAACAAGTATTTCTTGATGCTATCAAACGCCTCCTGACATTCTGCATCCCATTTGAAACGAACATCTTTCTTCATTAATTTTGAAAATGGCTGGCACCTACCCGATAGATTTGATATGAATCTCCGAATGAAAGCCAGTTGTCCTTGCAGTGAGCGAAGCTGTCGAAGGTTCCTTGGTGGTGGCATCTCCGTTATTGCCTTAATTTTGTTGGGGTCGATCTCTATGCCTCGATGACGAACAACATAACCCAGGAATTTACCAGAGGAGACCCCGAATGCACACTTGAGAGGATTCATCTTCAGATCAAATTTTTTGATTCTCTCAAATACGATTCTAAGATCTTTTAAATGATCATTTCGGCCAAGACTTTTGACGACAAGGTCATCTACATAACACTCGACCTTCTGATGTATCAAATCATCAAATATGTGAGTCATTGCCCGCTGGTAGGTGGCACCAGCGTTCTTCAAGCCAAAGGGCATGACTGTGTAGCAGAAAATTCCGATGGGTGTCCTGAACGATGTATGTTTTTCATCTTCGGGCGCCATTTTGATTTGATTGTATCCTGACGATCCATCCATAAAGGAGAACATGTCGTAGTTGGACGTATTATCCACTAAGAGTTCGGATACAGGAAGTGGAAAATCATCTTTTGGGCACGCCTTGTTGAGGTCCCGAAAGTCGATGCAGATACGAATCTGCCCGTTCTTCTTCTTCACTGGGACAATATTTGCGATCCAATCGGCGTACTTTTCTTCACGAATAAAGCCTGCATCTATAAGCTTCTTTGTTTCAGCAATCACCTGTTCTTCAATCTCCAATCTCATTCTCCTTGGAGCTTGCTTGACGGGCGCTATCTCCGGTTTGATTGCTAATCTGTGAACTGCTACATCAGGGGATAAGCCAGGCATCTCAGCATATGTCCAGGCAAAGCAGTCCCTGAATTCACAGAGGAGCTCTTTTATTTCTTCTATTTGTTCTTCGGGTAGGAGAGAACTAATGAAGGTTGGGCGAGGATCTTCTTCGGTCCCCAAGTTGACTTCTTTTAGTTCATCCATGGTAGCTGCCTGTCCGCCATCTTCAAGCTCTTCTGGTGCAGGCTCGGCTTCCAAGGGCTGTTCATCATAATCATCAGCTTCGTATGTTTCTTCAGCACCATGTTCCTCGGATTCGATTTCCGTGCATGTGATTGCCCGGCAAATTTCTTTTTGGAGAAATTTTCGCTTGATGAATCCGATACCTCTATATGCATCTGTATCCTTCTGCCGTAGTGGATGCGGATTCCTTCCGTACCAGAGGCCCAGACATGTACGAAGTTGTCTTTTAGTGGTAGGAACATTGATCTGCTTTCGTAACATTCTCCGAATATTCTTGGTATTGAACTTAGGTAGCTTCGTAGGAAATAATTCATCGGAGTCGATGAACATGCAATCCCAATCATGATTCTCTTCTTCATGGATTCCCGTAGAATATAGTACATTCCCTGGCACAGTCCCATTTTTGAGGGGAGGAAGATAAAGGGTGGCGAGTTCTTCAACTTTATGCATCTCGCGCGGAATGATTTCTTTGAAGTGTTGTAGGGGAACACGTGTGATTACAAGTACACTATCAGAAATTGATAGGCTGTCAATTCTTCTAGAGAACACGTTCTGCACCGTATTCATATAGATGGAGTCGTAGTCATAATCATCACTTGAATATTCGACTTGCCTACTCCATTCGTCCATGGATTGACATACTTTTCGAGATTTGGCAGGAGAAACATCATCTTCATCCGTGTCACTTCCAAGATGAGGTACATGTTTCTTTTCTTTTGGAATGGTCGGTGCTTTGGGAAGAGTCGGCGCTGCCTTCTTTCTCCCCACCTGCCTTTTTTCACCTTCCCGTTCTGGTCGTTTTGCAGTCTTTGAGTTTGATGCTCTAGCTTCGAGGGAGCTCGGAGACTTTTGTTTCTTTGGCATGAAGTACCGCGCATCTTCATAGACTGTTGCTTCATGAACTGTAAAGGGTTGAATGTCACCAGAGATCCTGAATTCTTCTCCATCTTTGAGATATTTCATACACTGATGTAGTGTTGATGGGACAATGCCATATTCATGCAACCAGGGACGACCTAGTAGTGCCTTGAATGAAGTATCCGCATCAATCACATGGAATTTAGCTTCTGTGTGGAGCTCTCCAAATACAAGAGGGAGCATGAACGATCCCAGTGTTTTCTGCCCTTTTTCGTTGAAACCATGCACCATCAACTTATCTGGCCCGAGGTGTTCCACATCAAGGCAGAGGGATCTTAGTGCTTTCAAGCTTATCAGATTTATGGAGGATCCCGGATCGATTAGGATTCGACTGATAATCAGTTTATCGCTCTCTGCAGTAACATACAGAGGACGATTATGGTCTGCAGTTCCGAGCATCATGTCCTCTTCGGAGAAAGTAATGAATGGCTCATTTCGAGCTTGCAGAACCTCAGTCAAATTGCGTTCAGCAAAATACGCTTCGTATCTTTCGGGATCTTTGAGAGCCTGAATCAGAGTCTCCCGAAGGTCTTTAGACATCACCAAAGCATCGTATATGCTGAGTTGTGCTGGGATCTTTCTCAGATGAGATAAGATATTATAATTTATCCCATTGGCTGAAGTCTTCTTTTTCTTAGGATCTTCAAGGATAATATCATCGTTGATAACTATCTCTTTCTCCTTATCTTTATTGGAGACCCCTTTCTTCGGTGGAGGCGGTAGTACCTTGCCGCTTCTTAACTGCACTTGAGCAATCTCCTCCGGTTCAGAGTCATTTAACTGTATATTTTCTTCAGAGTCAGCCATCGTCGCGTCTAGGGACTCATCCGTTGATTCAGAATCACCACCCAGGTTTACATGTCCCATCTGAGACGCTATGCTAGGGTCTGATTCATTTTCTTCTGGAAAATACAAATCCTCCTCCGAACTGTAATCCATTGGCAAAACCATCATACAGGATTCAGAAGGTACTTCTTCTATGCATTCTCCTTTTGTCAATGTACTTGGTGTCACCGAGATGACCCGACATATTTCTGTTGGAAGAGAATTCTCATCATCTTCTCCGGCTTCGTCTATCTTAAGCTCTGACATGAAGTCAGCAAGCTTGATAGGTCGCCTCACAGTCTGGTAGTACTCATCCAGACTATCAATAACCCTCTGAGTTGCAGTCTTTTTCTCCTTTGGCTTCTTCAGCTTGGTTTTCTTTTTGGATGATTTCTTCTTTTCAGTCTTTGAAGAACCAACTTGGTTGGAAAATTGTTTTGAAGTAGAAGGTCGTACCACCGGCAGTGCCTTCAAACTTATCATAGGCTCAACAGGAGACTTCCACTTTACACCTGGAACTCCTTCAAGCTGTTTTAACATTTTCACAGTCTTCTTGGAGACCGCAGTCTCCCACTGTTCTTCTTGAACTGGCTTCTTCTCTTTTCTTCTTTCTTCAACCAGAGGTACGGAAGAAGACGTGACCACCCGAGCTGATTCCTTTTTAGGATGGGACAACACATTGTCGGATAATGTTATCTCCCCTTTTTGATATTTTCTTTCAAGCCAATCCTTGAAGATGTAGCAATCTTCAATAGGATGGCTGAGTACCCGATGGTATGGGCAATAATTTGGATCACCCGTGTGCTTCGACTCTTCGGGCCTCTTGCATTCAGGCAGTTCTAAACCCGATCTCGACACTTGTCGAAATAATTTGGCAACACTCTCCCTTTTGAATGAATACTCTTTATTCATTTTATCTTTAAGGGATTGGAACGTTCTATCACCAGTTCCTGTTATTTGTCTCGGGCGTTCTACACCACCTTGATAAGTTCGTGGCTTATCATTCCCCCCTAATATCAGCTTCGGTTGGGGGTTGGGGTTGTAGACTTGCTTAGGCCTTTCTTGATATTGCATCGGCTGTTTGTCTTTGTCTACGTTGTAAATTAGCTGCTTTTCTCTATCAGCTCTAGAGAAGAATGTAGAGTCGGCCTCACCCCTTCTAGCACCCGGGGCTTTACCCTTTTTGAGCTTATCAGAGTGATTTTCTGATCTGGAGAAATTCAGTTTCTCAAATTTGGCCACTCTGTCGAGCAAGTCTTGAAATGTATTGATTGTAGCCATGCACAGGAAGGGTTGCATCTTGTCATCAATGTTGCCCATTAACAACTGTACTGCGTGTTCTTCTTCTAACTGCTGCTCACATTTCATACTTAGATTTCGCCAGCGAGTGATGTATTTGGTCACTGATTCTTCTCTTTTTCTCTTATCAAGAGCGAGGTCAGCGATCGTGATCTTCTCTGTTGCACTAGCAAACCTCTTCACGAACATAGATTCTAATTCTGCGAAGGTTTTCACAGAATCATTTGGCAGTTCAGCGTACCATTCGAAAGCAGTTGCTGTCAAACTACTAACGAATTGTCGGAAGAGTAGGGCGTCATTTCCTCCTGTATTCCCACAGGTGGCTTTAAACTGTGCCAGGTGCTGCCTGGGGTTGTTATTACCGTTGAAAGTGTTGAACTTTGGGACCGAATACCCTTTCGGGTATGGTACTTGGTCGTATTCAGCAGGATACGGACGACCCTTGCCCACCAACTTTTCTGCTTGGTCAACAGCTATAATAGCTCTGATTCTTTCCGTTATTATTCCTTCCAACTGTGCAGCAGTCACGGGCTCGGAAGTACTTGCAATATTCTGCGGAGTGGGCTGACGGGTGACATTATGAGTTTCGCGACCACCTTCAGGATTATCTCGTACTCCCGAGGCTTGAGGCATTTGAAAATTTGGAGGATCCGGAGGAGTATTGGGCATGGCGCCAACAGCGGCAGTTCTCTGCATCATCTGCATCATTGCCCCCATTTGAGTCATCATCTCAGTCATCTTCTCATTTAACTGAGAGATTTCTCTATCTTTGGCTCTCATTTGTCGCCTCATATGTCTTTGCATTTCTGCAAGTGTGACATTCTCGTCAGCGAAGGGATTCTCCTCGGCTTCTTCTCTTTCTTCTTCAGCTTGTGAATGACCACCTCTACCAGTGGTGGACCCAGCTACACGACGACGTTGATAAACTCGCCTAATTGGCGGTTGTTGCTCGTCTTCACCTTCATCGTCATCATAGTAGGTTTCGTCATTAGTATTGGCGTGTCTCACCATATAGACAACTTCCATGTCTAGAGTGTCGTTTGTTTCTTTCAATTCTTCTTCTAAGTTTCCATCCATAAATTCTTCAATATTTTCGTCCCCTTCAAGGTATTCTTGTATATTTTCATCCTCTTCAAGGAATTCTTTTTCTTCAATGTTGGCTTCCCCTTGCATATTTCCTTCATCTTCTAGTACTCGGATCTCCGACCGGCGCCGCCACTGGATTTCCGGCTCTTGGTTAGGCACGGGGACTTCTTCAACCAGCGGACTGCGGTCAAAGTTGGTTTCTTCTTTTGGAGGGGATGAAAAGCGACGGGATCCCCTAGAGGATTCTCCAAGGTGTCTACCGTCTGGAGGAGTGTCATTATGGGTTCTTTTTGGGGCCCACTTCTGACGTTGTTTGTAAACTGGGGCAGATCTCCGGGAAGCCTCACCAGATGTCACGCCCATATCAGTCCTCCTTTCTCTTCTTTGTTCTTCATTTCTTTGAGGCTTTGGCCTCCAGACTTGTTTTCCTCTCCACCGGGACCTTTCGGCGGTGGATCCCTGAACATATGATTCAGGTGTCACACCGCGATGCTCACCGCATTGGTTTTGCTTTCTTTCTCTTCTTTCTGTAGTAAAGGACAGACGTTCCCTTGGCGGGGTTCTTCTGGCCTCTATCACTAAGGGCCGTTGGAACTTTTTCTTTTTCAGACCCTTCTCCTTTACAGTCTTCAGGACCCGATAGACCCGGGCTGAGAGAGTTTCAGGTTCTTTTCTCTTTGGAGGAGCTGGGACTTCAGGTCGTCGATCCCAGAAAGATTTCTTTAGCTCACCAGTGGAGCTGTTCCTTTTGACCCATTTTAGATCAGAAAATTTGTTCCTGGTAGGAACATTAGCTTCAGGCTCTTGGGCCGACAGATTGGATGGATGGACTGGCAGTAGTTGTTGCTGAGCTCGGAGTTCAGCATTCATCTTCCTTCTCTGTCTTCTTGTAGGCCTTCCTCCAGATGAGGAGGCCTCAGCATCATTCTTTCCGGGTGCAGATAACCCGGTCGGCAGAGTGGTGGTGTTTGTAGTCACCACAGATACTCTTCCACCATTCACAATTCTTCTGGTGGTTGGAGCCTCAGGCTGTGATAGCCTCGCGAATACAGAAATCCTCCCACGAGGATTTTCAACAGCAGGTCGTGGCGCTGGCAGATGCGCACGATGGACAGAAGCTTTAGTAGTTCTTGCAACTACAGCAGGGAAGTCGACGCTACCAAACTGGATGGTAGCTCCAGTATTTCCGGTTTCTATGACAGCATTAGCCAGCTGGATCCTGGCTCCTCGTCCTAGTTGGACGGTCATCGGCGTGTTCTGTAGATCCATCTGCATAGATGAAAGGCAAGGGTTAGTAATCAGAATCTGATACATCACCCCGCACTTTCAAAATGCAGAGACTTGCACAGAACACAAAAACACAAATAGACAAAAATCATTAGCATAAACAAGCAATAAAAATAATTTAAAATTATGCCGAATGCCGAACGAATTTGTTGAATGATCATTTAGAAAATGATTTTAAAATTTTGATCCGCTAAATGATCATTTTAAAAGATTCAAAATTTTGAACACGAATTGATATGGCTGCTACTATAGCACTGATATGACTAGCCAGAGATGGAAAGAGAAACCATTCCCCAGTGGAGTCGCCAGAAATCTGTGGGCTCCGAAAATTCGGCCCCGGCCTCCGCTCGCTCTTCTTATTCGGCGAGGGAGTTTTAACGAACTAAGTTCCGAGGTAAATTTTGGAAGGCAGATGGGTTTGTAGATAAGACACTACCCAGAGATTTCGCCCTCATTTTGCGAGGACTTTATGATCTGAGTTCTGGTTTCCTATAGGCGCAAGCCCCTATAGTTAATCACCCCTCCCGGTAACGAGAGAGAACTTTCGATTAAGGCTAGTCGTCAATCAGATACGTATAGAGATACGTGTTATCTGGCATATAGTAGCAGCAATGAGTTTGGATTTGGAAAGATTTGGAATTTGGGTTGGATTTGGGAATTTGGAAAGGTTTGAAAAGTTTGATATTTAAAACTTGAAATTTCACCATCTAGCACTTAAAGCAGATGGTGGGGGAATGGATGATGGACCCGATCAAGATCCCATGGTTCCGTCATCCCGGGCCATCGTGGTCCCTGGTCTACTTAGTCAGAGGAGGTAGTCGACCCAACCTGACAGAAGGATCCTTGTCGGCAGCCATGGGTTGCTTCGTCCAAGGGGACCTTGTAGACCGGGGTTGGATGTTTGTCTAAGGGGACAAATTTGAATCCACCTTAGCTTACAGAGGGCTTTGTGCCCTATCGATCATATCCTATTGATTCATATCTCAAGGATTTAACGCCATTAAGGAGCGTATTGGCTCTGGCCATAACCGCTATCTGTGGTGCCATTTGGCGGCAAAACCACTCGGTTCAGAGGGCCCCGGGTCATAACCGTTTACCTGCAGTGCCATTTGGCGGCGAAACTGCCGGTTAGAGGACACGTACCACGTCCTTATTGGCAAAAGATTGTTTGAGAATGGATCCTAGTAATATTTTCGACTAGGCATTTCGCTCTTTGTGAGCTGAAGTTTACTTGAATTTGTCCACCCCGGCAGACTGTTGCGGAGGGTGGATGGGTTTTGCTTTAAGATTTTGATGGATTTATTTCATTTTAAATATTTTTTTGGATTTTGAGATTTTCGAGATTTTTGTGAAGTTTTCTGGAATTTGGGTGGACTTTTGGGAGGCATTTGAAAATATTTGTGAAAACCCCTCCGGTTGAGATCTGAATTCAACACGGCCATCATCGGGGTGTTTGGGGGCATTCCCTTTATGGATTGAACCTTGTCAACTCTATCGGGCTGTCGACAGAGGATCGGGTTTCGTAGACTTTGTACCCTTGAAAGTGAATTCTTTTGATTTTAGGCATTGAAGGCCTAATATGAATGTATTAAAATAAATATTCTGGTCTCCACGGCCACATATTTATTTATTGGTTCGAACCTTGTCGACTCCTATTAATCCGTATAGGAGGATCGGGTTCGAGCCTGAATTCACTTGTCAACCCGCGCAGCATCCCTAGACGTCACGTGTATACAAATAACACGCTCGCCGGGGCCCATGCGGGTTTGGGGGCATTTTTATAATTAAACCCTGTCAACTCCTTTTTTATCTGCTAAGGAGGATCGGGTTTAAAATTTGATAACCCGCGCAGCATCCCTAGACGTCATGTGTGTACCAATAACACGCTCGTCGGGGCCCATGCGGGTTCTTGATTATATTTACCCCTTTTAGTGTGCCTATGTGTATACAAACTATTTGTGCACGTGCGAGGGGATTCTTGGAATAGACGCCTTCTGTCTGCTTATACAAGGATTGCAGATCCGGTGGCATGGCGTTGTAGTTGTAGACGCCTTCTGTCTGCTTGTACGAATATTGCAGATCCGGTGGCGTTGCGTAGCAGCTTCTGAATAAAGTTGTTCGCCAATGAGTTGATATACCCATCTTTACATTGATATTTGGCTGACTATATGATGTTGAATGTGAGGAAGCTGTTACATTCGTTGCTCATTTATAGTCATCATTTTGACTTTCCTTCATTTATAAACAACACACTGTGATTATGTGAAGGACCCGTCGTATCCACTGTGTATCCTTCGTTATTGAGGTGAGTTGTTATTATCCTGCATGTTGCCCTTGCATTTATGGTTCCTTGCATACAAGCCTTTTTGTTTGCCCATTAGCATTTGATCTCCTTCGTGATTATACCTTCTTGGAATTGAATTGATGTTGATAAGAGATATGACATTTCATAAAATTTTAACCTCATTGTTTGTAGATAGGACCACAAAACGAGCCATTATGACCCAATGGCTTTCTCCCAAAACTATGATTTTGATATAAAATCATATTCTTCAAATTGTATTTGCAAGTTTCTTTGCAACAAACTTGAGATCAAATTCATCGATCCCTCATCTTTAATTGAAATAGTTGATGTAGTCTGATCACTATTGCTCACATAGATTTCATCACACTTGTAATGAGTTTGCATATGAGTTTTTGCTTGCTTGGATAGGATTCAGATGGATCGTCTTCTTTAATTAGCATCAACATTCCAATTGGAATGATAACTCTATTGGAACCTTAATTATCCTTCAAATCAAATTCTGTATGATTCCTCTATTGAGAAATCATTTGAATATCTTTGATGTTTTTGTTCAAATCTTCTTGTCACCTTGAGTTCAATTCCTCGTAGTTATATTGTGTCATTTGCAAGTTCAAGTCCCAAATGCTTGCAAAATCAAGCTCCCTTGAATGTTCAACTTGTTCAAGTCATGTCCTTGAGTTCAAATGATTCTTTTGAATCACGTGAGATTCAAAGTCAAGTTTTATTATAGTTCAAATTATAAGTCCACATCAAAGTTCTCTTGGGTCCATGTCTTGTTCAAGTTCGATGTCCACAAGTTTTGAGTTCAATGAGTCCCCTGTTGTTCTTGCAAGTGCAATCTCAAATGCTTGCAAAATCAAGTTCATATTCAAGTTCTTTGTTCTAGCTCAGGTTAAGTTCTCTTTTGCACATCTCTTTTTATTTGGGTTCAAATTTAATTAAGGCTTAAGATGAGCCTCTTCCCTTCATTCGAGTCCCCTATTGTTCACTTCTGTTCAATACGGTTCGAGTCCGGATTCAATATGAGTTCAATCGAGTTCTTGTCCTTCGTTCTCCTCATTTGATTTTTAAATCAAATGTAGGCTCAAATCTTATATTTTCAAATTTGTTTGGGTTTGAGTTCACTTAGGTTGATTGAATCAAGTTTATAAGTCCGAGTCCACCGTTCAATAAAGTTCAAATGTTCACAAGCTGAGTCCAAGTTCGATCGTCCTTTAGTTCAAATGAAGTCCAAGTGTAGCAACATTTTCACCCGAAATTTCGGCAGCCTTCCGGCGTCTCCCCCGTTTAGGGGAAAACTACGGAAAACTGGGCCTATCCCACCACGCTAAGAAAAGCGTGTATGGTAGGTGCCCCCTTTCGAGGACACCGCGGCCGTGTAAATTTTTGATCCCCCACCACGCTAAGAAAAGCGTGTATGGGTATTTTGAAAACATTTTGCAAGAAAATCATTTTTTTTATAGTATTTTGCAAGAAAGCAGTTATTTCCCCGCGAGCGGGTACTTATGGGTATCCCCGCTTCGTCGTGCGCATCGCACCGAGATCCCTTCCCACCACGCTAAGAAAAGCGTGTATAGGCGGGGTTTCCAAGGCGATACGAACTTCAAAGAAGGAATCAGGTGATTACCCGCTTCGTCGCAAGCGTCGTGACGCACTCCCTCCCACCACGCTAAGAAAAGCGTGTATAGGTGGTCGTTTTGTCTCGACGAATGTGTTGAAACGGGTTCTCGGAGTTTTAGGGTTTAGAAGTTATACCTGCGGGATCGACGGCACGAGGATTGAGGCAAGAGCAAATAATCATAATTATTTATTTTTAATTATAATTAATCATAAATAATTAATTAACTAATTATAATTAATTAATTAATAATTAATTATAATCTAAATTAATTATAAATAATTACTCATAATTATTTAAATAATTATAGTTAATAACTAATTAATTAAGATTAATTTATTATAATTATAATTAATCAATAATTAGTTATAATTGATAATTATAACTAATTAATAATAAATTACAATTAATAATTAATTAATATTAATTATAAATACATAAACAGATAATAATAATTAATTAATTATAATTAGTATAACTAATCATAATTAATAATTATTAATATTATAATAATAATAATAATAATAATAAAAGCAAATGAAACAAATCCCCCCTCCTCTTTCTCTGGTTTCACGGGATTGAGCCGAAGAAGCGCGCCTAAGGGAGAAAGTTACCTTCCCAGCTGGCGAGCTCCCTGCTTCCGATCGAACAAGGGAAAGTCGGAGGAGCAAGGTCGTCTGACCACAAGGGGATCGGTCGTGAGATGGAGAGGCGTCGGCTATAGGTAAGTGGATTAGTCCCTCTCTCTCTCTCTCTCTCTCTCTCTCTCTCTCTCTCTCTCTGCCAGAAGAAGTCGGAGAAGTAAGGAAGTTGAGGTGGAGGCGACGAGAAGGTTCGATGTCGAGAGGAGAAGAGGTCGGGCTTGTGGGATCGGGATCGGAGAGAGAGCAAGAGGGACGATCGGGTCTGGAGATCGGAGCTCGGTCTGCTCTCTGGACGGGATCGGACGGAGCAGTGGAGCTCCGGTTTGACGGGAGGAAGGGGGATTTCGTGTGTGGAAGCGACGGGAGCAGAGGGAGGAGTTACGGGATTCGGTCGAGTGGAAGTGTCGAAGTGCGAAGACCTCCCTTTCATTTTATAGACGCGGAGAAGGCAAGGATCGAGGCCTGCGAAGGATTTTCGGGAATCGACGTAAACGGCGCTGCATGTACAGTGCTTTTCGGCGAGATTTCAGGCAGATATCGCGGATTCGACAGTCCGAGGTGCGGGATTTCTTGCGGTATTTATGGGATTCGCTCAGGTATTTCGACGGTGCCGAGGTATTGAGCGGGATTTCGGGGGTTTGCGGCAGAGACAGGTATGATTTCATTTTTGTATCCTTTGGACATCATACGAAGGTCAACAGCGGTGGACAAAAAAATCATGCTCTTGTGGAGCCACTAACTTTTATTACACTTTAATATTATGTACGTATTGCTTAAAGTGGGCGAAACATCTAAATATGTATTGTTTTCTTCTATTTACAATAAGAGAAGATAGGGCAATATGTTCTTCTAAGTCTTGCCAGAAAGCTTTTGTATCTGCCTTCCATCCAGCTGTCGTTCCAAGAAGACAATTAAGCCTATTTACAGCTCGTAAATGAAGTAATTCATAACTATTACATTATTCAGTTGATACAATAAATAAACTTTATTTCTGTCCTGAGATGATTGGCCTTTTATGCAGTTATCTCATATGTGTATTTGGAGAGGATCAAATAAAGTTTTGGTTTATTCAGATTTTGAAACAAAATTTTGGGCCAAGACTTCCTATTCTTGTTGGTTCGGCACATGCTGAATACTCAAAGGGGTAGTCCTGTAAATTCTATAAAAAGCCTCTTTTGAGAGGCTTGATACATACTGAATCAGCAAGTTTTGGGTTTCTCTTTTGAACCTGTTAGCATCAAAGGAGGGATTTACTGGATGAAAACCAGTTTTTTTCTGCTAGTGGACAAATATCTATATTGATAGAGGAAGAAGATGAGAGGACTGACACATAGCTGAATCAGCAACTTTTGGTTTTCTCTTTTGGACTTATTAGCGTCAAAGGTGGAACATACTTGATGACAACCACGTTTTTTTGCTTGTGGATAAACATCCAAGATGCTTCCGTTAAAGCTTGGGAACTTTATGGGCGGTGATCGTTTTACTCTTCCGTGCAAGTCTAATGGTGATTCAGATTCATCAAGACAAACTTTATTGGTTTCTATTTTTTAATATTTAGGGTTTAGATTTTTATGCAGTTGTTTTGAAATTCAGCTGATTTGATGAAAATTTTACCAAACCGTCTTATGTTACCAATACGTAACATAGCATTTCTCCAATTTGATCATCTATGTTCTATAGTTTGTGCAAACCATTCATTTTAATTGCATGTGCTTGTTGAGGGTCCACCTTTCCCATTATTGGCTTTTAGTTGAGTCGTTAAGGAAAATAACATATGGATGACCTTGCTTATAAATTATGATTAGAGTTTAAATGCATGGTTTGAATTTTACCCAAATAAACCCTTGTTGGCAATCTCAATGCTAGTTGACATGTTTTTTTTTTACTACGATAGGCCAAGTACATGTACAACTCAATCAAATTTCAATCATGCCTATTATTGGTTGTTTGAACCTTGCTTGCTTTATGAAATTGCGTGATGTAATCTTTTTTCCTTCATAATTAAAAGAGGTATGTTTGCATCTTATTTCTAAATAATTTTTCATAGACTACCTATAAAATATAGACTAACACTATTTTTGCCGGGTCCCAAATCCTGGATGTGAAAAGTTGAGAATTGTGTTAGGTAGTTGATAGCCAGCGTAAAACTTGTCGAATAAACATGTCATGAATCCTTTAATACATTATGTTAATGCTAGGTGTTCTCTGGAAATGACATGATGTATAATCTGATATTATGAGAAATGTGCAAGGGTCACTACAATGACGCCCAGTTACAATATTAAATAAGCAAGGATTCCCACATCACAGATGAATTCTGGTAAAAAAGCTAGTCCATGAAAATAGAATTATGATAGGAACTTATAATATAGATTCTCTTATAGGCAAATTAATAAAATTAAATGATATTATGATTAATAGGAAGATAAATATTCTATGCATTCAAGAAAACTAAATTGGTTGGAGAGAAGGCCAAAGAGATTGATGGTTTAGGATTTAAATTAAGATATTCAGGTAGGAGCCGTATTAGAAATGGGGTAGGTATGGTTATAAATATGAGTTTGAAGGATAATGTGATTAAAATTAATAGAATTAGAGATAGAATTCTAGCTTTAAAGATTGTTGTTGATGCTAAAATTTTTAATATCATAAGTGTTTATGCTCCTCATGTATGTTTGGATGTGTGTTCAAAATTAAAATTTTGAAATGACTTAGAAGGATGAATATAAAAGATGCTTCTTAAAGAAATTATTTTTATTAGAAGAAATTTAAATGGACATGTTGGTCGAAAGAAGATTTTAAAAGCATTCATGATAGTTATGAGTTTAAAGTGACTAATGAAGGTGGTAGAACTATATTAGATTTTTCTCTAACTTATAATTTTATAATTGCTAACACCGACCATCTTATTAGGGGTGTCAATTTCGGGTCACGGGTCGGGTTCGGGTCGAACCCGAAACTAACCCGGCACTATTCGGGTCAACCCGAACCCGACCCGTTTTTAAAAACGGGTCGGTTTTTCAGACCCAAACCCGACCCGCTTCGGGTCCGGGTCAACCCGACCCGACCCGAATAACCCGTTTTCAACAAAAAAATTGCTAATTTTTGAGTTAAAAAATGGTAAATCTCCTCTTTTCGGGTCAAAACCGGGTCAATCTCGGGTTGCCGGGTCAAAATCGGGTTTTCGAGTCAAAATCGGGTCACTTTCGGGTCAATTTCGGGTCAAAGGGTTAACCCTAACCCGACCCGATTTTTGAAACGGGTCAAAATGTTGAACCCGAACCCGACCCGTTTCGGGTTCAGGTTGACCCTAACCCGAAATTTTTGGGTCGGGTTCGAGTCGGGTTTTCGGGTCGTGTCAAATATTGACACCCCTTCATCTTATTACTTAGAAGAATTGATATAGTAAAATTCATATTGATTATTTTCTTATAAGAAAAATAAATCGTTTACATTGCAAAGATAAAATTATTCTGAGCGAAAGTTTATGTACCCAGCATCACTTATTAGTTTTGGATTTTAAGATGAAGGAACGGAATATGAAAAATAAAGTAAAATATTATCCTAAAATTAGATGGGAGCATTTAAATAATAATAACAAAAATATTTTTGAAAGTAAGAATCAAGATCTTAAGATTTTGATTCTACATGAAGAAGCTAATATTATGCGAGAAAAAGTAGCTAATGATATTAAAATTATTTCAAAAGATATGCTTGGAGTATCAAAAGTAAAAGCTCTTAATAGTAAAAATAGTTGGTTGTGGAATTAAAATGTGCAAGAAAAGATAAAAAATAAGAAGTTTTGTTATAAAAATTGGTTTAAATGTAAAAATTCAGAAAATTGCGAAAAATATAAAGATGCCTGTAAGGAGCAGGAAAATAATATGTGGTGCAGAAGATTAACTTTTAATGATTTATATAATATATTAGATACTAATGAGGGCACAAGATGTATGTATAAGTTTTCCAATCAAAGAGATATGATAAGTAAGGACCTTAACACCCTAAATGAAAATATAGATTTTGGTTTTTTATCAGCATATTATTAAAATCGAAGTTAGAGAGGCTTTAACGAAAATGAAGTGCGAAAAAGATGTTGGACCTGATGATATTATAACAGAGGTGTGAAAATGCTTAGGGGTTAAAGAAGTTTGTTGGCTTATAAAATATTTCAATACTATTTTGAATACTAAAAAAATGCCAGATTAGTAGAGATGGGGTGTGTTGATTCGTATTTTTAAGAATAAATGTGATGCACAAGAGTGTGTGAATTATAGAGGAATTAAGTTAATGTTTTATACTTTAGAACTTTAGGAGAGAGTTTTTGAGCATAGGTTACGATGTAATACTAATGTTTCTGAAAATCAATTTGGACTCATGTCGGGTATGTCTGGTATGGAAGCTATATGTTTATTGAGAGGTTTGATGGAGAAGTATAGGGAGAATGAGGATCTACATATGATATTTATTGATTTAGAGACATCTTATGATAGAGTTCTAAGAGAAGTGCTATGGAGAGTTTTGGAAAGAAAGGGGTTAATAATGCTTATACTCAAGTCATTAAGGATATATATGTAGGACTTGTTACTTTTGTTCAAACACAAGGAGGTTGGACCTAGTATATTTTAGTTGGATTATATCAAGGATCAACTTTAAGAACATATCTTTTTGCTTTAGTCATAGATTTTCTTACTAGACATTTGCAGGAGGATGTACCATGGTGTATGCTTTTTACGAATGATATTTTTCTTGTTGCTAAGACTAGGAGGGGGAGTTGAAGGTAAACTTGAATTATGGAGGACAACCTTAGAATATAAAATTTTTTATTTGAGTAGATCTAAAATCGAATACATGGAGTGTAATTTTAGTAGTAATAATTCTAATAAAATTGTAAAACTCGAAATCGACGATCGTAGGTGTCGCACGTATTTCGATGTGCTGCGACGAGATTTAAGTGAAAATTCAAAGTTAACGGGTTTGGCGGAAATAATATTATAAAATTCTACGCAAAATTCTGAGCAGTTTGGTATATAGAACTTACAGTTAATTTTGCTTAATTTTGGAATTAAAATTAATATAAATACCCAAACTACCCATAATCATTTCTAAAGCCGAGATGTTTTAAGTGTGGACAAAGTTGTCATTTGGAAATCCCTATTTCTCTAAGTAATGAAGACCAAACCCCTCCCCTCATTTCGATCGTTTTGTTTGGCCCATACCAAGATATGGCAGATGGAAGAGGCGGGGAAGGGAGAGGCGACGAGCGGCTCCGGCGACGATTTCTGGCGAGGAAATTTGTGGAAAACGTAGAGGATAAGGGAAGACTAAGGTATGCATTAGGATCTACATTCCCCCCTCTTTCTCTAGATTTTTGGAAGGGAAGATTTTAGGATTTTTCCAAAAATGTTTGTTTCTTCAAAATTTTTTTTACGAAATCAATAGGGAAGGTTAAAGGAGATGTTTTAACGGTAAAAATGAAGTTTTCTTAAATTTATTGAGATTTGAAAATTAGGGTTTTTCCTAAAAATTGAAATTTCTTTATGTGCTTTCACGAAAGTGATTTCTATAGGTCTTAGGAATGTTTTTAAATCAAAATTTTGAATTTTCTTAAGAATTTGTACTTTTTTTATTTTTCTAATTAATTAAATCCGAAATTTAATTAACCTAATTATTAATTAGATTTAGGAGAATGTTTGGCTTGATTATTTTTTTTTAAGTTTTAGAAGAATGTTTGGCTTGATGATTTGATGACATAAATGGATTTAGAGTTTTCAAAAATTAGGGATTTTAATAAATCCAAAAATTCAAATTAATTTATGTTAATTTTCTTAAGCTTAGTAAGAATTGATTAGTGAGAAATGAAGAATTTAGACAATTTGGAAATGTTTAAAACTTTGAGGAAAAATTATCATTGACACTTCTTTATGTGTGATTGTTAGGTTGTGATCAATAAGGGGAGCGACGCGTGTCAAAGCGACACTATACGGAATTTCTGTGCTTGTGTTAAAGTAGGTACTTATATCTCTTGTAAAAATTTTATATATATTGTTTTGCTCTTTTTATTTAATGCAAATCTTTAGAGTTTTCAAAGTTATATGATTTATAAATTTTATTTTGCAAATGACATGTTAGTATAATCTCTTTATTTCAATAGGTTAGTAAACTTACATGTTATTCGTGATTTTCATGTTTTGAGCTAATGATTTGTTAATCATGATTGTTTTTCATTAAGCATATGATTGATTGAAAAATAGATTATAAGTTTATGATATGAAACTGTGCATGTTGATGTGGAGTGCCCAAATGGTAAATGGGCTCTTCAAAACCAAATGGTAAAGGGTCTTTTAAGAGACAATAGTAAAGGAATGGCCAAATAAATGAAAATATGTATCTGATCAATACAAACTCTATGAGAAATATGAATATTAAGGTTTATTTTCATTTTATATGCATAATGAAAGTTTATATTTGAGGAAAGGTTATGAAAAGGCTTTTATATAGAAAGGGTTTGAATTTATGCAATATTGATTGTTATTTAGAGTTTTTCATTTGATGGTTATGTATTTGTATGAAAAAGATGTTTTATTATTGTTCATGAATTCTTTATGAGAAATACGAATTATCTGCTAAGCGAGTAAGCTCACCCCTTGTTTTGAGATTCTTTTTTAGGAGAACCATCTTGGATCTGATGGCAGAGAGGTAGTTTACTTACCATCGTAGGACTGGACGGAGTCGGAGTGACAGGTTTTTCTTTCAGTTTGCGTCTTGTGTGTTTAAAGCATAGAATGTGTGTTTTAAGAACTTTGGGTATTGATGTATTTGACTTGTTTAGTATTTGATGTTATGGAAGACTTGTGAAAAAGAAAAACAAAATAAGTATATGTGTGGTTTAGTGGCTTTTTTTATGTATTATTGGAATGAACTTTATTATATGTTTATGTTGAACTGAATGTCAGTTTTTACTGTTTTTCGTACGACTATCTGCTCCCTCCCCATTAATTCGGGCTAGCCTGGCCGGGTCGTGACAAAGATTTTGTGACTTTGGGTGGTCAAGTCATTAATAAGAGCACATGTTTTAGATATCTCAGATATATTGTCCATAGTGATGGTAAAATAGATGGGGATATTATTAGTAGAATTCAATTTGGATTGTTGAAGTGGAGGAATTCATTGGGTCTGTTGTGTGATAGAAAAGTACACCTCAAACTTAAGGAAACATCCTATAAGATAGTGGTGAGATCTGTAATACTTTATGGCGCAAAATGTTGGCCATTAAAAGAGAAGCATACAATTAAGTGAAGTGTTGTAAAGATGAGGATGCTCAAAAGGACAAGTGGCTTTACTCTTAGAAATAGAATGCAAAACGAGCATATACGTGAAACGGTTGGAGTAGTTCCAATGACAGATAAGATTAGAGAGAGTCAACTTAGATGGTTTGGTCATATAAAACGTCGACCTTCTGTTACCTGGTTAGGAGAGTATAAGTATTATATCTGGCTATGCTAAGAGAGATAGAGGCAGACCTAAAAAGACTTGGTTATAAAATATTAGAAATGATTTTTTTATTAGATTTAAATGAGAATTTGGCTCTTAATTGGACACAATGAAGAAAAATGATTTATGTAGCCAACCCCATATAGTGGGATAAAGGCTTGATGTTGTTGTTATTTGCATAAAACTTTATTTAGGTAATGATGTTATCTTTAAAATATAACAATGTGTTTGGTTTAATGCTATTTTAATTAAATATAGTAATTTGATTTAAACTAATTAATGTTGATTAAGATTTTTTTTCCCTTAATTTAGATTATTTCAATCTTGGCTGCTAATGATGTAATGTAAGAGATAACATCAAACCAAACATTATTTATTACGAACAACATAACATTACATCAACGATAATATTGAGCCAACAACCCCTAAGGCCTAACTATAAAATATAGACCTTCAACTCTAATGAAATTCACCACTTCAATTGGTGATGTAAAAGTCAAATTCAAATTGATTATTAGGATAGGAGTGGTGATGTAGTATGTCTTAAAATTTAGGATTTTGAATATATATCTAAGATGTGATTTAAAAAGTAATGCCATAAACACAAAATTTATAAGATACAAGCTATTTAGCCAAAAGAATTATCAACTATTTTAGATGAAAAATTAAATGGGGTAAACTTCAAAATAATTCCCCAACTTCGTATTAACCAATTTAATCCTGAAGTATCATGCTGCTCTAATTTAATCCCTTGTCTATACAAAATTGATAAAGAATGATCTATTTGGGGCGAAATCGGGATCAATTTTGTATGGCTGAGGGCTAAATTGAAATCAATTTAATATCACAGTTACAACATAAGGAATTATTTTTTATTAATTTTGTATAGTCGATGGACTAAAATTGTAGCAATATAATGCTCTGGGACTAAATTGGCTACACATGATAGTTAGGGATTATTATGGGATTTTTATATGATTAAAATGATAGAAATCAACTCATATGAAAACCTCATGACCTTCTACAAGAGATTAGCAACTAAAATTATGGATCTTGACAACCATGCGCATAGTTGAAATTCATGCAATTGACAAAAATCTATTATATAACTAATTCGACTAAACATAATCTCATTTTTAAACCTTCATTATCATGATCATTAGCCTTATCCAAACTATTGGGATTGGTCTTATGAATCATTATTTTCATTTTTTTTGTTGAGTATTATATGAGATGTTAAACATATTCTTCACAAATCATTTTGAACGACTTTTACTTTTATTCATGTAATCTCAAGTGAACTCCTTTTCCTTCCTAATCATTTGACACTAATTTTATCAATAAGTTTAATAGGCGCATTTTCTAATATTCATTGTACATGCCAAATCACCCAAGTCTATTTTCTATTGCATTGCCTTCAAAATATGTTAAACTAGCATTCCTTTAATATAATCATTCCTCAAATTTTCATTCGTAGTTTTGCAACTCATACATTTTAATTGTTTTTTTATTTTTGCCTCACTAAACTCAGATATCAATGATTTTTTTTACAACCCAGCATTATGATCTACACAACATAGTCAGTCTAATTATGATTTTTTAAAATTTATCATTAAGCTTCAATGATACTCTCTTATCTTACAAAATTCTTAAGACACTTATCCATTTTAACCAACAAACCTTAACTTTAGAAATTGTAATCTCATTTTCAAATCAATATATTAAAAATGTAGAGAATGAAGGAATAGGAGAAGAAAAAAAAAAGGAAGAAAACCAAAAGATCATAAAACAGGACACACCTTTATTGATAACCTTTCAAGAATTTTTCAAGTCAGTCGATTAAAGAAATGAATCTTGAAAGAAGAAGAATTTGCCCATCCAATTAGAAATTTCTTCTTGTAGCCAATGACTTATGTGCATTTGTCAAACATTTTTTTATAGTTATAAAAGAAACTAAGAAATAACCTAAACTGATTTAAATTTTAATAGAATCATAACTGAAGGTCACAATAACTGTAAAATTATTGTTAATGTAAGCCTTCATCACCTCCTACCTCATCCTTCAAAACCATCATACGGTTCTAAGAAGTTAGAAATATGAGGAAGCACTAGAAGTTGGCCTTCCAAATCACATTTATTTTGTGATATAAGCATTGTATTGTATAATCTGACTGAAAATTTTTATAACAGCAGTTTAGGGCTTCTAATCAATGCTCCTCAATGTAAATAATCTTCTACAATTCCTAAAATGTGATTTTTGATGTGAAAGTGATGCAGGACTACTTAGATGACATGCTTATGGCTTCATTTTAGGCATTGCGCAACTCTTTGATTGGAATAATTTTGGATTAAAATTATTAGCAATTCTTAACGTCGACTAAAACAAATAAAGAGATGCTTTGCGTAGGCTAAATCACATGCTCCAAGCTTTGAAATTTTCAAGATAAATAAGACAATTGAAACAATGCAAAATAGTAGTCTTCAATTTAATCCCTATTCTAACAACAAGATTTAGGATGCAAAGAAAGTACACTCAATAACCTACGAATTACTAAGCTTAGCAAGAGCACTTGGAGGAGACTTTCGCGATTACAATCTAACCAATTGAGAACTTAGATTCAGAAGAATTTGAATGCAAGTGAAAAAGAGAAAACCTTTGCTAAGGAGAGGTGGCGGTCCTCCACTCGATGCCTTCAAAGTCTTCGTCCATGGCTTCCGCCAAAGCAAATAAGAGGCGTCTCTCGAATACTCACAAAGAAAAAGAAGTTTCCATTGATAGACAATAGGATGCAAACTCCACACCTTTTCTCATAAAATCTGAAAACAACTTTAGATTTCTACTAAAAACCTGAGAGAAATTCTCAGATTTTGATAGGCTAAGATGACGAGAAAAGTGAGGAGGGGTCTAGCCGTGAATAGGAAGGAAAGCTGAGTGGGATTTCCTTCACTTGCTATGGATGAGAGAGTTCTTCACCTGCAGGTAGGCAAGGGGAGGGGAGGTAACGGGAAGAGCAGCTGACGGGATGCTAAACGGTGGAGAGGGATTTGAATTCCTAATTTAATTTCTTAAGTTAGGAAACCCAATGAAATAGGAAAGGTATGGGAAAATTCGGCTAAGTGATAGAGGGAAATTTGAAAATATTCCAAAGTGGAATACAAGTCAATTAGGAAATAATTCCTTATTGACCATAGAGGGAGCCGGCAGTAAGCATGGGTGAGGGAGAGGGTTAATTAGAGGATTTATGATCTCCTAATTTGGCTTTAGGCTTTAGGAAAGTATTTAGTCAAATCCAATTTGAATTAGAATTTGAAAATAGATATGAATTAAAACTTTCCTAAAATAGGTAACTTAAATTAGGAAAGATTTTGAAATTCAAACTTGATTGATTTTGAATTTCAGAATTTTCCCAAGTAGTCTTCAACCCAATTAGGAAACTCAAAGAGGAAGGGAAGTGGGTGTGGCCGGCGGCTAGAGAGGATTCCGGGCAAGGTGGCCGGCAGTTTGTGGGGACGAGGGTGGCGGCAAGGTGGGGGTTTTCAGATAAGGGGAAACCGTGGGGTTTTGGGAGGAGAGGTGGTCGGGTGGGGTGGAGAAGCCGGCGGCAAGGTGGATTAGGGTGAGGAGGCTCGACGAGGGGAAGGTGAGAATACAAAAATAAAGAAAACCACGAACCCGACCGTCTCCAAGGTTGGTGGGTGATCCGATTTCCCTCTCCTAGGGATCTCTTCAATGTTCTCCCCAAGAACTCTCAAATGCTCTCACAACACAAGAGTAGAAGAAATTTCATAACAATCATTCATTACTTGAAAATAAAACAAAGGGGCTTTTAAATAGCCTCATACAACAAGACTCTAAAAGACATGACACAAATGCCCTTAGGCTTACACATGACCACCCCCATACAAAGGGTTACAAAGGGAAATAAATAAACACTCATAAGCAAATAATAAAATGCATGAAAACAAAATACATCGACTCAAAAATATAATGACTCGATTGTGGCCGTAGATTGGCGGCCACGTCGCTGGTAAACTCTCCATGATGATCTGATGTCCCCATCATTCTCCCGGGGTGGGAGAAAACTCGACTCCGTCGAGTAAGTATCACTGGTGCTCTTGTAGATCTCAAGTGTATCTGGGTCAATCTGCTGCAGCTCCTCACGCTCTAGCCATGTATCCTCTGACTCGGGCTTTCCTTTCCACCTGATCAAATATCTTCTTTATCCTCCTTCTCTTGTGGATATGATCTCATCACTTAAGACTGCCTCCACTTGCTCTGCTATAGGAAATTTGGGAATATTTGGTAGTGGAGGTAGGTTTGGGATCTCACAGGGCGGGTTCACACAAGGCTGTTTTGATAGTGGATTTTGTAGGTTAAAATCAGGACCTTCATATGCCACTAAGTCTTCTATGTTAAAGGAGGGATTTATATTGAAATCTGCAGGCAGATCTACTATATAAGCATTGTCGTTAATTTTCTTAAGGATCTTGAAAGATCCAGCACTCTATGCATGTAATTTCTTAACTGTTCCTGGAGGGAACTGTTTCGGACGAATCCGCACCATAACAAAATCACCAACCTTAAAAGTTTTAAATCGACGTTTTAAATCTGCATGTAATTTGTATTCCTGATTATTCTTTTCAATTTGTTGTGCAATGTCCTTATGAAGTTCATGCAAATGAGATGCAAATGCTGATGCAGACTCAGAAATCCTATACCTAGAACTCATGGGTATCAGGTCTAACGGCTGTCTAGGTTTGAACCCGTATATAATTTCAGAAGGACTTAGACCAAAAGTAAAAATCACTGAATCGAGGAAGTCGAGACCACCTGGAATACGATCAGATAGGGAGGCTCCAGGGGTTAGATTAAGAACAGATGAAATGCCTCCAATCGGGGGAAATGGATCGGGAGGACCATCAGGATGAACCTCAACAAGTCTACTAGGTATGAGCTGACTCTCAGGAGGGACTGATCCGTCAAACTCAGTGGGAGTCTCACGATCGACTAAGGTGTGTAAAGGCACGCTCTGGGCTATGGTAGCTGTCAGGTTCAGTCCCTTCTTGGCTTTGACAGGGTTGGATTCAGGATCATCCGAAACCCGTGGCTGTGATGGCAAAAGCTTGATCTTTTTACCATCATGTTAAAACACGCAGATGTTTGAACGACCGTAGATGTGGACATCGTTGTCAAAAAGCCAGGGGCGCCCTAGAAGGATTTGTCCCACATTCATGATTAACACATCACACCAAACATTCTCCTTATAGTCAGCGAAGGAGATAGGTATGAAGCTACGTTCCTTTACCTCCAAGGCAATGGTGTTGACCCAAGCTACCTTATAGGGGTTGGGGTGGGGAACGACAGATAGACCAAGCTTAGACACCATGCTGGAGGAGACAGTATTGATGCAGCTGCCACTATCCACGACGACTTTACAGTTCTTATCCTTGATTTTAGTATAGGTCTGAAAGATTGTAGTCCTATGCCAGTCGTCGGTGGTAACGGGTTGTGACAGTGCACATCTCGCCACGCAGGTGGGAGAAGTGTCAATTTTCTGAATGTACTGGATGACAGCAGTGTCGTCATCCTCCTCAAAGAATTCACCATCATTGTCCACTTGGTGAATCTGGTCGATTTCGGGATCGAATTCAGCTTCAGTGATCTCTTCGATAATCGTGACTTTATGTGGACTAGAGCACTGAGAGGCAATATGCCCGTACCCCTGACATCTAAAGCATTTGGTCCCGGAGTTAGATCGATGGGTATCCGGAGTGGGAGGCTTACTTCTAACATCAGGACGAGGAGTGGGGGGACCAGACGAGGGTTGGGTAGTGCTCCCAGGGGTCGACTGGGCAGTGGGGGTGTGAGGGGTGGAACTACCAGAAGGTCTGTAGGAAGGCCTAGAGTCATGTGAACGGCTCGGATGCTGTGAACGGGTCTCCTCTAAGTCGAGCACCAGGCTGTAGGCATTCTCCAGTGTAGTGACGTTCCGGGCAAATAACTCATTGCGTAGATCCTCACGCAACCCGGTACGAAACATAGATAAGATCTGCGCGGGGGTGGTAGAGGTCTTCCCTTTGCAGCGAATCAAGAAGTCATCAAACGAGGCGATGTACTCCTTCACTGGTTTGTTGCCTTGGGTCAACCTATTCCACCTGTCCAATAGGCGGGGGAAGTACGACGAAGGCAAGTACTTTTGTTTGAGTTCCCGCTTCATGGACAACCAATCTACAATAGGGTACTCATTCCTATCTTCCCTGAGACTCTCTAGGTTCGCCCAAAACTGACTCGCCCTACCCGTTAGTTTCATAGCTGCAAAACTAACCTTCCTAGCCTCAGATATGGCATACCACTTAAAGAAATTGTCCATACCTTTGACCCAGTCCAGGAAGAGCTGGGGATCGAGGGTGCCATCAAAGGTAGGAGCGTCAACCTTAATGTTCTTCATCAGTGGTGCATCGGGATCATGGCCGTGGTAGGTAGTACGATGATTGGCACGGTGATGCCTATCATCCAAATCAGGATCATGACGGGGGTCATGTCCATGGTAGGGAGCCTGATGATTGGCCCGATGTGGCCTCTCATCCGGGTAGGTTTCATCCCCATACATAGAAGGTGGTCTAGATGGGGTGTAGGGAGTAGGGTGGTCTCTGGCTCGCTCAAGTGTATCAAATCTCTCGGTGGTGTTCCTACGAAGCTCAGCTAAATCCGATTGGTTTTTCTTGAGCTGCTGGCTAATGTTGTTCATTTGACCTACCAAGAGGTCTAAGGTCCTTCCTAGTTGTTCCAGGTCCATTCCTAAACACAAATGGGTACTTGGAAGGTTTCCTAGGAAGTGGACAGCAATCTACAGCAGGGAAAAACACTCTAAGGGGACTCTAAATGGTGCTGGAAACTCAGGGACAGCAAACTACAAGGAGGGCCTAAGCAACCTAAACAACTAGTGAAGTGGCTAGGTTAAGGACAGCACTTGAACAATTGATAAATGAGCTTACAACCTCTAAATGCATGCAGGAAAACAGTGGACAGCAAGCATAAAATGTAATTAAACTAATTTAAATGATAGCATGCATGCAACAACGTATAAAACTAGTAAAACAACTCCTAGGATGATGTCTAGCATGAAAAACTAGAGCAAACCATGCTCTGATACCAGATGATGCAGGACTACTTAGATGACATGCTTATGGCTTCATTTTAGGCATTGCGAAACTCTTTGATTGGAATAATTTTGGATTAAAATTATTAGCAATTCTTAACGTCGACTAAAACAAATAAAGAGATGCTTTGCGTAGGCTAAATCACATGCTCCAAGCTTTGAAATTTTCAAGATAAATAAGACAATTGAAACAATGCAAAATAGTAGTCTTCAATTTAATCCCTATTCTAACAACAAGATTTAGGATGCAAAGAAAATACACTCAATAACCTACGAATTACTAAGCTTAGCAAGAACACTTGGAGGAGACTTTCGCGATTACAATCTAACCAATTGAGAACTTAGATTCAGAAGAATTTGAATGCAAGTGAAAAAGAGAAAACCTTTGCTAAGGAGAGGTGGCGGTCCTCCACTCGATGCCTTCAAAGTCTTCGTCCATGGCTTCCGCCAAAGCAAATAAGAGGTGTCTCTCGAATACTCACAAAGAGAAAGAAGTTTCCATTGATAGACAAGAGGATGCAAACTCCACACTTTTTCTCATAAAATCTGAAAACAACTTTAGATTTCTACTAAAAACCTGAGAGAAATTCTCAAATTTTGATAAGCTAAGATGACGAGAAAAGTGAGGAGGGGTCTAGCCGTGAATAGGAAGGAAAGCTGAGTGGGATTTCCTTCACTTGCTATGGATGAGAGAGTTCTTCACCTGCAGGTAGGCAAGGGGAGGGGAGGTAACGGGAAGAGCAGCTGACGGGATGCTAAACGGTGGAGAGGGATTTGAATTCCTAATTTAATTTCTTAAGTTAGGAAACCCAATGAAATAGGAAAGGTATGGGAAAATTCGGCTAAGTGATAGAGGGGAAATTTGAAAATATTCCAAAGTGGAATACAAGTCAATTAGGAAATAATTCCTTATTGACCATAGAGGGAGCCGGCAGTAAGCATGGGTGAGGGAGAGGGTTAATTAGAGGATTTATGATCTCCTAATTTGGCTTTAGGCTTTAGGAAAGTATTTAGTCAAATCCAATTTGAATTAGAATTTGAAAATAGATATGAATTAAAACTTTCCTAAAATAGGTAACTTAAATTAGGAAAGATTTTGAAATTCAAACTTGATTGATTTTGAATTTCAGAATTTTCCCAAGTAGTCTTCAACCCAATTAGGAAACTCAAAGAGGAAGGGAAGTGGGTGTGGCCGGCGGCTAGAGAGGATTCCGGGCAAGGTGGCCGGCGGTTTGTGGGGACGAGGGTGGCGGCAAGGTGGGGGTTTTCGGATAAGGGGAAATCGTGGGGTTTTGGGAGGAGAGGTGGTCGGGTGGGGTGGAGAAGCCGGCGGCAAGGTGGAGTAGGGTGAGGAGGCTCGACGAGAGGAAGGTGAGAATACAAAAATAAAGAAAACCACGAACCCGGCCGTCTCCAAGGTTGGTGGGTGATCCGATTTCCCTCTCCTAGGGATCTCTTCAATGTTCTCCCCAAGAACTCTCAAACGCTCTCACAACACAAGAGTAGAAGAAATTTCATAACAATCATTCATTACTTGAAAATAAAACAAAGGGGCTTTTAAATAGCCTCATACAACAAGACTCTAAAAGACATGACACAAATGCCCTTAGGCTTACACATGACCACTCCCATACAAAGGGGTACAAAGGGAAATAAATAAACACTCATAAGCAAATAATAAAATGCATGAAAACAAAATACATCGACTCAAAAATATAACGACTCGATCGTGGCCGTAGATCGGCGGCCACGTCGCTGGTAAACTCTCCATGATGATCTGATGTCCCCATCAGAAAGACTGCTGCTACTTAAGAGATTGGGGAGAAAGAGTTTCTTTTTACTACCTTTCTTATTTTGATACTTTTTAACATTCAAAAAGAGGCTCGTGTGACATTATGTACTTTGATTATTTGCTCTAATCATGTCCTTAATTCTTTAATTTGAGAGTCTGAAGTTTTGATTTAAATAACATTTGTAAATTGATTATAAAGGATCTGTTGATCTTGGGAAATAGCTTCTTGTTTGTGAAAACTAGCAGGCGTAGGGTTGCCGTGCATTTTTTGGAGGAAAAGTGTGTAGGTGTTTCTCTGATATCCCTATAAAAGAGGAAGGCTTTGTTAACCTCTGTTTAATTAAAAAAATGAATCAAAATAATACCTGTTGGATCCATGAATGCCGGCAGAAATCCCGTCGAGGCCCTTCTGATCCCGCAAATCCTGCAGAAATCCTGTAGCAGTCTGCGAATAGCGCCGCCCTCGTCAAGTCCTCCGCAATCCCTGCCGAAATCCAGCTCTCGATCGTCTCTCCATTCTAGTCTTTAAATACCGGACGAACGAAGTCACTCGACGCTCTTCCTCCTCTCGCACGACCCCTTCCCTTCTCCGGCTCCTCTACCCCTTTCGATCCTTGCCTGATCGTTCACAGAGAGAGAGAGAGAGAGAGAGAGAGAGAGAAAGAGAGAGAGAGAGAGGAGAGCTCCTTACCTCCATTCCGTCTGAAGCCACTCCTAGCCGAGCCTTACCCGTCGCCTCCTCCTCCTGAGCCGAACTCCCTTTGCTCCCCCGACCGACTTTCCCTTTCGGATCGGGAGTTCCAACATTTTGATCGCAAGCAGGGACAGGAACACGCTGGCTGTGAAGGTTAACTTTCTCCCTTATACGCGCTTCTTCGGCCAAATCCCGAAATCCGCCGAACCAGAGGGATTTTTCCCCTCTTTATTTTCTTTATTTATTTTATTTAATATTTATTATTATTATTATTATTATTATTAATTATTAATTATTTTTAATTATAAATTAATGGCAGTTAATTAAGATTAATTACGATTAATTAATGATTATAATTAATACTGATTAATCATGATTAATCACATGATTAATTAAATACTAATTATAATTAATATAATTAATAGAATATTAATTTTAATTAATTAAAATTAAATTATAATTAAACTCTAATTAATTATTAATAATAATATTTAATTTTAATAATAACAATAAAATTAAAAAATGTAAAAATGCTTCTCTCTTACCTCGATCCTCGTGCCGACACCGACGAAAACGCAGGTATAACTTCTAAACCCTAAAACTCCGAGAACCCGTTTCAACACATTCGTCGGGACAAAACGACCACCTATACACGCTTTTCTTAGCGTGGTGGGAGGGAGTGCGTCACGACGCTTGCGACGAAGCGGGTAATCACCCAAATTCCTTCTTCGAAGTTCGTATCGCCTTGGAAACCCCGCCTATACACGCTTTTCTTAGCGTGGTGGGAAGGGATCCCGGTGCGATGCGCACGACGAAGCGGGGATACCCATAAGTACCCGCTCGCGGGGAAATAACTGCTGTTCTTGCAAATATTTATAAAAAATGTTTTCTTGCAAAATATTTTCAAAAATACCCATACACGCTTTTCTTAGCGTGGTGGGGGATCAAAAATTTACACGGCCGCGGTGTCCTCGAAAGGGGGCACCTACCATACACGCTTTTCTTAGCGTGGTGGGATAGGCCCAGTTTTCCGTAGTTTTCCCCTAAACGGGGGAGACGCCGGAAGGCTGCCGAAATTTCGGGTGAAAATGTTGCTACACTTGGACTTCATTTGAACTAAAGGACGATCGAACTTGGACTCAGCTTGTGAACATTTGAACTTTATTGAACGGTGGACTCGGACTTATAAACTTGATTCAATCAACCTAAGTGAACTCAAACCCAAACAAATTTGAAAATATAAGATTTGAGCCTACATTTGATTTAAAAATCAAATGAGGAGAACGAAGGACAAGAACTCGATTGAACTCATATTGAATCCGGACTCGAACCGTATTGAACAGAAGTGAACAATAGGGGACTCGAATGAAGGGAAGAGGCTCATCTTAAGCCTTAATTAAATTTGAACCCAAATAAAAAGAGATGTGCAAAAGAGAACTTAACCTGAGCTAGAACAAAGAACTTGAATATGAACTTGATTTTGCAAGCATTTGAGATTGCACTTGCAAGAACAACAGGGGACTCATTGAACTCAAAACTTGTGGACATCGAACTTGAACAAGACATGGACCCAAGAGAACTTTGATGTGGACTTATAATTTGAACTATAATAAAACTTGACTTTGAATCTCACGTGATTCAAAAGAATCATTTGAACTCAAGGACATGACTTGAACAAGTTGAACATTCAAGGGAGCTTGATTTTGCAAGCATTTGGGACTTGAACTTGCAAATGACACAATATAACTACGAGGAATTGAACTCAAGGTGACAAGAAGATTTGAACAAAAACATCAAAGATATTCAAATGATTTCTCAATAGAGGAATCATACAGAATTTGATTTGAAGGATAATTAAGGTTCCAATAGAGTTATCATTCCAATTGGAATGTTGATGCTAATTAAAGAAGACGATCCATCTGAATCCTATCCAAGCAAGCAAAAACTCATATGCAAACTCATTACAAGTGTGATGAAATCTATGTGAGCAATAGTGATCAGACTACATCAACTATTTCAATTAAAGATGAGGGATCGATGAATTTGATCTCAAGTTTGTTGCAAAGAAACTTGCAAATACAATTTGAAGAATATGATTTTATATCAAAATCATAGTTTTGGGAGAAAGCCATTGGGTCATAATGGCTCGTTTTGTGGTCCTATCTACAAACAATGAGGTTAAAATTTTATGAAATGTCATATCTCTTATCAACATCAATTCAATTCCAAGAAGGTATAATCACGAAGGAGATCAAATGCTAATGGGCAAACAAAAAGGCTTGTATGCAAGGAACCATAAATGCAAGGGCAACATGCAGGATAATAACAACTCACCTCAATAACGAAGGATACACAGTGGATACGACGGGTCCTTCACATAATCACAGTGTGTTGTTTATAAATGAAGGAAAGTCAAAATGATGACTATAAATGAGCAACGAATGTAACAGCTTCCTCACATTCAACATCATATAGTCAGCCAAATATCAATGTAAAGATGGGTATATCAACTCATTGGCGAACAACTTTATTCAGAAGCTGCTACGCAACGCCACCGGATCTGCAATATTCGTACAAGCAGACAGAAGGCGTCTACAACTACAACGCCATGCCACCGGATCTGCAATCCTTGTATAAGCAGACAGAAGGCGTCTATTCCAAGAATCCCCTCGCACGTGCACAAATAGTTTGTATACACATAGGCACACTAAAAGGGGTAAATATAATCAAGAACCCGCATGGGCCCCGACGAGCGTGTTATTGGTACACACATGACGTCTAGGGATGCTGCGCGGGTTATCAAATTTTAAACCCGATCCTCCTTAGCAGATAAAAAAGGAGTTGACAGGGTTTAATTATAAAAATGCCCCCAAACCCGCATGGGCCCCGGCGAGCGTGTTATTTGTATACACGTGACGTCTAGGGATGCTGCGCGGGTTGACAAGTGAATTCAGGCTCGAACCCGATCCTCCTATACGGATTAATAGGAGTCGACAAGGTTCGAACCAATAAATAAATATGTGGCCGTGGAGACCAGAATATTTATTTTAATACATTCATATTAGGCCTTCAATGCCTAAAATCAAAAGAATTCACTTTCAAGGGTACAAAGTCTACGAAACCCGATCCTCTGTCGACAGCCCGATAGAGTTGACAAGGTTCAATCCATAAAGGGAATGCCCCCAAACACCCCGATGATGGCCGTGTTGAATTCAGATCTCAACCGGAGGGGTTTTCACAAATATTTTCAAATGCCTCCCAAAAGTCCACCCAAATTCCAGAAAACTTCACAAAAATCTCGAAAATCTCAAAATCCAAAAAAATATTTAAAATGAAATAAATCCATCAAAATCTTAAAGCAAAACCCATCCACCCTCCGCAACAGTCTGCCGGGGTGGACAAATTCAAGTAAACTTCAGCTCACAAAGAGCGAAATGCCTAGTCGAAAATATTACTAGGATCCATTCTCAAACAATCTTTTGCCAATAAGGACGTGGTACGTGTCCTCTAACCGGCAGTTTCGCCGCCAAATGGCACTGCAGGTAAACGGTTATGACCCGGGGCCCTCTGAACCGAGTGGTTTTGCCGCCAAATGGCACCACAGATAGCGGTTATGGCCAGAGCCAATACGCTCCTTAATGGCGTTAAATCCTTGAGATATGAATCAATAGGATATGATCGATAGGGCACAAAGCCCTCTGTAAGCTAAGGTGGATTCAAATTTGTCCCCTTAGACAAACATCCAACCCCGGTCTACAAGGTCCCCTTGGACGAAGCAACCCATGGCTGCCGACAAGGATCCTTCTGTCAGGTTGGGTCGACTACCTCCTCTGACTAAGTAGACCAGGGACCACGATGGCCCGGGATGACGGAACCATGGGATCTTGATCGGGTCCATCATCCATTCCCCCACCATCTGCTTTAAGTGCTAGATGGTGAAATTTCAAGTTTTAAATATCAAACTTTTCAAACCTTTCCAAATTCCCAAATCCAACCCAAATTCCAAATCTTTCCAAATCCAAACTCATTGCTGCTACTATATGCCAGATAACACGTATCTCTATACGTATCTGATTGACGACTAGCCTTAATCGAAAGTTCTCTCTCGTTACCGGGAGGGGTGATTAACTATAGGGGCTTGCGCCTATAGGAAACCAGAACTCAGATCATAAAGTCCTCGCAAAATGAGGGCGAAATCTCTGGGTAGTGTCTTATCTACAAACCCATCTGCCTTCCAAAATTTACCTCGGAACTTAGTTCGTTAAAACTCCCTCGCCGAATAAGAAGAGCGAGCGGAGGCCGGGGCCGAATTTTCGGAGCCCACAACCGCTAAATTATTTAGAAGAAACAAAAATGAAGCATATCTATCTGCATCTACCTTTTAATGGTTCACTCCTTTACACTATGGCAATGTCAAATTCAATGGAATTCAAAGAGAGGAAATGAAAAAGGAATGAAAATGGAAATGTTAAAGAAATTGAAGTAAATTTGATTTTCACTGGCTAGTTTGATTGAGGGGAGATTGATAGAAAAATATGTGTATTTTTTGCTTAAAATTGAGATTTTAGTTTTGGGCGTCACAATAATAACCCGAACAATTTTTCTTTTTGTTTTTAACCAGGAGTGACCAGGGAAAATAAGTAAATGGAAAAATGCATTTATCCACATTTACTAGGAAAATAAAATAAGCAATCAATTACATCGGAACCAAACACCCAATGTTAAGCCGTGAAGTGCATTTGCATTCCCTACAATTCCTCAAATCAAAAACACCCAATATGAAAAAAATAAAATAAATAGTTTTACCTCTTATCGTGTGTCCAACTTTCAATGAAAGCCACATCCCTATGGCGAAGTCTTAATAAAAGAAAACACGAAATAACTCAAAAGAAAAGGAAGAATAAAGTAATACACGAAAAGCAAAAGTAATAAGCAGGACACTAGGCTCTCATCTTCATACTCATTTTCCTAATATTTTCATTGAATAATTACTACTCCAAAGCTCTGTAGAGGCAAGAGCCACCTTTCCCTTTTCACCTATAAAAAATAGATACTTCAAAATATCTTTCGTGTCCATGTCAATAGGAATATGCCTCCGACATGCCCTGACAGGGGTTAGATACACTTCAAATCTTTCCCAAGGCATTGCTTCCCAAACTTGAGAGAACACTGACCACACATCCCAAAATGAAAGTAAAATGTACAAATTTTTGTTGTTCAACAACAACGGTTCAGTCCATTACTATATCTTGTTTCAGTTTGGTATTACTTCTTAAAAGTTAAAATCCTACTTTGATTCTTATTGGGGCTCAATTATTTTCATTCTCGCCCTCCCATGATCTCATCCAATACGTCCAAATTTACTTGTCTCCTTATCTTGCATGTGATGTTCCATCTCATCAACCCTCTAGGCGGGTCTCACCAATGAACAAGATATCTTGTAATTCCACCAACATTAGTGGATGCAATCTCATAATTCAAAATAGCCTCAATAACAAGTGATATAGAAGTATCTTGTAGAGAAGCAAATGTGGATTCACCAGGAAGAGATGAATAATAGAAGAATTCATAGAATTGGCAACAGTTGTACGAAGTAAGATTAAATTAAACACATAAAATATTGAATTAATATAAATATTTTTTAAAATATTCAATTTGAAGACATTAGAACCAATGTGTTATAAAATTTGAAATGGACGTGCCTTTCTCTCAAGGTAATTCTTTAAAGATTCCTAATGAAAACTTAAATAGTTTTTAAATGCACTATGACCCATCTCACATTCACATCAGCAGAAAATTCGTAACTGTCATAGTTAGAAACTAATTGCCCATGAATGTTCTTATGCTAGTCATTCATATGTTGTGCGAATGATTTTGCAAATGCATTAGGCCTAAAATCTATCATAAGTTTGACAACAATTATATAATTTCTAGGTTGATACCCTATGACAATCTCATAAGGAACAATTCCAACAAAACTATTGGCAAATGGATTCCAACAAATTCCACCAAGGAAAATATCAAATCCCATCCAGATGCAGTCTTTTATCAAACAACATAAGAGATCTCTCAAAATTCTATTTCTCATTTCAATTTGTCAATCACTTTGTAGTGATTAGTCGTTGAAATTTTGCATTCTTAATTTCTTTCAAAAAAATTTTGAAAATAACTCATGAATCTTACAAAAAAATTGTTTAGGTAATCAATGTAAGTTGTACACTTCATTTGAATAAAGTTTAGCTATGTAAGAAGGATCAACAGTACTATAACATGGTATGAAAGAAGCTATTTTAAAAGCAATCTACTACTATAAAAATAGAATCATATTTTCTCAATATTTATGGTAAACCAATGTTAATGTCATCTCATGTCTTATACAGAATTAAAGTTGTATGCAAGACCTATGTTATATTTCCTACACTGAGAAACAATATTTGTTATATCACTTTTTAGGCTTCGCCAGAAATATATATCCTCAATCAAGATAATGATCCAATCTCTACCAAAATGTCTAGCAACACTGATACCGCATGACTCTAAAATTAAAAAAATTCTCAAAGATGAATCAAGAAATAAAAAATGAGTATTATTAAATTAACAAGCATCTTTAATCATATAATATGCATTAAGCATAAATGAATTAATATTTAACTCTTAATAAATCTCCTTAAAATCCTTACAAGTGATATACTCATCTTTTATAACAACAACAACATCATCAAGCCTTTATCCCACAACATGGGGTCGGCTACATAATACCTTTTTCTCCATTGTGCTATGTTAAGAGTCAAATTCTCATTTAAATCTAATAAAGAAATGTCATTTCTAATATTTTCTAACCAAGTCTTTTTAAGTTTACTTCTATCTTTCTTAACATAAGTCAAATCTAATACATCTACTCTCCTAATCGGGTCATCAGAAAGCCGCCATTTTATGTGACCAAACAATCTAAGGCGGCTCTCTCTAATATTATCGGCCACTAGAGCTACTCCAACCTTTTCACGTATATGCTCATTTCGTATCCTGTCTCTAAGAGTAAAGCCACTCATCCACCCTAGCATCCTCATCTCTGCAACACTTAACTTAATATTATGCTTCTCTTTTAATGACCAACAATCTACGCCATTAAGCATTTCAAGTCTCACCACCATTTTATAGAAATTTTCCTTACGTTTGAAGGGAAGAAGCCCGATGCATTACTCCACTTCAACGTACCATCCAACTTAAATTCTACTAATAGTATCCTCATCTATTTCTCCGTCCCTCTGAAATTTCAATTATCTTCTAACTAGATTCAACCTTAGAAGTAGTATGATACAATACATGAGATTAAAATATTTGTCAATCAAATTATCCTCAAAATCATTACCAATCAAATTATCCTCAAAATCATTAAGTTTCTCATCAAACTAATGAGCATCATCAGAATCATTAATTTCATTATCTTCCTCTATATTTCGTTAAAATTTCTCACTAAAACATCCATCAGCATGATAATTAATTTGATAGCACTACATAGATGCTTTTGCAAAAAACTTTGACTTTGACGCAGATGGATTTGATTTCCTCTTTGTACTTATTGATTGTAGTGTTACTAACCTTAGATGCAGTATGTGTAACAAATTTAACTTGATTTCTTTGACGGAATGCTGTACTCCATAAATATGTAGGAATCCTCTTAGACAGAACTTTTTAACATCTGCTGAAAATTTAATGCAAATTGAAAAAGATGATGAAATGTGGAATATGGCAAGGTACTATCTCTCTATTGATATTAGATCTAAACCTAACGAGAGTAATTGTAGAATTGTCAACCTTCTTAGAATGCAATAATAGTTCTTCCAATTTGTTCATTAATTCAATAAAAATATTGGTCTAATGCAATTAAATTCATTAAACAAGCAATCATTATCAAATATAGATAATATTTTTCTTTTAGTTCTTTCATTTCAATTTATGGGATAGTAAAATCCCTTCTCAAAAATTGACGTCTAAGATTTTCAAAAGTACCATTGCTAAACACCTTAAAATATCTATCGAAATGATTTTCCGGTCTACCACCATAATTAACATTCAGATGAATGGGTTCATCATTGTGATTGAAATCTACTTCAGCTTCATGTCCTTGAAATTAAATAGTATCAAATATATTTATTCGTATTTTAACCATATTTATGTCATCTCATGATTGATTTTATTTTTCAAATATTAAAATAATTGATTTGCAAAATTTTCAAACTCCTGTCCCTTTAACAATCTATTAGGTTACCATGATAATTAGCCTCGCTTTTTAGTGACATTTTAACACAACATAGTTATAATATCAATTTGATGGAACACGATCTAGGTTGAGAGTTTCCTAATGCAACTATTATTGTGCAATATATGTAAAATCACATCAGGGGACTTAGGATTACTAGATAAAAACCACTAAATAAGCAATAACTTGTTTTATTTTAATATAAATAGTAAATATAAAAATTATAGCTCAAATGATAATATAATGATCGAATAAATTCAAAGAAATCAGCAATTTTAATCACTGTAAATAGATTCTTAGTTGTGTCAAACTTCATAAGAGCACTGAAAAGATAACAATAAATTATATAAAAGAAATTAAATCAAGAAAAATATTACCAAATTAAGAAATAAAAACTTCACTTCCATACAAGGAGATAGCTTCCCTTGAAATTAAATAATTGTATTTGTAATGCACTTGAAGGAATCACACATTCAATTTGAACATAACATTAAACCTGGAAAAAAAAATTATTCAATCAAAGTTATAAAATTACATGCCTTAATATATATATTTGCAGACTCATCATCTCCTAAACTAGTAGATATGATTGGCATAAGATCAGTTCAACTCAAATTTAAATTAAATCTAAAAGATGAGAATTAAATCCAATAGTAGTTTAAAGCCCATGCATTCTTATCACCAAAAAACCGAACACTTGGATAAAGCCGATGAATACAATATCAATATCCTACAATAATAAAAAACTAGAAAAATTGCACGGCATCATGAAGCAATGAAGAAGTAATATGTGACATATCCAACATAACCCATGCAAATGCAAATAATTGGAGAAAATTGGAACCACCAACTGCAACAAACAAAATTCGTTAAGATAAATCCAAATGCGAACGCCCAGGAGAATAAATAAGTCAGTCCAAATTCCACAAGCAAAGAATATCTCCAGCCACTACACTGCCTCCAATCTCCAAACAACAAATAAATTAAGATGTTATGTAATCTACCGTAAAAACTTACTATGGGAAATAACCTAAATTGAGTCAAAACTAAAACCATGCCAAACCATGTGAACTAACTAATGTTAAGATAAAAAAAAATACATCTCTCTCTATCAAGGTCATCATCATTAGCATGTTTTAATTAAAAAAATTGCAAATAAAATAAAATAAATCAACTACTAAAATAAATTGCAATTTATAGATGTTATGATTCCGTTGAGAATAAACATGTAGATTTCCATCACAACAAGACATTAAAGCTTTACTAGAGATAGTCGAGCAAAGCCGAAAGGATATAAAACTCAAGTTAGATTTATTGAGCAAAACCTAAAGGCTATAATGCTTGGCTCGTGATGGTCAAGCAAAGCTGAATGGCCTTAAAGCTCAAGTAAGGTTCACTCAGCAAAGCTTATGGGCCATAGAGCTCGAATCAAGATGATCGAGCAAAACCTAAAGGCCAGAAAAGCTCGCAAAATTTATCAAGAAAAGTTTATGAGCAATAAAACTCTAACTTAAGGTGCTCGACCTTTTGTTGAAGTTCTATGTTGTTCTTCAAATTCTCAAGCTCTTTTAATCCATTAGAAAGAAGGCGGCTAGACCCATTTTGATCCTTAAAAGCAATATAAAAATAGATTCCATTTGAGTCAATATCAACAAATTATATGCCCTTACACTTACAAAAATTGAGATTAAAGTGGCTATTGATGCCAAAATGGCAAAAACACTAATGGTGGAGGTGGAATGGAAGGCATAGTAGGATCATCAAAGGTTGAAATTTCCCCTACCTTGGCCGCAATCCAATGACTACCCTCTCCTAGGGCTCTCCTCCCACTTCATCATCAATGAAAGCTTCAACTACTGTAGTTGCCACTGATGCAGTAGCAATATTACCTTTCTTGAGGAGAAGCAGGACATCAATAGCTTCTCCAACCTTCACAGCAAGCTCTAAGAGACAAGGCAAATAAGGTATCAATTTAATAACCAACGGAAATGCAGATGTATCAACATGCTTTTATTCCTCTTTATGTGAAGGGCTTATTGCATGAATAAGTCTTTGCAGGAACTAATCATGTCTTAGCAGATGATAACAAACAGACACTTTTGTAGAAGAAAGGCTTGAAGGCAAAGAAAAGATGCGCTTTGAACCCTATTCACTTCTCAAATTGGGATCAAAATAATGGAAACTAATGTGAGCCATTGATCAACATCATTGTTTAAAATTGCACAATATAAGGCCTGCCTCTGCGCAATTTCACTGAACGCCTTGAGGCTTACGCCTCCAACCTTTTTATGAGGCTTGTGCCTCAACTTGGTTGAGGTCCGCCTTGAGAAGCGCCTCGCCTCACTGGTGAGAGGCGGTACACCTCACCCTATTTATACATTATTTTATTAAAACTTACATAAATCCTTAACTAAAGCCCCAAATAAATCATGCCTTAATGCACCCCTGAGCCACAACAACTTCCTTAAGACTGCCTCGACCTCTAGCCTACCACCTGTGATGCCCCAGATATCAATAGTGAAAGGATTCATCTATCATTTCTTTTTTTTTTCCATATCTCTTTGTTATTTTTTCTATTTCTTTTTCTATCAGTCTTTTCATCTTGCTTCTCGTTCGTATCAATACAATCATCCAGAGATAATTGCATTACAGGAAAGAAATACAGCAACAACAGTAATTCACATATCAACATAAGCGTCCAAAAGGTCATATACAATAGCCAAACGGCTACAAAACAGAAGTCTACCACGGCTATAAAACAAAGCTACAGCAACCGAAGAAACATCACGCGGGAGGCTCTGCACCTGAAATATTAACCACATATAATGAGCTTACAAGCCCAGCAGGTCACCAAAGCCTACAACTGAAATCAAAGCACGGCCATGCTATCAATATGCAGGTCAATCAAGTCAAGTCAATCAATGGTCAATGAGTCTATGCAATATGGAAATCAATAGTCAATGAAATCAAGTCTGAACAGCGGAAATCAAATCAGTAAGTGCTTCCAGTCAATATCTATCCATCGTAGCAGTGTCTATCAATCAATACTATCAGTTCAATCAATCGTGTCGTCTAGTCAATCGTGTCGTCTAGTCAATTCGTTGTATCTATATCCTTATTGCAAATCAGTCAATCCAATTATTCAATACAATTCACTCGATATCAATATACAGTATGATACTACGACAGCGAGGACGGTTCAATAATGACGACGTACGATGCTACAATAGGAAAATCATCTCAATCAATAGAGCACTTTCCAATCAATTATATCTATCAGCGGAGAAATCCATAGAACAATCGAATCAAATCAATAAGCATTTAAAACAAATCCGTACAACGAAATCATCAGGTCAATTGAAATCAATACAATCAGCTCCATAAAGAAATCTATTCTACGATAAATCAAATCCATACGGCAACAATCCATTCAATCAATCAATCGATAATCGGTACGACGAATCAATGTATCAGTGTATCAATAGCATATTAGGATCTGTCGTATCAATGGTATCCATATGTCAATATCATAATCCATATCAATGTCGATGTCGGTATCTATCAATCGATAATCTATGTCAATGTCGATGTCAATATCTGTGAATCAATACACAGAATCCATATCAATGTCGGTGCCGGTATCTATGAATCAATACAATCCATATCATAATCCATAATCCATAATCCAGTCGATAAAATCAATCAGAAAAGCAATACGATAAATCAATTGTAGCAAGTCAATACAACGCAAAATCAATAGTATCAATGATCAATGATCAATCAATAAAATCAATAAATCCGTTCAATAATAAATCAATTCAATAAATCCACCAAGATCAATAAATCAATCAGAAATCAATAAATCAATGCAATGCAATGTCGTACACATGCAATTCCATACAATGGTCTTACTAGACAAGCACAAACACTAGCTATGATCAATAGTGCTGTTGTAGAAATCCATAGTGCTGTTGTAGAATCTATATTGCTGTTGTAGATATCCGTACGTTGGTTTCAATCAATAAGAGTCGTCACTCTTTTTGCCCGTCGGCCGCCCGTCGGCATATAAAACTCCTTATGACTCCCATCTATAGTGCTGTTGTAGAAATCCATAATCGATGTTTAAAGGAAAGCCCGTCGGCCCACCATCCTGTACAGGTCAATATCTATCTCCAACCAACGTTCAACCAGGTTCCCACTTGTCGTTCAGTAACAATCAATACAATCAATAGTCAATGCAGTAAGAAAGATTAAAGCAATCTAGAACAATCAGATCAATAATCATACGCATATCAATTCAATCTATCAATTTCGGGAAAATCAGAAATCATACGAAAATCGGGCAGAGTAACGGCAGTCAGTCAAATTTACACAAAAATTCTGCAAAAAGGCACAAATCCCAAATTTCTCCAAATTACAGTAAAAGATTCACGACATCAATACAAGACTATTATTCTATAGAATCCAAATCAAATCAAGTCCTGATATTTTTCTATTCGATTAAAATCGCGTAGAATCAATTCCGACCGGTAAAATCGTCGCAGAAAATACTCAAATCGTGTACAATAGTCATATCTATAACATACCAAAAGTTGTGCGGTGAAAGTTGTGTCAAATCAAAATCATGTCCAAAATTCGACTACGAAAACACAAAACAGATCACAACTCGGTCAAAACTCAATATCTTTGAAAACAGAAATAGGATTCGGAGTCCTTACCACGAGATCTTCACTTTCTCCAACAACGGCGTCGGACGAAAAGCGCTCCGCGGCCTCCAAAACCAAGCTTTTCCTCTTTTCCCTTTCTCTCTCCTCAAAATATCTGATTTTATAAAAATGATTTTTCTCTCTCCTCAAAACGAGCTGATTTTCTTATATCATAAAGCAGATCGGCCCGGCCGATCGCCAGATCGTCCCGGGACGATCAGACCAAAATAATCGTCCTGGACGGTTCCCAGGACTAATCTCAGGACGATATTTTCTACAGTGCAGATCGGCCTGGACGATCTCACTATCGTCCTGGACGATCCTGGGAGGAAAATCCAAATCAGAGAGGAACAGTAAGGGAACGAGGTCTCACACCACCTTCGCCGCAGTCAACACTGTTGTAGCCATTGTTGGGAACTTGAAAGTCGCACACCACCACCACCTCCTCTAAAAATTTAGGAGTATTACTCTCATAATTATATTGATAACAAATATTTATGAAAGATAAAGATGACTTAAATGAATGATGAAGAAGCAACTTGGGAGGCTTAGACTCTACAGGATGAGGCAGGGGAGAGATCAATTTGTTATGACGATGACTATAATAAAAAACCCTCACTGATGATCATGCGGATGATTTCTAAGTTGTTAACAACTATTTTAGCTTTCTTTAAGAATTAGTTGTGGATGAGTAAAGAAGTGAGAAATAAGGAATTTCAAGTTAAACTTGATGGTATGTGATACTTTTATGAAATTCTTATATTTTATGATGTTTTGTTCTTGAATTTCAATTCTATTTTACGTAATTTATCACTTGCCACTTTACATTATGTGCATTTTTTTTTTTCATATGCATTAGTTAATAGTTCAATAAAAAGCTAATATGTCATTATTTAACATATTATTTTAATATTATATTAAAAAAAAATTTAACATTTATTTTCACTTCACGCAATTACTGAATTTTGAGGCTTATGCCTCAAAACGCCTTGAGGCTTATGCCTCGCCTCACGAATGGAAAACTCCTCAATACCCAATTGCACAATTTTAAACTTTGATCTACATAGAGAACAAGGTATAAATTGCATCCCTATATGCCTATTAAAAGATCAAAGTAACCTAGCAAGGATGACTTGGTTTAGCCAAATGGGCATTAGATACAACTTCAGCCTATCAAACCAAATTGGTTACATGGATCATTAATAACTTGGATAAGGAGTAATATGAATGACTCATCACTGCTTAGCTCGACAATGGCCAACTAGTCTACAACAATCATCAAAGAGTGCTTGCACATCAAAGTCGATATTGTAATCATTAAGCTTCTCCGCTTTACCAAGTTTGGATAGTTAGACATGCCTTTCACAGATAGTCAACTAAAAGCAAGGCAAGGTGGATGGTAAATAGCATATGGCTTAGAGATGTCCATGATATATGTGGTTGAACACTCCCAAGTCATCAAGTAGAACATTGTTATGTGTGGAATCTAATTGTATTGATTAATCTAGTATTTCGTTATCTCGGACCTCAAAACTTGTCGTGTACACTTGGGGGTGCGGAGGGTTTACCCCTTGCTTGGGTTTGGGTGCTTCGCACCTGAATTTTTTTTTTTTCCAATACAACGCCTCAGGCGCTGCGTACCCGAGCACCCCGGCGTTGTGTTTCCAAGCACCCAAGCGATGAACGATAGAGAGTAAAGCATCATAGCGACCTAGATATGGCGCCACTGCGGTGCAAGATAGAGGCTTGAACGCTGCAGCGCCCCAAATTGGCGTCGCAGCGCTGCGAGACGGACTGGATTGTTTTCTTTCTCATTTTTTGAAGGGTTACGTCCCTTAGAGTTTATTTATTTGGCTTTCTCTTGTATTTTTAGTTAGGGCAAGTGTGAGAATGATGCATGTGAGAAGAGAAACAAGGAGATAGTGAGGAGAAGAGAGATCTGTACTTATTTCTCCCAATTTTCATATTAGATTCTTAGCGTGCTATGTGATTTTTTCCGTATTTTGGATTTTTTCATATTAAATCCTGGTGTATTTTACTTTTCCGTTGCTTTTACTTTCTTGATTGTTTCGTCATTGTGGTGTTTACTCCTCCTTATCATCCCCACAACAAACATATCCAATCAACTATAGCATATTAGCATGTTTAGCTCCTCTCATATGGTTACAAGTTCTTAAATCAGATTATGTGAAATAAACCTTGAATGTGCAATGCATATCTCGAGATGCATTTTCTCCTCTGCTTGTGCGATAAGGTCAAGACAACCAATAAGTATTGATTTCGAGGGTGATATAAGGATCTCGTTTTGGCATATCTGAAAAACCAAATTAATTTTTTAGCTCTTCACTTTATCTAACAAAGAATCCAAATACAGAAGAAACAAATCTTCCCACTCAATTTTCTCAACTACTCTCTTCAAAGTAATATTTCTAATCGATCTTCATCCAACTCAATAATGCAATCCATAAATTCACACAAGTTAATAATGTGACCACCTCCTATGGAAAACCCAACCATAATTAACACTTTATTGCGATTTAAGGACTTCTAAACATCAAATGTCATATCAACTCTCCACATCAAAGATACAGAACAACTCAAAATAACCACTTCCACAGGCTGACATAACCAACTAGTCTCTAAACCAAATGTACCTACTGATCCTGCATCACATTGAGCGAACAAATAAGAAAAAGCATAACATCCATCAATGCAGCGGCAAAACTTAGCAGATCCCATTAATCAAAATCAAAACTTCATGGCAAACCCTAATTTCTTCATATTTCACCTCACGACACTGTTAAGAAGATTAAGCAGTCGGATGAGTTTAAAATTAAAGACGGGAAAACAAATTATTTCCTAAAAAATAAAGCGAAGTTACCCTACCTCCTTCTTATGTTTAATCAAAAGGGAAACATCTAGCCAAGCGTTCTTCAGCTTTAGGCAATCAGACGTCAACACGGCAGGCTCTTCGCCGCTGCATCGTCCAGAATTCCAGATCCCTTGCAGAAGTTTGCCGGTAAGACGTAGGATAGTTTTTAGCAAAGCGAAATTTAAATTAGGAGAAAATTTGAAATTAGCGCATAAAAAAATAATAAAGATCAAAATATGAAAATAATTAAGGTTTAAAAAGAATTTTAAAAATGAGAAATAATAATTACACATTTTAAATGATAAATACAAATATTTTATAATTATTTTATTAAATAAAATATTTTATATTAAAAATAAATAATAAAATAAATTTCTAAAGCGAAAATGATGTTTTATTTTATGGATTTTAGTTTAGTGATTTATTTTGTTTTTAATATTATTTTTTTTATTTTTTGAAAATAATTATGATATACTTTTATATATTTTAAAAGGTGAATTTTCATAAAAAAATGAAAATATTTCACGTTTTCATGTGCATGAAAATGTATATCAATTTCATAATTTTTATTCTTTTTAAATTTTTTTAATGTGTTACTTTTACTTAATTAATATTAACAAATGCTCCAAATTAAAACTTTACAAAAAAGATTGGATGTGCTATGCAAGAATGAGACAAATATTCCGAGTTACCACTCTATATTGTGGATGATTGTAGAGATTTTTCTTTTAAGCAGAGAAAGATAAATCATAAAATGCAAGATTAAAAAATATAATATCACAAAAAAAAATATTAATCAATAAATGATAAGTAGAGCCTTATTATATAAGATTTTTTTAAAAAAAATTATTTAAATAATGAAATAAATTTGATTCAAAATTTATAATTTTGACATATAAATAAATAAATTTGAATATTGGGTTATTTAAATTATATACATTAATGATATCATCTAACATATATCGTTGATCAACCACTGTTAAACTATCATCATAGAAACACCATTATTATACCACTGTCATTAAACATCTGCTAATTGATGACTTTTGTTGGGCTCCCACCCTTGATCACCGCCATGACTGTTAGGCCATTGTCGCTCATCACTGGCATAAACCCTCCATCAACGAATCACCATCATTGAATGTAAAGTGTTTGCCACTATCATCAAATCGTTGTCACTCAATGAACATCATCAGATCAATGTCGCATAACATTTGCCTTCAGGCTGGTGTAAATTGATCACCACCATCTAACCACGTCACTTGAACACCTTTGTTCAATCATCACTGGCTGATCACCATCATCAAACCATCACTGTCAAATGATCATCACCCCATTGACATAGGGTTATCGCCATCTAATTATTGTTGTTGGCATCAACATCAATGATTATCAACTTCTTCAACTAATATCACCACTAACATCAATGAATATCATCACTTATAAGGTCGATGTATGTCATCGATATCAGAACAAATACTTACTGACTTCATTGATCATTGTCACCACTAAGGTTAATGCATGGCATTCATTGCATATAAGTCTAGTATATATCATCAGCACAACACTACATATTGATATTGTTGCCATCTATGACCACCAACATCGTTGCATACCATCGCCTATATGATCGATGCATATCATCAAAATTAACATTGATGCCCTTTGAATTCTTTGCACATCATTGCCACAAATATTGATGCAAGGCATTACTTACAAGGTCGATGTACACATCGACATCAACAAAAACTTCCATTGACTTAATTGTCAGTCATTACGAACAACATTGTTATATATCATCACCTATAAGGTCGATGCATACCTCATACACCAACATTGGCGCCTGCCATTGCCACAAGCGTCAATATACTCCATTGCCTATAAAACTAATGCACATTCATGACAACAACATCGACTTCTAATGTGAAGACCAATATTTAGATTTGACTCCTTTATTTGTAGCCTTCTTTCTTTAAAGCGGAATGATTGAACAACCCACAAATAATCTATTACAAATAGATCCAATTCTTCAAGGCTCCTCCAATTCCAACATAAAATTCATTTTCTACAGTTCATGCTTACTATAAATTATCATTATGTTTCCCAATTATAGGAGAGTGTATCATTTATCATTGATGATATATATCAGTGAAATCATTTCAACTAGAATAAGACCTTTTTTTCCAGATTTTTCACATTAAAAAATATTGAAGTCTTTTAAAGTTTTCGCTCATCTAAATGTGTGTTGGTTATTTATATAAAATCAACATGTTAAACATTCTCTCTATCATCATAAATGTTATAACATGCAAAAGTAATTTAAATAAGATCAAAGCTTTAAAAGATTTTTAACAACAATCAAAATCTCCCGAGTCATGAATCTTGATACGTCATCATGAAATTATCTTGATTGGGCATGAATCTCGAGGCAAAAATCAAGTTGGAAACTTCAAAAATTAGTTCTGGGATCATCTGAACTCCGATTTCAACAAACTTACTATCGAACTAATTGTCTCGGAAGTACAAATCCAACGATACCAAATTCGACTCAATCCGAGCCCAAATGGGTCCAAAGTGCTGTTAGAAGGTTCGAACCACAATTTAGTTACCAAACAGTTTCCAAACATAACGTGCTTATAGTCGAATCGAGTAGCTCGATGAGACAAATCCAACGAGCCCAATATCGCCAAATTCCGACATTATTAAGGCCTTCAAATATCTGACGAACGGTCTATGATCAAGGGATTCAATATCGACCGTCCATTCGAACCACTCCCAATTCGCCCATGATCTCTCACCTATTTACTGGCCACGCCACTCCATAAATCTATAAATAGACCTCTCATTTCTCTTGAGAGGGGACGGAAGCAAGAGAAAGCAAGAGCAAGGGGGCCAAGCAAGAAGGAGGATAAGAAGAAGAGAAGAATAGGAGGGAAGAGACTCCTCCTCGACCACCGCCGGAGTTCCGCCCGAACTCCAAATGACGCCGGAATTCTGCCCGACTTCCACGAGACTCCATAATTCTGCCCAACTTCCACGGGATGCTGAAATTCTTCCCAATTAATGACAGAGTTCCCTCCTGACACTGAAACTCCGCCCAACTAATGCTGGAGTTCTCCTCGACCACAAACAGACGTCGAACTTCTACCCGACGACGGACCTTCACTCTTCTCCAAGTTTCTACCTGACGTCGGACTTCTACCGGTTATCGAACTTTTGCTAGACGTATGTCCGAAGATGGATTTTTTTCTATTGTTGGACTTCTACCTGACGTCGTCCTTCTAACCTTCATCGTCAGACATAGTCCTTCCAATCTCCGTCGCAAGACAACAGTCCTTCCGACCTCCTTCTCCAGCCTACTACGATCCTCCTGACTTACGTCGCCCACCAACTACAGTCTTTCCGACCTCCTTCGCCCGTCGACTACGGTCCTCTTGACTTATGTTGCTCACCGACTACAGTCTTTCCGACCTCCGTCGCCCTTCGACTACGGTCCTTTTGACTTACGTCGCCCACCGACTACAGTTCTTTCTGACCTCTGTCGCCAGCCAACTACGGTCCTCCTGACTTACGTCGCCCTCAGACTACAACCTTTCTGACCTCCGTCACCAAACTATGGTCCTCCCGACCAAACGAACACGTCAATAGTGATTCTTTGTATTCACATAAAGTAATGTACTCTATAAAATGTACATCAAGCTAAGGTCTTCTCCCAAGGAAGGGCCTCATTTGTAATCAACTGCAATACTAGTGGATTCATTCAAACTGGGCTAGGCCCCGTGGTTTTTCCCCCTTTTTAGGAGTTTTCCACGTAAAAATCTTGGTCTCCTATGAATGCTACACACTCTTTTATCTGATTGAGTGCTGGAATTTCGTACAACGCTAAGACGTTAAACTTCATATTTCTCTACTGCCGCAAATACTCCTAGACGCAACAAGTAGTAAAAAAATCTTCCCAATATATTATTTGGGATAATTTTTTTAATATTTTTAAAGTTGATTTTTAATATAATAATTTTTTGGTACAAATTTTGTAAGAAAAAAATATTTAAAAAAACAGTAAGTGCTTATTGCATCTGGTCACCGGACGCTGAAAATAGGTTCGAACATCCAATAAAAATTTGTCATGTCACCTGCACTTTTGACTTGTGCTTTAGTTGCGCTTTACCTGCACTTTTGACTGCGCATTGACCTGCGCTTTACCTGCGTTTTACCTGCACTGTACCTGCATTTTACCTGCGCTTTTGACACGCTTAATTTAAAATAATATTTTATTAATATCCGAACCTATCTCCGCATTCGGTGATCAGATGCAATAATTTACCGTCAAACGAAGCCTAAATTTTCTAGAAGCAAATATGACCACCACTGGCAATGAAATCCTGCGATGTTCATGGCACTGAATTGTCTCAGAAGTAGGTGTCCCTTATTGGTCAATTCTCGTTTCAAGGTCAGCCTAAGACACGTCTAGTTATATTCAATCTTTTTTATGTATCTTTTTTTATATTATGCTATATAGCCCTTCATATATCATCGAAGAAGAGGTGTATGAAATGTTATACTTTGTCTAAAATTTTATCGGATTAAGATTTCATTTGGGACAACTTTTTTTATTGCTTTTCAGAACAATTTTTTAGTACAAATTTTTTTTTATTAGATAGATGCTTTAAGAAGCAACAAAAAAGTTGTACCAATCTACACTATAATATTGTTATGATCAATTTCTTTCTTTCTTTCTTCTCTCTCTTTGTGGTTTATCTATTTTCATTGTCGAACTTTGGAAGACCCATTTTATGATTATTTATCTAATAATAGTTTATCATAACTATGCATAATTGAAATGATGATGTGTTTCCAGTTCTAAAAAAACAACTCTTGATATTTATAGTGATTTATTTCATAATTTGCAAACATGTGATCTTTTAATTATTAAGAATAAATATAAAAATTTATAACATGTTCCGTGCTAGAATATTTATGAATATAGAATGGGAGTTTATCATCTTAGCATTGTACGGAGATCCATCGCACATACAATTAAGAAACGAGTCGTTAGAGACACAAGAGTTTTTATGTGAAAAACTTGAAAAAATAAAATTCTGGTGGGTCTGATTCAATTAGAATGGATTTCACAAGTACTTGTTGTCAGTTACAAATAATGCTCATTCCCATAATTAGGGAAGCTGTTGATATAATATAATATAATATATATATATATAATGTACATAATGAACTATATTGCAAAAGTTGGAAGAGTCTTATGACATGAGAGTTGTATTTAGATGATCGTTTGCCATTTATTTTGGCTATTCTCCTTTTTGGAGGAGAGACCAAAAACCAAGAAGTCTAGCATACATCTTGGTGCTAATGTCAAGAATCAAAAATGGTGTCGACAGTATGCGTCGATGTTACAGGTGGTGACATGCATTGACACTATCTAAGTTTTCAAATATTTAGCTTATTATACATGTAACTAAATTTAAAAGAATTTCATTAGAAATTCATCATCCCGGACATCATATTAATTGAAAATAACTGAAATAATACATATTGTGCATTGAAAGTAAATAAACAGACACTCTATATATTAGAGCAGAAAAATAATAGAATTCCCTCAAGCCCTGATGACTCTATGTGCTAGCATATTAGAAAATAAGCTCTTATAACTTTAAATACTTATCACATATCAGATATTCAAAAATGCAAGCTTTTATGACTCCCTATGTATTTAACACCAAAACTTTTATCATATATATATATCATTGTATTGCAGTAAAAGAAATATACATAAATTAGTTTCCAATTTTATAGAATGTCTTATTGGTAGGCAACAAAATTAACAACTAAGTCGAATTTCATAATTTCATAATATCACCAAATTCCTAGAGATTCTTCAAAATATTGTTTTGAAGCTTTTTGAGCTACAACCTTATTTTTGGGGTTCATAATTATTTTCTAATTTACTTAAAACCACACATTTTACAATCTATCCAATGAAAATTACTTTAAAAAATATCTAAATATCAAGAGCTGTTATATCTACAAATATAGAAAGTTACATGATGAAATTTTTATGGATACAAAGTTATCCTTATTTTGCTCTATAAATTTATAAATTAAATAAAAAAATCTCAAAATTATCGTATTTTTTACAGTTGAGATAGATGAAATATAACACACCTAGATCTAGATAATTTTTTAAAATTAAGCCGACAATAGAAAATCAATTAGAGTGACCAAAATCCCACATTCTCTCAATAAAATCTCTCCCTCTCTTTATCTAGCCAGATAAAAAGGGGGCAGTTTATTATTTTTTTTAAGTAATAAGAAAATGAATTTTGATATTTTTATAAAAATTTAACCTAGCATCGCATTGCTCAACCCCTAACATTGCAGCATGAGTTTAAATTCCAAAAATCAACTAGCTGGAGAGCTCAAAGTCACAGTGCAACAAGGCTCCCAAGAAAAAAAAATCCTCCCATGAGTCGCTCCAAATAGATTCAAACACACTCATGCATACATAACACTAACAGTTTATTAGCGATCGAAGTGTGGATGTTCGACGATATTGGAAAACAATGAAGATCAAAAGACAAAAGTCAAATGATGTGGTCCGACATTATTAGTTTGATGAACGATGGTTTGATAGAGCTTTAGAATTCTTTAAGTCTGTAAGTTCTCTTAAATGAGAGCCAAGGATCTTCCTCAATGCAGAGAGTGAGGGAATATTCATAAATTTTAAGAGTATCATTTCCTATAAATACAGCTAAAATTTGGAACACTCCATTGAACAGCTCGTATTTATTCTTTTGATCATTAATCATTCTTTCATTATTTAAGTACTTAATTCATCCTGAAGATGAACTTGAAACATTAATAAATGATATTATATTTAAATTTCACCTAATTAAATACTTATATTTGAAATGCATTATACTATAAATACATCCAGGGCCCTAAATAAAATCGTCATTTGAGTTGGAAAAGTTCCACTAAAGCGTTATTATTAAATTTTAACAGCAGCAAATTTTTACCGCAGCTTCTCCGACAGAAAATTATCGACCGCCTAATCTATCTCCTGACCCACCGCTACCAAACCTTCATTTATGACGAAGCCGTTCATATAAATTCTCCAAATTTGGCAGAAAAACCCTCAAACTTTCACCCATCACCAAGCATGTGCCACGTCAGATTGGGCCTAAATTGTGTGGAAAACAGGGTAGTTGAATACTTTCCAACTTTACCCGTACGATTCCGACGGTGTCCATTTTGACCCGGAAGCCGCGGTCAGCGCAGCGCCGACGTCAGCGGTCTTTTGCCATTGGTCCGTGTCACCCTGTAGGCCCCACTGTAGACTAGCCGCCGTGCCTTGCTGGCCGCGCCGGTCCCCTGAGTAGCCTTCACCAGTAAATCCGTTCCCACGTCAAATGCCGAACCAAGTAGAATTTATTTTGCGCAGAGATCACACACAGATCTATGTCCCGAGAAGAAACTCAACTCTATCTTCGGAGTTGAATCAAGTGCAGCTATCTCAACAGTATTTAGCTGCAGTGTCAGAGAAGAGGTGATGTGACGCATTCTGATTAATTTCGAGAAGATATTTGACATCTACGCATAATAATTAATCCGAACCAAGATATTTAAAGTAGGAGTGTAAAATCATTTTAAGTCTAGCTTGAGCCATTCCTGGCTTAAATTTGTGATTGATTAAGTAATCAAGTTCTAGTTCAAATTTGAGCTTTATTGCATAAATTCAAGCAAGTTTATGAGCCATCTTATTTATTATAAAAAGAGAGAAAATGATATCATTTAAATAATTATTATTGTTGTTGGCTAGAATATTTGTGGAAGTAAAGTATAAATTTTCACGTTTTAGTATTGCACGAGTATCCGGCTCACAAACAATGAGAGTAGAAACACCAGAACTTTTTACGCGGAAAAATTTTAAGTGAAAAACCACGGGGTCATGCCCAGTTGGAATGAATCAAATAGTGTTTGAATAGAATACAAATGATTGATTCATCCTTGAACTTAATGACGATCATATTATAATATACAACTATCATGTTAAAATTTAGCGACGAACATGGATTGCACGGAAGTTCAATGATGGTTGATGGCCGGGCATAAATCCAATGTCAGTTAGTGACTAGACGTAAATCTGGTGTTAGTTAGTGGTCGGACGGAAGTCCGACAACAATTGGTCGTGACCTGGTGGAAGTCCAGCTAGAGTCTGGCAACGATCGATGGTTGGGCGGTGGTCGAGGAAGAGTTTGGTGACAAGAGAACTATATGTTTTTATCTTTCTTTCTCATCTTCATCCTCTTTCTTGCTTGATCTCCCTCAATGAAAAATGAGAGGTCTATTTATAATTTTTAGGGAATGTCATGGCCAGTAAATATGAAGGAGATCAAAGGCATGTTGAGAGTAATTTGAATGAACGAACGATATAGATTTCAGCGATCATTTATTGAGTATTTGAGTGTCTTATTGATATCAAAATTTAGCGATCTTGGGCTCGTTGAATTTTTCTCGTCGAATCGCTCGATTTGACTATAAGCATGTCACATTTGATTGTTCAATTTATGATTTGAACCTTCCAAATGTGCTTCAGTTATTCAATTTGGCCATTTGGGCCCAAATTGGGTTGAATTTAGTGTCATTAGGGTCGTCTTTTCGAGACATTCAATTCAAATATAATTTTTTAAAATCAAGTTCAGATGGTCCCAAATTTAATTTCGGAAGTTTCCAACTCAAATTTGTCACGAGATTCATGCCGGATCACGATAAATTTTTTATGATATATCAATTATAATAAAATGGTAAAAATGATAGACATGTAAAAGAAAAATAGTAGAATCACTTTATATATAAAAATGATTTTTTTAAATATTCTTTATAATTTTGTATTTAAATCTTGAATATTAATATACTATATATTAATATTTTTTAAATGAGTCAACTTGTAAGCTAAAAAGCCGACTCAGAACCAGCTCAAACTTATCTCGTTAGCTCATCAACCTTGACTCATAAGTCATTTACTAAGTCAAATCTGAGCCGGCTCATATATTGACATGACTCGCTTACACCCCTTTCATTTGAGTTACAATTATCAACATAATTATAAGCGTTGTGGATCATTTAAATCAGGCAGCACAAGAATATTTTAATTATGTGTTTCCGTATTAACCAGCACGTGTCTGGTTTAGTCGCCGTCAAGATCCTCAATATGGTTGCCGATCGACTTTGACCGGACTTGGAGGAGATCTATCTAATAATATCTATTACACCATTACCGGCTTAATAGCAAATATCGCCGCCGATATGGCCGGTGATCCGCCGATATGGCCGGTGATCCCTTGTTAGCAAAACAATCAGAAAGAGTTTAAGGGTAAGGAAGAAGCAGAGTATTTGAGAAGATTACAAAAAGCTAATAGTTGAAGTGAGCCATGAGGGATAGGAAGTCTTTAATGTACTGTGTCCTTGATATACTGAAAGAGGCGTTTCAGACACAACTCCCCTTGGCCTATTGTGTGATGCCCCAAGATCTAACTTGGAAAGAATGTCAATCAATCTAACAACAATTTACCAGAGTTATCTATAAACCTTCAGTAAGCAATCTATCACACATCTATAAAATTTAAACATCAATATACAAGTCGATTCACATCTCAAAACATCATATACAATACTCAGGAACTAAACTATCAATACAAGTAGAGAAATCTATCCTGTCCTGAGTACAAAAGAATCATCTATCGATCAAAAGACAAAAACCTGAAGATCTGAATCAATCCCTATCTCCTGCTCCCGAGCCCTGACCTGAAAATATCAACCACATATAATGAGCTTTACAAAGCCCAGCAGGTCACCTAATACCTATAACTGAAATCAAAGCACGGCGATGCTATCAATATGCATGTCAGTCAATCACAGTCAATCAATCTATATCAGTCAATGGTCAATGAGTCTATGCAGTGGAAATCAAATCAGTAATCGATGCAATCCGAAAATCAATAGTCAATAAAACCAGTCAATGCAGCGGCAGGCAAATCAATCATTTCAATTTAATCAATCAATCAATATCCGTCAATCAAATCAATACGGTCAAATCAATACGATCTATTTAATGAAATCAATCGAGGAAAGCAATACGATAAATTTCAATCCATTCTGACAAGAAATCTATACAACAGTCAATACGGTGTAGAACAGTAGCAACAGCGAGTCTATAAAATCTATAGGCAGCAATATCAATGAATCGGTAGGCAGTAGTCCAAATCCACGCTATCAATGCAGTATCTATATCTATCAATGTCTATATCAATGCTCAGTAGTTAATCGATGAAATTAATGAAATCGTACTATGCAGTAAATCTGATCAAATCAATAAAGTAGAAATTGATAAAGCAATAGATCCGTGAGTCAATACAGTAAACATGCATTTCAATATTTCAATACTATATACTGAACAAGTACAAACTACTGGCTATGTTGCTGTTGTAGATTCTATATTGCTGTTGTAGATTCGTACATTGGTTCTATCAATAAGAGTCGTCACTCTTTTCGCCCGTCGGCATATCAATAAACTCCTTATGTCTCCCTTCAATAATCAATAATCAATGTTTAAAGGAAAGCCCGTCGGCCCACCATCCTGTACAGGTATCAATATCAATCTCCAACCAATGTTCAACCAGGTTCCACTTGCGATCAGTATCAATAGTCAATTCAATCAATAAGCAATTCAATAGTCAATATTAAAGCAATCATATCAATAATCATATTCATATCGATTCAATCTATCAATTCCAGATAATTCAGAAATCATACGAAAATCGGGCAGAGTAACAGTAGTCTATCGAATTTAAACAAAAATCCTGCAAAAAGACAAATTCTGAATTTCTCCAAATTACAACAGAATAACCACGGCATCAATACAAGACTATTATTCTATAGAAACCAAGTCAGAAAACATCCTGATAATTTTCTATTCGATTAAAATCGCGTAGAATCAATTCCGACCGGTAAAATCATCGCAGAAAACACTCAAATCGTGTGTAATAATCATATCTATAACATATCAGAAGTTGTGCGGTGAAAGTTGTGTCAATATCAAATCACGTCAAAAGTTCGACTACGAAAACACAAAACAGATCTCAACTCGGTCAAAACACAACATCTTTGAAAACAGAAACAGGGTTCGGAGTCCTTACCACGAGATCTTCACTTTTCCCAACAGCAGCGTCGGACGAAAAGCGCTCCGCGGTCTCCGAAAACCAGCTTTTCTCTTTTTCCTTTTCTCTTTCTCTCTCTTCAGATATTTCTCTCTCTTCAAAATATCTCATTTCTATATATATCCAGACTGATCGTCCAGGACGATCGAGCTTCGTACCGGACGATCCATGAAGAGAAGAATTTCGTCCAGACGAAAAATTACATATCGTCCCTGGCGAAGGGTTCTCTGACTTATTTTCGTCCAGACGATCCTGATTTCGTCCAGACGAACCATACAGCCAAACATGATTTTTCTACACAACCTGCACCGATCGTCCCAGACGATCCAACTTCGTCCAGACGAACCTGAAGCAAAAACTGATATTACATATTGGTTGAGAGCTTAGGCTTTCAACTAAGAGGTCCAAGGTTCGAGTCCATGTGTATGCGTTGTGTGTGTGAGTTTGCCTTAAATGGCCTAAATGTCCCCCCCCCCCAAAAAAAAAAGAGGCGTTTCAGGCTGTTTTCTTTCTTCATGCCAGGTCAGTAAATTGTCCGAATCAAAATATGTTACTTTTATCCTAACTCAATTTTTAATAGTTTATAATTTTATGGTTTTTTTATTTAAAAAAGTGGGTTTATTCCAACATTGGTAAATTTTCTCCACATGATTTTGATATATTATAGATTAATATAATATTATGCATAGTTTGAAATATTATTTGTGATTTTTTGCTAGGTTGTTTTGATTTTTTACTAATTTAAGCAATATTCTAACATTGACAAATAATATTGTAGTATAATAAAAGTTTTGAAATGTATATGTGAATAATGTGTGGTAATTTGATTTTGATTTAAAAACATGGAAAAATTGTGTGCAGATTTTACCTCGGAATTCTTTCTATTTTGATGTCAATAAGGCATTCTATGAAATTCTACGATAATTGTTTACATTATCTAAATTAGTGATTATTTTTGTGTTTATATATTCAAAATGTGTGAATTGGAGAAGTCTTGGTGATTGATTGAGAATTTTAATGCTCTATGTATTGGAAGCTAAAAGCCTAAAATTTTGAATATGATATTTGTACGAGAGTTATAAGGGCCTAAATTTTTAAATATTTGTCATGCTAAGCACAAAGAGTATAAGGGTCTGTTATCCAATGTGATAGCATAGGGAGTCATAAGTATATGAATTTTATATTTATTGGAAGGTATAAGAGCCTGAGGGGAATAAATGTGATCTATTTTTAGTTGATGTGATGTGCTTAAATTTATAATATACGTGATATGTTCACTATTTTTGTTTCTATTGTATATGAAATATGTGTATTTTAATTATTTTGAGGTAATACCGAATCTTAAAGTATATGTAATTGAATAAAAAACTATATATTTATATACTCTAAGACACTGCGGATAAGTGTATTGTTCTGAGTAATCTTCCTAAAATTTTGTAAGGATAGTTTGCTTTATTGTTTCTATTCATGCAATGTTATTTGCATATTATTAAGAATTTAGATAAGTTAAGCGTAGCCTACTGAGCCATGGTTTGCTCATACTTGTTATTTTGCATACTTTTCAGTCCAGGGTAAAGCGAAGGCATAGGTTAAGTACTAAAGACAAGTTACAGGTTCTAATTTCTGAGGTTGTATATATATGTTTTGTTAGAATTTTTGTAGCAATGGCTTTCTATTTTTGTATGGCATTTTCTATGTCATGCATTATTTGTAAACTAACATTTTGATTATATGATTTTGTTGGATGGAAATGAAAATTTTGAGTGTTGTACTTTTTATTTTATTTGTTGTTATTTTAATGGCTCTGCATTATGATATAATTAAAATATAAAATATTCTATCCAAATAGATCTTGGGAGTTCTATGCTGTCATAATCTGACACGATATGATATGTTATATATGTATGTTATATTGGGTCTGATTGTTACATGCAATAACTCATTACTAGTAGGGGTGTCAATTTCGGGTCACGGGTCGGGTTCGGGTTGAACCCGAAACTGACCCGATACTATTCGGGTCAACCCGAACCCGACCCGTTTTTAAAAACGGGTCAGTTTTCCTGACCCGAACCCGACCCGCTTCGGGTCCGGGTCAACCCGACCCGACCCGAATGACCCGTTTCCAACAAGAAAATGGCTAATTTTTGGGTCAAAAACGGGTCAAACTCCTCTTTTCGGTTCAAAAACGGGTCAAAATCGGGTCAATCTCGGGTTGCCGGGTCAAAATCGGGTTTTCGGGTCAAAATCGGGTCACTTTCGGGTCAATTTCGGGTCAAAGGGTTAACTCGAACCCGACCCGATTTTTGAAACGGGTCGAATTGCTGAACCCGAACCCGACCCGTTTCGGGTTCGGGTTGACCCTAACCCGAAATTTTCGGGTCGGGTTCGGGTCGGATTTTCGGGTCGTGTCAAATATTGACACCCCTACTCATTAGTATATGAAGTTATAAGGAAGCAAAGCTTAGAAGGTGTTTGAATGGCATGGATACCCAAGATTTGCAACATAGCACCCATAGCATATAATTTCAATTGTTGTTGTAGGTTTATATACAAATTATTGAGAATAGAAGAATCATTTCTATTAAAAATTTGTTGTTAACAAACATTAAAATATACATGAGTCAACTATTTTGATTACAATATAAGAGTTTTGAATCAACCACACTTTGAATGATGTCATAAAAAGTGAATTTGGCAAATTATTAGCATGGAGCCTATTTGAGTCGATAGATGACCTTTTGAAGATGACCTACATAATATGGATGTTGAACAATATGACTCATGAATCTGATTTGGTTTAAAGTGGGTTCGTCGATCTTGAATTGATGTTTTACCCAAGAAATTTTCCGAATGCATCCTTTGGACGGCCCTCTGGGCAACCACGATGCCACGCTCTCTCAATGATTTTTATGATCATTATATACTTTGTGGTCATTTCGAGATCATTTTTGGGTTTATTCATTATGTACAAACACAGTTATGGTGTCTCAAGCCAAATGTCAAATGAGTGTTAGGCATTGATGGTTTGCTCCGTTTGATCGCCAAAAAAATCGTTATTTTAGAGCGGCTGATTAGGACCACACTATTCACCCTCTATTTTATTTATAAATATATGATTAAAAAATATAAAATAAAATTTGAGAAAGAATATACACATAATACTATTTTTTGTGTTAGAAAATATAGTTAGATTCGAGAAAAGTTACTGCATTTTGATGCATTACTGTATTTTAGAGTCAAACTTTAATTTTTTGGTTGGAGATGACCTTAGAGTCGGACGAATTATTCTGTGCGGACGCCGAACGCCGTCCATAGCCTAATGAAAATGCGCAACGTCACATCCTACTCAGTACCACGGCTTGGTATTGCTTGGTACTGCTCAGTACTGAATGACGTGGCTGCACATGATTCGCTTGTAGATGATAAATTGTGTCTGGTGTCCGCACAGAATAATCTCTTCCTTAGTCGGCTCAAAAGCCGAGCACAATTCCAATGACGTCATCAATGCAATACGATTCTTCGTCGAAGCCACGCTGGTTCTCCACTCTTCCACTTCGAGAAGAAATAAAAACCTCACGCGATCTAAAAATCCTATGCAATTAATCCAAAATATCCATATTGATCTCCCTCGGATGACAATCAAGATTCGGGCAACCAAAATTAAAACGCGCTTGCCAAAGCAGATCGTTGGACAATATTCCATCCACTCCCGACGTGTCTCAATCTTCACCGTACATCCACTCAAGAACCGACGTCTTACGATGCACGCAGCCTCTTCCCACTTGCCCTTCTGCACTATATAAGCAAAACCCCACATCATCTTCCATCTCTCTCCACCATCTCTAAAACTACGGCGATGACCGACGCCACCTCGGAACCCACCGCCGACTGGGCTCAGTTCTTCAACCGCCCCTCCTCCGTTCATCCCTTCATCGCAACATCCATCCCCGCCGACTCAACGGTCGTCACAACAGCCCCTGTCGCCGCCGCCGCGGCCTCCGGCGGCGTCACCCGCTCCATAGGAAAAGCGCCGCCCCGCAAGCGCTCGAGAGCCTCTCGTAGGGCCCCAACCACCCTACTTAACACCGACACCACCAACTTCCGTGCCATGGTCCAACAGTTTACCGGCGTGCCGACTGGGCCGTACAGCACCGACGGCTTCGGGTTCGGTTTCGGGCCAGACAACCCGATCCGACAACCACCAGCGGCCATGCAGCAACATCAACGGCAATACTATCAGTTCAGGCCGCCACAGCAACAGCAACAGCAACAGCAAGATGTGATGCATGCGGGCTATGGAATGGTGGGAAATGGCATGGATGATGGGCAGGTGATGCCGGGGTTCTTCATTGATGGCCTGGGCCATAGATATACTTTTAATGGATGATGATGATGTAAGTAGAAGATTGAGGACATGTTAATTATAAAGGTTATTATTTGATTATGGCTATGTTTAAAGAACATATACATGCATGCATGATGAGTCGATGATGTCTTGATGAATTATTATACATGCATGCATATAGCTAGGTAGCTTGCTAGTTGTCAAGTTTCATATCCTTATCCTTCTATGATTTTTGTAAGCTCTGAATGAGCTTATTGGTCACGTTTAATTCCTTTGAATTTTGTTGAAGGTAGCTTGTAAGACAAGTAATTAGCGCGTAATTGAGGGAAGATGTTTGGTGGTATTTGATGACGTTGGAAGCACAGTTTGTATAGTCAAATATATGCGGTTTTTTTTTTTTAATTGAAAATATGAGTATTGAAGTACATACTTGAGATAAAATTTTAGGAATTAAATTTAATATTACTGCTTTTTATAGTTCAAACTTCAAAATATTCCATTGGAATATTCATATTGATTGTTCTGGTAATAGATTATTTGTTTAATATTTTAATGTTTTAATGATCTTAGAAATTAATTATTTTGGGCTCTGTAGTTTTGTCTTGTCGAGCTAATTAATTTGAATATAAGCATGTGATATTTAGAGACAAATTGATCATTCAAATAATATTTAGAAGCTTCAAATATGTATAAAGTGATTGATTTGGGTTCATCTGGAATTAGATTGTATTATTTGTGATGTCAATTGGTTCGTCTTGACAGCACGTTCTGTTTGGTTATGAGCTTGTTAAAATCAACGTTCGAATGGCAATGAATTTAATATCTAAAGTTTCAATTCAAATATTTGTTGTGGAAGCAAGATGACAGGATCCTACAAAAGAGAGAGAGAGAGAGAGAGAGAGAGAGAGAGAGAGAGAGAGAGAGAGAGAGAGCATGAAAAAGGAACAAATTACAAGAGATAGTTTGCTGATGCAATATTCAATTCATAATGTTTCATGTTTCTATAACAGACGTTATATATGTCATTTTCCTCCCTATTAGGTGTAAGCAAACTAAAGGAATTCTTCGATCGACTACCTGAAGGATTATTGGAAAGAAATCTTTCGATCAACTTCTTGAAGGATTATTGCCTCAGGCAACATGTTATAGGAATCATAATGAAACTAGTTAAAACCTCAAATAAATTGCATGTAGAAGTTAGCAAGGCCATGGAAGCTGTGGATTTCTGTCAATGAGCGGGTGTTGGCCACTCTCGAATAGTCAAGGCTTTGCATGGATCCATGTGTGAGATCCCTTCACTTGAGGAAGAAGCACTTCCTCATGGATCTTGAAAGAGGAGGAGGAGGGAGAGAGGAGAGGGAGCCAAACTATGCAAATTCTTTATTTCCTTGGCTTCAATCCTAATACAAGCTAAATGGCCTATTAATAGGCACCTAAGGCTATACAAATAGCCACACACAAGCTATACAAAAACAAACTTAAAAAATCTGGAATAAAACCTAACAATCACCCCCTTAGTCCAGATTTTACAAAACACAAGATAACCACTGTTCTTGATAGAACAGCCAAAGAATGATCATGTCGGTCTCCTCCGCCAAAAAGCGTCCACCGACATTCAAGCTCCACCTCCCGACAGATCTCCTGTCGCACTGCGTCCAATGCAGCCAATCCCCGAGCACCCCTAGTGTGACGTCCCCAAGATCTAACTTGGAAAGAATGTCAATCTATATCTCAAACAATTTACCAGAGTTAGCTAAAACCTTCAATTAAACTGTCTATCATACATCTATGAAATTTAAAACATCAATATACAAGTCGATTCAAACTCAAAAGTTCATGTACAATACTCAGGAACTACACTACAATCACCAATTCTGAAATCTATCATGAGTACAAAAGAATCACTATCAATCAAAAGACAAAAACCTGAAGATCTGGATCAATTCCTATCTTCTGCTCCCTTGCCCTGACCTGAAAATTCAACCACATATAATGAGCTTCACAAAGCCCAGCAGGTCACCTAATACCTATAACTGAAATCAAAGCACGGCTATGCTATCAATATGCATGTCAGTCAATCAGAGTCAATCAAATCTATATCAGTCAATGGTCAATGAATCTATGCAATACGGAAATCCATAGTCAATAAAACCAGTCAATGCAGCAGCAGGCAAATCAATAAATCTAGCTCGATCAATTCACGTCAATCTCGAAGAAATCCGTACACAGAAGAAAATCAGTCAATCCGTCAAGTCAATCAAATCGTCGAATCAATCAATCCGTTAAATCATTCGCTATCAAATCCTTTCAATGCGGTCTAATCAGTAATATCTATAAGCGAGATCAATAAATCCATAGGCAGTAGTAACAATGAATAAATCAATGAATCTATAGGCAACAGTGTCAATGATTCTATACTATTCATGTTCATGCTATCAATGCAATATCTATATCCATCCATTCTATATCAATGCTCAATGTCGATACACATCAATCAATCAGTGAAATCAATGAAATCGTATAATCTAGTAAATCCAATCAAAGTCGATAAAGCAGGAATCTATAAAACAATGAATCCATAAATCAATACAGTAAACATGCAATTCAATACTATATACTGGACAAGTAAAATCAACTGGTCATGTTGCTGTTGTAGAATCCGTTGCTGTTGTAGATCCGTATATTGGTCTATCAATAAGAGTCGTCACTCTTTTTGCCCGTCGGCCGCCCGTCGGCATATAAAACTCCTTATAACTCCCAATCGTTATATCAATGATCAATGGTTTAAAGGAAAGCCCGTCGGCCCACCATCCTGTACAGGTCAATATCAATCTTCACCAATGTTCAACCAGGTTCCACTTGTTTCCCAGTATCAATAGTCAATCAATAATCAGTTCAATAATCAATATTTAAGCAATCTATAACAATCATATCAATAATCATAAGCACATCAATCTAATCTATCAATTCCAAGCAAATCAGAAAATCTACGAAAATCGGGCAGCATAACGGCAGTCGGTCAAATTTACACAAAAATCCTGCAAAAAGACACGATTTCCAAATTCTTCCAAATTACAGTAGAATATCTATAACATCAATACAAGACTATTATCCTATAGAAATCAAATCAAATCAAGTCCTGATATTTTCCTATTCGATTAAAATCGCGTAGAATCAATTCCGACCCGTAAAATCGTCGCAGAAAAGACTCAAATCGTGTACAATAGTCATATCTATAACATACCAAAAGTTGTGCGGTGAAAGTTGTGTCAAATCAAAATCACGTCGAAAAGTCGACTACGAAAATACAAAACAGATCACAACTCGGTCAAAACTCAATATCTTTGAAAACAGAGATAGGGTTCGGAGTCCTTACCACGAGATCTACACTTTTCCCAACAGCGACGTCGGACGAAAAGCGCTCCGCGGCCTCCAAAACCAAGTTTCCTCTTTTTCCTTTTCTCTTTCTCTCTCTAAAATCAGATATTTTGTTTTTAAAATGATTTTCTCTCTCATCAAAACGAGCTGATTTTCTCATATCATTAAGCAGATCGGCCCGGCCGATCGCCAAATCGTCACGGGACAATCAGACCAAAAAAATCGTCCTGGACGGTTCCCAGGACTATTTTCAGGCCGATATTTTCTACAGTGCAGATCGGCCTGGACGATCCCACTATCGTCCCGGACGATTCTGAGAGGAAAATCCAAATCAGAGAGGAACAGTAAGGGAACGAGGTCTCACAATCTCCCCACCTTAGAAAAATGTCGTCCCGACATTTCCCTACAGGTACGAGACAAAAACAACGCAAAACAAATCGATCCAAATCAAAACTCGTCGAAATCCATACAAACACACAATGCAATCAATCACATGTCAATATGCATGATCAAATGTCAATATCAATTGGTTAGTCAAATCAATCTTACCAGTAGAACTTTCTGTGCGTTGTTGATCTGCATGATGCTGTAGACTCTGTAGACTGTAGATGCGTGGCACCACTGGAGGAAGTGCAGGAGGTCGTGGCGCAACTGTCTCTCTCTGATCTCTGACAGATCTATCATCCATCCAGTTCCCTGATATCTCACTGTAAGCCCTCGAGCCAACAGTCCTCTGCTGTCCTGAACCCGTGCCAGAATCAGTCCGTCCACCCAGTCTTTTCTGAGGACAATCTGCTGCTCTGTGCCCTTGCTGTCCACAATAAAAACACTACCCCGTCAACAGGTAGCATCGACCTGCATGTCGTTTACCACAGTAAATACATGCTCCAGAACTACCAGACGATACTACCGATGCATATCGCGGTACAGATCCCGATGCAGATCCTCTCGAACTATCATATCTGCTTTTCTTCTCTCTATCTCTATCAGATTCATCTCGTCGTACCTCATCCCTCCTCCTCCTGGTATCTTCGTACCTCGATACCGGTGTCGCCAAATCAATTTCTATCAATCGGGCCCGCTCCACTAGCTCAGAAAACTCATGTATCCGGAAAGGTACTAGCGGATGCCCAGTTCTCTATTCAATCCATGTAGGAATCTATAACACTTTTCCTCGGCAGTAGGAATCAGATGAGCAGCGTACCTCGCAAGTGCAGTAAACTCGGCCTCGTACTGCATCACTGACTTGCGGCCTTGCTCCAATCTCATAAAAGCTTCCTGCATCTGTCGCTGAGCTGACGGCGGTACAAACCACATCCTGAACACTGCAGTGAACTCATCCCAGGTGATCTCAGCATTGGTCTTCCCCTGGAATTTCTCTCTTTGCTGTCCAATCCACCATCTCTCCGCTTCACCCTCAAACAGGAACACAGCTAAGGGTACTTTTCGATTTCCCGGACACTGCATGCTATCAAAAATCTTTTCCACCCTCAGGATCCAATCCTTAGCAGCCTGGGGTCCCACAGCTCCCTTAAACAACGGAGGCTTCAGCTTATGAAACATCTGCAAGTGTCTATCCACTTCTTCCTCTTTGCTCCCACTCATTTTGCTCTGCGTATCACCCATAACATGTGCAATCGCAGTAGTCAACTGCATCATACTCTCTGAAGGTACTGGGGCTGCACTGTGTTGCTCATTCGGTACACTTGATTCAGCCGGAGGATCCATATCTTTTCACCTGCACAATTCAGAACAGATAATACGAACATGCAATGATGTATGCCAATGAAGCTCTTAAAGCTACCCAATCTACCCAATTATCAATTCAATCCTACAACTCTGGTAACAATCCATTCTTCCAATAACACTGCTCTGATACCAACTTGTGACGTCCCCAAGATCTAACTTGGAAAGAATGTCAATCTATATCTCAAACAATTTACCAGAGTTAGCTAAAACCTTCAATTAAACAGTCTATCATACATCTATGAAATTTAAAACATCAATATACAAGTCGATTCAAACTCAAAAGTTCATGTACAATACTCAGGAACTACACTACAATCACCAATTCTGAAATCTATCATGAGTACAAAAGAATCACTATCAATCAAAAGACAAAAACCTGAAGATCTGGATCAATTCCTATCTTCTGCTCCCTTGCCCTGACCTGAAAATTCAACCACATATAATGAGCTTCACAAAGCTCAGCAGGTCACCTAATACCTATAACTGAAATCAAAGCACGACTATGCTATCAATATGCATGTCAGTCAATCAGAGTCAATCAAATCTATATCAGTCAATGGTCAATGAATCTATGCAATACGGAAATCCATAGTCAATAAAACCAGTCAATGCAGCAGCAGGCAAATCAATAAATCTAGCTCGATCAATTCACGTCAATCTCGAAGAAATCCGTACACAGAAGAAAATCAGTCAATCCGTCAAATCAATCAAATCGTCGAATCAATCAATCCGTTAAATCATTCGCTATCAAATCCTATCAATGCGGTCTAATCAGTAATATCTATAAGCGGCATCAATAAATTCATAGGCAGTAGTAACAATGAATAAATCAATGAATCTATAGGCAACAATGTCAATGATTCTATACTATTCATGTTCATGCTATCAATGCAATATCTATATCCATCCATTCTATATCAATGCTCAATGTCGATACACATCAATCAATCAGTGAAATCAATGAAATCGTACAATCTAGTAAATCCAATCAAAGTCGATAAAGCAGGAATCTATAAAACAATGAATCCATAAATCAATACAGTAAACATGCAATTCAATACTATATACTGGACAAGTAAAATCAACTGGTCATGTTGCTGTTGTAGAATCCGTTGCTGTTGTAGATCCGTACATTGGTCTATCAATAAGAGTCGTCACTCTTTTTGCCCGTTGGCCGCCCGTCGGTATATAAAACTCCTTATAACTTCCAATCGTTATATCAATGATCAATGGTTTAAAGGAAAGCCCGTCGGCCCACCATCCTGTACAGGTCAATATCAATCTTCACCAATGTTCAACCAGGTTCCACTTATTTCCCAGTATCAATAGTCAATCAATAATCAGTTCAATAATCAATATTTAAGCAATCTATAACAATCATATCAATAATCATAAGCACATCAATCTAATCTATCAATTCCAAGCAAATCAGAAAATCTATGAAAATCGGTCAGCGTAACGGCAGTCGGTCAAATTTACACAAAAATCCTGCAAAAAGACACGATTTCCAAATTCTTCCAAATTACAGTAGAATATCTATAACATCAATACAAGACTATTATCCTATAGAAATCAAATCAAATCAAGTCCTGATATTTTCCTATTCGATTAAAATCGCGTAGAATCAATTCCGACCCGTAAAATCGTCGAAGAAAATACTCAAATCGTGTACAATAGTCATATCTATAACATACCAAAAGTTGTGCGGTGAAAGTTGTGTCAAATCAAAATCACGTCGAAAAGTCGACTACGAAAACACAAAACAGATCACAACTCGGTCAAAACTCAATATCTTTGAAAACAGAGATAGGGTTCGGAGTCCTTACCACGAGATCTACACTTTTCCCAACAGCGACGTCGGACGAAAAGCGCTCCGCGGCCTCCAAAACAAAGTTTCCTCTTTTTCCTTTTCTCTTTCTCTCTCTAAAATCAGATATTTTGTTTTTAAAATGATTTTCTCTCTCATCAAAACGAGCTGATTTTCTCATATCATTAAGCAGATCGGCCCGGCCGATCGCCAAATCGTCCCGGTACGATCAGACCAAAAAAATCGTCCTGGACGGTTCCCAGGACTATTTTCAGGCCGATATTTTCTACAGTGCAGATCGGCCTGGACGATCCCACTATCGTCCCGGACGATTCTGAGAGGAAAATCCAAATCAGAGAGGAACAGTAAGGGAACGAGGTCTCACACCTAGCCCGGCTTCCGCGCCCTGTGCATCCACCAGCACCCTGCGCTTCAGTGCCCGCGCCCTGCGCCTCCAGCCCGCGTCCATACGCCACAAGCTCGCGCCCGCGCCTTGCACTCATGTGGTCTGTCACCGACCACATCCTACACCCACCTGTGCAGCGAGCCCTGCGCTCTCACCAGCGCTCCGCTCGTCACAAGACCACGCTCCGCACTGCCGCATCCGGCCAGTACCCTGCGTGTCTTTCACCAGTGCCCCGCGCTCCTATGCGGACTCCTCGTGCACCGCACGACCACGCATCTCCAAGCGCCCCGCACTTTCAACCCTGCTCTCCAAGAACAGCCGACACTACCTTAGTGTCTCCCGGACTCCACCTGAAGTCCAAAAACTTTGCTTCAACTGATATCTTCTTCAACCGATCCACATAGCACACCATGCTACACTAAAAATTTCGACAACTATCTTGCCTTGCTTACCGCGGAACCTCCGCTCCGTCCGCGACCGAGTCGCGGTACCATCCTGGCTCCGCTCCGTTCTACAACTAGGGCACGCCCACCGAGCGTCCCGATTCAAGAAGCCCACGCGCTGCCTGCCGATGTCGCCTCCGGCTTCCGCGCGGAACCCATCCGCCGAACTCTTATGGCCCAACACCAATGCCCGTTGCCACGCCGCCGAGACCGCCTGCTCCAGTTTCTTTAGAAAAGAAACTCGCCTCTGCCTCCTCCACCTTGAGAACGCCACCACCATAGCTCTGATACCAAATGTGAGATCCCTTCACTTGAGGAAGAAGCACTTCCTCATGGATCTTGAAAGAGGAGGAGGAGGGAGAGAGGAGAGGGAGCCAAACTATGCAAATTCTTTATTTCCTTGGCTTCAATCCTAATACAAGCTAAAAGGCCTATTAATAGGCACCTAAGGCTATACAAATAGCCACACACAAGCTATACAAAAACAAACTTAAAAAATCTGGAATAAAACCTAACACCATGTCAATACCTTTAGCTAAAATGACAAAGCCCAAGAAATGCACAGTTGTTGTTGATATTTCACCTTTGGATATGTTTAGATAAACCTTGTGGCTTCTTAGTAGCACAAATATCTCAGTTCAATGATTTAAGTGTTCAAGGAAGAGCTGAAATCTAGTATATCATTGAAATAAACTACACAACGCTTTCCTAGCAATTGATTTAAAAGCTCATTCATCAAACGCATGAAGGTTGTCGGTGCGTTGCATAATGAATCTAGTTTGTCCTCCAATCTTGGCACTAAAAAACCGGTATTTATTTGTGATATATTAATTGCACGACTATCTATACACATTCGCAACGAACCATTTTTTTGTGCCATAAGAGCAAGGACTGCGCACGTACTCAAGCTATGTTATATGAGCTACTTCTGAAGTAGATCATCCACAAAATTTTATAAATCTGATGTTCTTTGGGATTCATCCTGTAATGGGGAAGGTTTGGCAATATAGCATAGGGGCTAAAATCTATTTGGTGCTGAAGTGAATGGAAAGGTGGGAGGCTACTTGGAAGTGCGGCAAGTGCAACATATACAAAACCACAAAATAGTTGTTGTACCTTAGGTGGATATGATTGCATTTTACTCAAAAATTTCCTTCAATCATTATAATCGCTCGAGCCGACGCTTCCTCTTGTAATGACTGCAATAGAGAGCCACTCATGATAATACAGAGGGTAAGTTTGTTGGCCTTTCTATAGGCGGGGCTGGATTTCTGATATGGTAGAAGGCCTAGTTTCATGTTCTTCCATTCAAATGAATAATAACAATTAAACCTTCCTTGATAAATGACTTCAGTGTCAAACTGCCAAGGCCTTGCTTGGATTAGATGATAAAATTCCATGTCTTGGACGTTGCACAGAACTTCACACATATAATGTTTGTCAATTGAAAAGGTGACCCGACACATTTCAAACACGGGAATGTCTATGCCCTACTTCACCCAACTTATCTTATATGGATTTGGGTCCTTTGTGGTTTTCAATTTCAAAGCATGAGCTACAGACTTGTAGATAATGTTTTCAGTGAAACCATTGTCAATCAAGAGGTCATATATACTTTACCCTGGATGGTGCATTTAGTTCTAAAAATTGAATTCCTCTGAGAGTTAGATGGTTGTCGAGGTGCTATTAGCAATCTTTCCACAACATTGGTTATCCTTCATCTCCAACTAAATATTCTACTTCATCTTCATTATTAGGTTCATTTTCCCAATCATGGCCTACATTTTTCCCTTATAATAATAATTTTAGTTTCTTGTAGTTTGGGCACTCATTAGATTTATTCCCATTTAATAAACCATCGCCGAAATTCGCAGCGTTTTAATAACCGCAGGGTAAACCATTGGCTAAAAATAAATAGAGTTGTCATTCTCGATCTATAGACATAATAATCATTTTCTTATAACTCTTAATCAGTATTACATGAATTAGTAGAGGATAATATCAAATTACAGTATTTAAAATAAAGTTTGTCGGCCTACCATCCTATACGGGCCAATCAGTCTCCAATTAACGGGTGAATAAGTTTTTTCTTATCTTTTACATGCTTATTATTATCATAATATTATAACATTAATAGTGACAAATCCATATTCATTACTGATACATCATCATGAAATTATCTTGATCGGGCATGAATCTCGATGCAAAAAGCTAGTTGGAAACTTCAAAAATTAAATTCAAGAGCATTTGAACTCCGATTTCAGCGAGCTTATAGTCAAACTGAGCGTCTCAGAAATACGAACCCAACGTCACCAAATTCGACCCAATCCGAGCCCAAATGGGTCCGAATCATGGACCTGAAGCGCTGTTGGAAGGTTCAAACTGCAATTTGAGTTACCAAACGGTCTCCAATTTTAACGAGCTTATACTCGAATCGATCGGCTCGACAAGAAAAATCGAACGAGCCCAAGATCGCTGAATTCCGACATCATTAAGGCCTCCAAATGTCCAATGAATGGTGCATGATCGAAGGGTTCAATATCGGTCGTCCATTCAAACCACTCCCTATTTTCCCCAGATCTCACACCTATTTACGAGCCATGCCACTCCAGAAAAACTATAAATAGAGCCCTCATTCTTCACAAAGGGGACTCAAGTGAAAAGTGAGAAGAAGAAGGGAAGAAGAAGAGAAAGGGGAAAAGGAGAATCCTCTCCTCCTCGACCACCGCCGGAGCTCTTCCTGCCGCCCGAACACCCTGGGATTCTGCGGGATATTCAGGAGAATGCCGGAATTCTGTCCAACTTCCACATGATGCTGAAATTCTTCTCAATCAATGACAGAGTTCCCTCCTGACGCTGAAACTTCGCCCAAGTATGCTGGAGTTCTCCTCGTCCACCAACAGACGTCGGACTTCTACCCAATGCCGGACCTTCACTCTTTGCCAAGTTTCTACCTGGCACCGGACTTCTACCGGTTATCGAACTTTCGCTGGACGTTTATTCGAAGATGGATTTCTTTCAGTTATTAGACTTCTCCCTGGCACCATCCGTCTCAAGGCAACTATCCTTCTGACCTCTGTCGCCAGCCGACTACGCTTCTCCTGACTTATGTCGCCTGCCGACTACGATCCTTCTAACTTGAGTTGCCCACCGACTACAGTTTTTCCGAGCTCCGTCGCCTGCCGACTACGGTCCTCCTGACATATATCGCCCGCCGACTACAGTCTTTCCGACCTCTGTCACCTGCCGACTATGGTCCTCTTGACTCACGTCGCCCGCCGACTACAGTCTTTCCGACCTCTGTCGCCAGCTGACTACAGTCCTCCTTTCTTTCGTCGTTCGCCAACTACAGTCCTTCTAACAAAGCGAATATGTCAACAATGACTCTTTGTATTCTCAACATGTAACGTACTTCATATAATGTACATCAAACCTACACCTTCCTCAAAGGAAGGACCTTATTTGTAATCGACTACAATACTAGTGGATTCATTTAAACTAGGCTAGGCCCCGTGGTTTTTCCCCATTTTCAGGGGTTTTTCCACGTAAAAATCTTGGTGTCTCCTATGAATGTTACACACTCTCTTATCTGATTGCGTGCCGACTTTTCGTAAATTGCTAAGACGATAAACTTTATATTTCTCTACCACCGCGAATACTCCTGGACGCAACAATTACTAATGCATTAAAGTAAATAAAGCATAATTGAGCTTAATTTAGAAATTGTCAACATGTCTTGATAGTAGATAAAAAAAATCCTACTAAGAAAAAATTTACATTTTAAAAAATTTACAAATTATCAGATATCGTATAAAATAATATTATGAAGCTTTGATCGAACTAAAACACTATTTTTAAATGTAAAAATAAATTTTAGAGTAGACAAAAATTGTTGTACTTTCATAATCACCCAATAAAAAACATCAGATAAATAGTCTGAATGTTCATAATATCAATCTCTATAACATGTAAAAATTTAAGCGGTAAAAATCTTATCAATACAAAATTATCGTCATTTTTTGGTAACGAAAACACAAATTTGATAAAAAAAATATAAAAAATACAAAATATTTGTACTAAAATATGGTAATGATTCCTTATAAAATCTAACAACAAGACCGAAGGACAAAAATCACTCCATGACTTTCAAATCTGATCTTCCCTTTTCTCTCTCCTCTCTTTTTCTCACATTTTTCTCAAACCATTCTCTGTTAGTCAAATGCTAAGGGAGATTAAATGACTTTTAATAGAATATATTAGTGCTTTAAGATATTTTAATACTTAGGGAGATTAAATGGCTCATTTGATTCGTCTAGTACTGGATCGCTCAATTTATTGATAAGCATGCAAGATTAGAAAATAATTCTGTTCTTCAATTGACATCATGAAATTCTTAAATACACTTCAAATGATTAATTTGAGTTCATTTGGATTCATTTAAAATAAATAAATTAATTAATTAATGATGAAAAGCATTTATCTTTTAGTAAAGAAAAAGAGGGAATAATTTGTTAAATGGAATTTATAAATAAATACCATAAAGAAAATTAGAGATCTTGGTGCGCAGCGCAGTACAGTATTAACGCTGTGCTCGTATTGCAATATACGCACGGATGTATTTTATTAATAATATTTGTATTTAATTAGGACATGTGAAAGCTTCTAGATCCACGTGCATTAGCTCACCTAAGATAACGACCTTTCAAGTAGTTAGACGTTTGGGTACGTTAGGCATGATTCCATTAAGTGCATTTGTCTTTGATGTTTACCCTTCAACTTTTTTTTTTTTTTTTTTTTGGAGGAGAAAGTATGATTGTGTGTATAAATATATTTTCTACGTCACAAAAAATTATCTTAATCGGACATAAATCTTGATGCAATTATGAATTAGAATCGGGTCCAACTAAACTACGATTCCGATAAACTTATAATCAAATTGAACACTTCCATGAGAAGAATGCAACGACACCAAATTTGATTCATTCTTAACTCAAATGGGCTCAAATTAAAGGACTAATACCTATTTAAAAGCTTCAAAGTATTAATTGGATGACCAAATGATATCCAAATATGACATGCTTATAGTCGAATCAAGCGGATCGACAAGCGAATCCAATGAGCATAAGATCACTCAATTTTGACATCTCTAAAGTACTTAAAATGCTCAATAAATGTTCTATAATCAAAAGAGTTAATGTGGGACATCCAATTGAACACTCCAAAACTGTCATGAATCTTCTCATTATTTATTGAGCATGTCACTCTTAAAAAACTATAAATAGACCCTCATTTTTCACATGAAATGAGGAGAAGGGAAGGAGGATAAATAGAACTTTAGGGCTTGAAGAATCCTTTTGCTCCACCCGGCACCATCGTCGACGAATTTGTGCATCCAGACTACCACTGCTGAACCTCTGGCCGATCATCGCTATTGAACCTCAATCTAGTAGCCACTAATGAGTCTTCCTCCTACCCTTAATGCCGATTACAATCCTTTCAACCACTGTCGCCCAAATACGATCCTTTCGACCTCCATTATTTGTCGATAACGATCCCTCTGACATCTGTCGCCTAAATACAGACCTACCAATTTAATGAACAAGTTAACGCTCTCTTGATGGCAACTCTCATGTCATTGGATTCTCCCAACTCCAACTATGTAATGTGCTCCATATAATTTATATTTTCTATATTGAGCCAACACCTTCCATAGGGGAAGGGTATCATTTGTAATCAATCACCTACATTAGTAGAATCATTTCAACTTGGCAACTGTGATATTTACCGCTTTTTTAGAAATTTTCATATTAAAATTCTAATGTCTCTTATGATTGTTACACATCTCTATTTTATCTGTCTATGTGTTGGATCTTTGTACAAAGCAAGGACAAACTTTATCTCTCTAATGTCGCGAATGTTCTAGGACGTAACAATATATAAATTTATATTTGTAGAAGAAAAAAATAATGTAGTGAGATAAGAATTTGATGATATTGTTGTTATAGAAGATAATAAGCTTATCATTTTTTTTAGGTATATAAAAATGTAAAAATGTTATGTGAAAAATCTCGAATGGTGAAAGTTGTGGGCCCTTATTCAGTTGACATCGACGTTGATCTGCTCTTCTCTATGACTGGGGAAGACAAAATGATGATTGCCAGTATCGATCGATGACTAAATGATAGATATTACCATTGTTTGATGATGGATGGTGACATTCACTCCATAATCTATATATGAGATATTTTTCTTACTACTTTCTATAACATTTTTTTAGAACACTTTTTTTTAAAGCAGTGAAAAAATCATAGTTAAAAGTTATCCCAAATAAAATCCTAGTTAGCATGAATAGTTTGTAAAAATAAAAAATAAAAAATAAAAAATAGGAGTACCGAAGGTGCAAAAAAAAGAGTACCGAAGGTGTTCAAATTCAAATTCCATTAATTTCTCTATAGATATTTACAGCCAACTAGAAATTTATAATGAGAGTTTTCTTAGTGAAAAAATATATTAGTATTTATAAATATTTACATGCGGGGGCAGAGCCAAAAATTATTATTAGTGAGAGCACAAATTAATGATTTTCAAATTACTTTCCATTATTTTTTAATGCTTTTTTTTTGTATTTCTATTTAATAGTTCATAGTGAAATAATATTTAGATCTTTCACAAAAATTAATATTTATTTGTAATAATTTATTAAATTTTATATTTTATTAGTTGTATTAGACACAAATTTATTATTAATTTATTTTATCTTAAATATTTGAGTATTAATTCTATTTAAAAAAAGAAATTTATAAAGTATAGAAATTATATAGATTATTATAATTTAGGTTAAAATTGTTGAAGTAGCAATGCGAACAGCTCCATGGCCCAGATGGTAATAATTTTCAAAGATAAAATTAATTAAATTTGTTTAAAATATTTTAAATATGAAATAAGATGAGTATTATAATTGATTTTATTGTCAAACAATATATAATTTATAAATTTAAAAGATTTTGTATTGAAATATTGTACACATATTTGCTTGGGGCTGGTTTGATCAAGTTATTACAAGGCTCCATTAGATGCAATTAGTCTTGAATCGCCTATAATTTGGAAATTGCAAAGCCAAAGCTACCAAAATCCTTGAATTTGCCAAAGCCAAAATAACGTAGGTCACTCCGAACAAGCCTTATTTGGATACCTGACGGAGAGAACCGTCTGGATTTATTTGTCTCTGTGAACAATAAAAGAACAGCATGAACATATAAAAAGACTTAGTTTGAAAATATTAAGAATATATATATTTTTAACAATATGATTAAAATATAACAAACTTATTTAACAATATGATTAAAATATTAGATAAATAAAACTAAAATTTTATAATACAATTAAATTATTAGATATTTATAAATTTTTGTACTTGATTATATATTTTTGTTGTGATTATTGATATGCCTTAAGAATATTAGTTTTGGATTTTCTACGAAAAAATTATGGTGTTTATTGTATTATTATTTTGTTATTTGTGTGTATGTGTTAAATATTCATTAAAAACTAAAATGTAAAAAAAAAAAAAATTCAATCTCAATTGCCTTGAATATTCTAACACACCAAGCAATTATATTTATGGGTACCTAATAATTCAGTTTTCTATTTTAATTTTTAACAATTTAAGAGCCTTCCAAATTCTAAGTCTAGTAGGCTGAATTTAGGCCCATCTATTAGTTAGTTTTTAGTAGCCCAACTAATGATAGTCTGTGCACTCTTAATTTAGGTTTGATTTGTGATTTTTTTATTATTTTTTAAAGTAAATTTTTTTGCACAATTTTTTTTTAATTATAAATTTTTATATTAGCATAAAAATTTTTTGAACTAAAATATTTTATATCAGATAGCTGTTTTATAAAATAATGAGAAAGCCGTCCCAAATGAAGTAGTAGACTTCATTTGAGACAATTTATTTGTTACATTTTAAAGCAAAATTTACGTACATAAATTTTTAGTTCAAAATATATTTTTTTTTCTAAAATGATGCTTCAAAAATAATAAAAAAATTATTCTAAATAAAATCTTAATGTGAAAACTTGGCTTCAAACGCACATACAAATTAATTATTGCTAGTAATAAAATATCACATAGATAGACTTAGGCTTCGTTTGGGACGACTTTTTTACTGCTTTAGTACAAAATTTTTTATTTTTTAACTAAAACTCCGTTTTAGAAAGCAATAAAAAAGCCGTCCCAAACGAAGCCTTACTACGGAGTTTTAGTACAATTTTTGTACTAAAACTCCGTTTTAGAAAGCAATAAAAAAACCGTCCCAAACGAAGCCTTAGATCAATACCACTTACATTAACACGTATCACTAACCCCATTTAACAACCAGTCAGTCCATTGTTGAATGGGCGTGTTTCCCATCGGCTGACTTTTTTTTTATTTTATTTTTTTTAATAGTTTTAGATATTTTTAAATAGATTAAGATTAATGCTACTTTGATTAAATATAAATAATATAACAAAATATGGATCACACCAGCGCTAGTCATGTTATTTAATAAAAGTGCGACTATAATATAAAATTATGATTAAAGATGCTTTTGATTATAATTTTAAAAAAGATTTGAATAACGATGCACTTAGAGCCCTTTAATACACTTATTGCAAGATCATGATTAAATAAAAAGAAAAAAAAAGTATTTCAACACGCTGGGTCGTGTAATCTGCTTGGGGAAGATTATTAGGTCCGGTCATCTGACAGAGAAATACATCCATATTTCTCTCTATCTACAGTAAGGCGTAGTGAAAGCGTAATCAAAGCACATTTATTGTAGCAGCTACACTTTGACTGCGCTTTGACTACGCTTTTACTGTAGACAGAGAAAAATCATGATATATATCTCTATCAGATGACCGAACCTAATAATTTTCCTCTTATTGGCCATCGTCAAAATCTAGCTAGCCATATTGCCTGCTTTTCATGCGCCAACAGACTTGCAAGAACTTTGACGCAATAATTGTGGTCCTTACACAGTAACCAAATATATGGAAGAACTAGCATAGAAACTTCAACTTCCTTCAGAATAGTGGATTCACCCAGTTTTCCACATATCTTTACTCAAAACTTACCGGCAGGAACTCACTTGGCATCCCGTTCAATTCCTGCAGCGGTATGGGAAACCATTATGTTGTGGGCTAGAATAGACGCAACGATAGAGTTAGAAAATTTCATCTCAGTATTATACGGATATCCAGCACACAAATAGAAAAAAATGCAACACTAGAACTTTCTACATGGAAACCCTGGAAAAGGGAAAAACTACGGGGCTACACACAATTAAAAGGATTACACTAGTGTTTGCTTATATTACAAGTGGTTGATTCGTCCTTGAAATTGAGGACGATCATATTATAATGATCAACTCCCAGGTTGAAATTTAGTTACAAACGAAGATCGGAAATCCGGCAACGTTTGGTGGTCGGGCGGAAATCCGGCTTCAATTAACGGTCGGGTAGAAATCCAGCGTCAGTTGGCTATCATGCAGAACTCTGGCGTTAGTCGACGATAGGGCATAATTCCAGTGTCAATTGTCAATCGGGTAGAACTCTAGCGTCGGTCGATTGCTGGATGGAAGTTCGACGGTGTTCGAGGAGGAGTCTCTTCCTTCTCTTCCTTTTCTTCTTGCTTCCTTTCTTCTCTTCTTTTCTTATTTTCTTGCTTAATTCCAATGTCAGTTGGTGATTAAGCAGAACTTTGATGTCAATCAGCTGCTGGGTGGAAGTCCGCTGGTGGTCGAGGAGGAGTATCTTCCTTCTCTTCTCTTCTTCTCTTCTTCTCTTCTCTTCTCTTCTCTTCTCTTCTTGTTTGATCCCCTCTCATGAGAAATGAGTGATCTATTTATAGTTTTTTTAAGTGGCATAACTAGTAAATAAGAGAAAGATTAATGGTAAATTGGGAAAATTGGTAGTAGTTTGAATGGACGACCGATGTTGAATATAATCCCTTGATCATGAACCGTTTATTGAGCATTTGAATGTCTTAATAATATCAAAATTTTGCGATCTTGAGCTCGTTGGATTTTTCTGATTGAGCTGCTCAATTCAACTATAAGCATGTCACATTTGAAAATTGTTTGGTAATCCAAATTATGGATTGAACCTTCCAGATGCGCTTCGGGTCTTTGATTTGAACTTATTTGGGCTCAAATTGAGTTGAATTTGGTGTCCTTGGGTTCGTATTTCCAAGACGTTCAGTTCGCCTGTAAGTTTGCTGAATTTTTGAAATTTCCAACTTGATTTTAAGATTGTGCACGATCAAAATAATTTTTTGATGATACATCACATCACATGCTACAGCCTGCACTAAACTGCTTGATCGGTGCCAAGTCAACAAGGTGATAAGTTCCTCACTGTATAGCAACCCAAGCAGAACTTCTATCTCTGGCAACAAAATGTGAAGCAAGAATGGCCTCAACAGTCCAACCATGACAAGGATCAGGAAACCACCTGCTTCGCAAGTAGCAATCCAGACTGACGAAATCTAGGATGCTTTTACTTACTAAATAAATAGAAGAATATATTAGAGGTCCTTTCATTATGTTAGGATTTTAGATTTTTGTTTTCATAGTGGGGCAAGTGTCCAATGCGGCCAGGTAGATAAAAAATGTTAGAATTGTAGTATTGGGGTTGCTTGTCTTGGACAATTGAGATTTACAAGAAAATCAACTTATCCTTCCCTGCAAAGCTCTTTTTCTTCCTCTCAAACCCCTTTTTTGATGCTAGTAGTCGAGCAGACTCATAACCGGGTCGAGCTCGGCTCGATAGCTGGCCTTGACTCGATTTATTAAATCATGAGCATATTTGTTTAAAACAAAACATCTAAGATGAAATTCTAATGAAAAAGCATTTGCATCCCCTCATTTCCTTCAAACTAAACAAATCCATAGAATTTTCCTAAGAAATATTTTACAAGTCATTGAATTTTTCTAATAAATATATTTTTTTAAATGTAGTTCAATTAAGACAAACTCACACAAACGACACATATATAAGACACGAACCCAAAACCTCTTAATTGATCAACCGAAGCTCCTAACCAACAGACCATGATGAATTTGATTACCAAAAAAATATTGATAAATATATATTTCATTATAAAACTTCTATCCTACACTAATAAAAAATTATATGGATGTTTTTTGCTCATTTCTTATAAGAAATTAAAAAAACACCCAATTTCTTATAAACAACATAATAAAAATAATTCCATTTAATTTTTCTCAAGTAATAAATAATTGAAAATCAATTTCAATTTATTATTATTATTATTTTTTCATTTCATCTTTTCAAACTAGCAACAATTGAGAACTTGTTCACAAGAGGGGAAATTAAGAATTTAATTAAAGTAAAATAAAAACCCCAAGGAGAAATTGGAATTCCAATGTAGGAGAATATAAATGGAAGATCAAATGGTCCCACATTCCACATCAAATGAGTGGAATCTTATCATCCTTTAGTTTGTTCTTATCATTCATCATATTCCATGACCTAAAAGCTTTATATTTATCGTTGTCATCTCTATCCTCTTTAGTTTCTTGTATGATATTCATGAAAGGTTCATCTATATATACATTAAATATTTATCATTTATCATATTCAACTATATATAATTATATAAACTACCCAAGACATGGGGGGCTAGTGGGAGCGAGGCCGCGCTGTGTGATGGGAATTCAGATCATTTTGGGTTATTTTGAATTTTTGGGTTGACCCGAACTCAACCCGAACTTACAATTGGGTCATGATTTGAAACTCGAACCAGGCCAAAGTGGAAAGCTTATTATTATTATTTTTGTAATAAACTTTTTAGCTATAAAACGGTTTTAAAAAATAGCAAAAAATTGCATTTGCATTATTAATATTTAATTGCATCACACAAAACAATTAATTATTGATCGCACGGTGATTACAAAGCTAATCGGCACCGATTAGCTACCATTTCTCGAAATAAACAAAATTCAAATTAACAGTCAAACGATCGCCGGAGGTGTTGACTTCTGCGGTGACGACAGCCGGCGACGACACGTCGGGCACGACCTGTGCGAAAGCAGCCACTTGTCAATACACCACACATGAAACCCGTGGCCGCATGCCGGCAAAACTCTCATCTTGTCCCCGTCCGTCAAATCAGACAGACATATCGGGCACCGCACAACCGCCGCCGGCGATATCGATGAACCTTCACCGGCGCCGGGCGTCGTCGCAGCGGCGAAGACGGTTATGGGAAGCGAGAGGACGTCCGACTGCCTCAGGCCCGCATTGAGCCGTCTGGCGGCGACCCAGCCCGCTGGGTCGGAGATGGCCCGACGGGTGCAACGGACTACGCAGTGGAGGGTTGTGTTGAGACCGAGCACGCAGAGCAAGGCGCAAGTCATGGCGGCAAGCACGATCACCATGTGTTGGGTGATGAGAGGCGCCGGCGGCGATGCGATGGTGATGGGGGGCGGAGCAGGGGAGCTGGAGAGTGGGTGGCCGGGGAAGAGATGGTCCATGGAGTAGGGGGGAGAGAGTGCATGGGATGGGAGGGAGATGATGAAAAGCGAGAGAGAGGAGGAAGAAGGTGGATGGTGGTGGCTAAGGGGATATGCTTTGAGAGATAAGCTTGCCACTATGATTTGCTTTTTTCTTAATGGAATGGCATCTTCGACCTTTGTGTGTTGGTCGCTTTTGGTGATAAAAATTTAAGACATGGTAGGGCTAAAATTTTTTAATTTTTTTAAAAGATCATAAAGTAAATTTCAGACTCCATGCCATGATTATTAAATTTTTGTTATGATACCCTCAACTATATTTTTCTCTATTATCTTTCTAATGAAGATTATGAAATTTGATACGTTATCAAAAAATTATCTTGATCAGACATGAATCTCGATGCAAAATCAAATTGGAAACTTTTAAAATTAAAAATGGGACCATCCGAACTCCTATTTTAGCAAATTTATAGTTGAACTGAACATCTCGTAAATACGAACCCAACGACACCAAATTCGACTCAATCCGAGCCCAAATGAGTCCAAATCAAGGACCCGAAGCTCAATTCGAAGGTTCAAACCATAATTTGGGTTACCAAACATTTTCCAAACATGACGTGCTTATAGTCGAATCGAGTGGCTCGATGAGTCGAATCCAAGGAGCCCAATCACTGAATTCCGACATCACTAAGACATTCAAATGTCCATCAAACGGTCTACGATCAAAGGATTCAATATCGCCCGTCCATCCAACCACTCCTCATTTACCCTTGATCTCTCAACTATTTACGGGTCATGCCACTTCAAAAATCTATAAATAGACCCCTCATTTCTCTTGAGGGGGGACCGAATGAAGAAGAGAAGAAGAAAGAAGAGAAGGAAGAGAAATAAGAAGCTCCTCCTTGACCACCGCTGGACTTCTGCCGGACCACGACTTGAGACCCTCACCTCCGCCGGACCATCGCCTGACGTCGTTGCTCCGCCAGACCACCACTTGAGGCCCTCACCTTCGTCAGACCACCGCCTAACGTCGTTGCTTCGCCGGACCACCACTTAAGGCCATGAGCTCCGTCGGACTACCAGTTGAGGCCTGAACTTCTGCCAGGCCACCACTTGAGGGTGAGAGTTCTCCAGAAGTACCACCCTTCTACTACAATCCTGCGGACTTCTATCTCATGTCGACTACGATCCTCCCGACCTCCGTTGGCTACTATGATCATTCCGACCTCCATCACCAGACAACAGTCTTTCAGACCCCGATATCCTGTCAACTACGATCTTTCAGACTCCTGTCTTCTGCTGACTACGGTCCTCCCGACCTCTGCCACCTACTATGGTCATTACGACCTCCATCACTAGAAAACGATTTTTCTGACCCCTGTCTTCTGCCAACTACGGTCTTTCCGACATCTATCTCCCACCATGTAATGCGCTCTATATGATGTATATTTGTACCATCAAGACAATGCCTTCTCCCTAAGAATGGCCTCATTTGTAATCGACTGCAAATATTAGTGGATTCATTCAAACTGGGCCAGGCCCCGTGGTTTTTCCCCCTTTTTAGGGGTTTCCATGTAAAAACTCTGGTGTCTCTTATGAACGCTACACTCTCTCTCTTATTTGATTGTGTGCTGAATCTTCGTACAATGCTAAGACGTTAAGCTATATATTTCTCTACCGCCGCGAATACTCCAGGACGCAACAAAATTAATCTTAATTATTCATCCATTTTAAAATCATACCAACAAAGAGATCAAAATCTTATATATTTTGTAATTGTGGTTATCAATCATTTAATAGATTGATATTACTTTTGACATTTAAATAGAGGTGTTAAAATAGGTTAATGAGTCGGATTCAGGTCCATTATGAAATTAAGCCAAACCAAATTCCTTTAACTTGAACATAAATAGGTCAAATGGTGGATCCAAACTCGACCAACTAGTGACTTGGATGACCTGAACCTAATCCAATAACTTTTTATTTAATTAATTTTTTTTGCAACTTTTCACTTTAGAGTTTAGGTCAAGTGATCAAAGATAATATCCTACCAACAAATAAAAGAATTTAACGAAAAAAAATAAAGGGGGATTTACAAACATACCACTTTATGTCATGCTATTTACATATATAATACCTAAAACATTAATATTACATGCCTACCACCCATAGAGTGAAATATGAGTGGTAGGCATGTAATGAAAATTGGGTTCATGAAATGAAATATTACATATCTACCACAAATATGGGTGCATGAAATGAAATATTAAAATTTATAGGGTGTTATGAGTAATAGGAATGAAATATAGGAGTGATAAATTTAATATTAAAATTGTAAATGAGTGGAAAGTATGTAATATTAATATTTTAGGTGTTGGATATATAAATAGTATGAAATAAAGTGGTGTGTATGGATAATGTTTTAATCAAAATTTGGTTCATGGGTCAACCTAAATATGTACTCGACCCATTTAAGAGGCTGGCAACCCAAACCATAAATTTTTTTTTGAAACATATCCAAATCACTTTGTTGGGCCGCGTGCATCATTAATTAACACCCTTAAATTTAAAAGAGGTCAAAATTATGTTAGAATCCATTAAAAATATTAAATCTAAATCAAGAAAAAGGGCTTCCTAAATTTTGTTATATTATATTATCATCTTGTTGTTCAAGATGAATAAAGAAGTCTCAATTTTCATAGTTGTGCTTATTAGAGAAAGAATTGATGAATGGAGTGCTCAAAATAGTAATTCTTGTTGAACTAAATAAATAATATATTCTAAAGAGGAATCATTGTCTACTCACTATAATAAATTGTGATAGGAGATTTTGGTGAAGTTTTATCCATAAAATAAATAATAAATGATAGCACCAAAAGTCTAAATATTTCTAATGGAAGGCCAAAAGCTTTGCAAATCTTTAGGGATTCAGTTGTAATTTAGGTGGATTCTTGGGACAAAAAAGTATTGATTTTGTGAGCTAGAAATCACCACCTCCTTCAACTTTAATAAAATTTTGTATGTGATGATGATGATTATTATTGTTATTTTATAATCTTTTGTATAAGATCATGCCTTTAATAAATATTTTCATTAGGGGTGTTTAAAACCAAAGATTAATAAAATTTAAAAGAGTAATACTCCAATTGCAAAGGAGTATTTAGCCTGCAACTTTTTGTTTTCTTGACTCATTTAATTGTTTAATTTTTCGAATAGTATAGAAGACAAAACTCATATTGATCCGTTGGTCGGGAGTTTTAACTATCAACCCAGAGGTCTTTAGCTCGAAGATTGGTTATGCGAACATGTTTGATTTGTTTATCATATGGATCTTAAAATTTCTTGAGATAAAAATGATCTTTTTGACTCGTTTATCATATATTATGTAATTTTTTAGATGACACAATTCATAACTTAAAAATAAAAGATTTAACCTAAATATAAATGATAATCTAAGTTAATTTCGGATTTTCAAATAAAATCAAACTTGAAAAAAATTATCAGGACTGTCACTTTAAACCCAAACTCAACCAAAAAAATAATCTGGTGAACATGAACCTAAATCTTTTGAGTCAGGTTTAGTCAGATCATTTTTTTGATACCTTTGTAATTAAAGAAAATTAATATTATTTGGTAGCAAATAAATATTTCAATGGACCAAATTATGTATCTTCCATCAAATTGAGCAAAAATAAATAAAAAAAAGGTTGTAGATGGCACAACATTTAATAATTTGTCACTATACACAACTTTTAATGCAAGATAATATTGGTTAAATATTGCAAACTTAAAGAATAAATTTTTTTTTTTTTTGACAATTGGCAATGCCCAACATGTCATTACTTTACAAATGCTTTGTATGATCCCTTAGTTATGAATAGAACTTTTTTTTTTTTTGAAATTATTTCTTTTTATTCTGAGCTTATCTCATACAATTCTCATATGTTTGTAATTTTATTTTTGTTTTCCTTTATCAACTTTATTTATTATGTTCCTCTATTTTTTATTGTTTTTAATTATGCTTCTTAGAAATATATTTATTATTTTAGTTTAATTTTTTATTATTTTTGTCCTCAAAGTTAATTTTTTTATAGGAAATTGAGCTACGGCCCTTAACAATTTCAACAGCTCTGGCCATGATTGTAATTAATCAGATTAATTATTTATTTGATAATATATTATTTGGAATAAATTGACTTAGGTTTTATACTTTTATTTGGGATAATTTTTTATTATTTTTTAAAATAATTATTTTAGAATAAAAAATTTTAATTCAAAAAATTATTATATAAAAAATTTACTTTAAAAATAATAAGAAAATAATTTCAAATGAAGCCTTAAAATGGGGGCTCCAAAAGGGAATTCGGAGAATTCTTAAAATTTTTTAGTCAAATTCAATCCAATTTGTCTAACGTAAATGGTGAGCTATTTTGGGCCTACAGTTGGTTTTGTGAATTAGTGGGCTTCAATTTTAACAAGGAATTTATCCAATTCAAATTTGGGCCACGACTGAAGATGTTAGTTCATGTTGCACTCTATTTTAAATTTATATATCTAAAAAAAATGTAAGTATTTTTTTTTTTTTTTTGAGAAACACCATTAATTGTATTTGCCACAATTTAATGAAAGAAAAAGATTTAGTTATAAAATTTTTGGTGTTTTTTTTTTTAAATTTGAGTGATATTATTAATTCATAATTCTCAAGAAATTTCATTTGATAGACAAAAAATTTGGTGCAGTATTTCTATTGAAAATTTTTTAGAATTATATTTAGAATATTTCGAACTCCATTTTTATCAAAATTATATTTAAAATGAGTGCACAAAACGGACCTAATGACACCTAAAATATTCCAATCCGAGTCAAAATGAACCAAATAAATTTATTCAAGCATAGTTAAAACTTCAGAGTACTGATTGAATGATCAAATAATCCTTAGATTTGCATGCATATAGTCAAATCAAGCGGCTCGCCGAGATGTATCTAACAAGCTCCAGATCACTAGATTTTAAGGTCATTAAGGCACTCAAATGTTAAAAGAAAGATATAAGATCAAACTGTTCAATATAAGCAGCTAGATAAAATATTATGAAAATTTGATCGTATATACCAAAATAGTACTTCCAAAATACTAACAATAAACCCACCTTCTTCATATGAGAGATTTGAAAGTTTCTAAAACTATATTTGATGTTCGACATTTATGATCACCAACAGTCAATATTGTCGCTTGATTATAGTTGTTTGATCTATATCGCTCAATTGCCGCCATTTGACCACAGTCTCCCAACTAATGTCATTTGACCACCATAATTTTGATCTTCATAATTCATTCATCACAATCATACAACAATCATTTTACAAGTGTCATCATACCATCATTTCCCAATTCTCTTCACGCTCCTACTGTTATCTAATCATTGTCGCTTGACTAACACCATTGAATTACTGCATCTCATTCAATGAAATACATACTTGTATTATACACATTGTAATCTTATCTCATTAAATGAAATACATACTTATTGTTGCGTCCTGGAGTATTCGCGGCGGTAGAGAAATATTTAGTTTAACGTCTTAGCATTGTACGAAGATCCAGCACACAAGCAGATAAGTGAGAGGGTGTAGCATTCATAAGAGACACCAGAGTTTTTTACGTGGAAAACCCCTGAAAAGGGGGAAAAACCACGGGGCCTGGCCCGGTTTGAATGAATCCACTAGTATTTGTAGTCTACTACAAATGAGGCCCTTCCTTAGGAGAAGGCCTTGGATTGATGTAGCGAATGTACATCATATAGATTGCATTACATGGTAAGAGTTACATATACATGTTTGTTTGGCCTGAAGGACCGTAGTCGGCAGGAGACCGTAGTCGGCCGGAGACCGTAGTCGGCCGGAGACCGTAGTCGGCAGGAGTCCGTAGTCGGCCGGAGACCGTAGTCGGCCGAAGACCGTAGTCGGCCGGAGACCGTAGTCGGCCGGAGACCGTAGTCGGCCGGAGACCGTAGTCGGCCGGAGACCGTAGTCGGCCGAAGACCGTTGTCTGGTGATGGAGGTCGGACGGACCGTATTAGGCGACAGTGGTCAGAAGGACCGTAGGCGGTAGGAGATAAGGAGTCAGGTGTTAGTCCCAGTGTCACTTGGAAGATCGGATGTTGATGGTCTGGCCTTGAGTAGGACGTCGGGTCTTAAGCAGGACGTCAGGTCTTCAGCAGGACGTCGGGTCTTCAACAGGACGTCAGGACTTAACGTCGGGCCTTGAACAAGACGTCGGGTCTTTGGCAGGAAGTAGGGACTGAGTGTCAGGCCTTGAACAAGACGTCGGGTCTTTGGCAGGATGTAGGGACTGGGTGTCGGGCCTTGAACAAGACGTCGGGTCTTTGGCAGGACGTCGGGGATGAACGTCGGGCCTTAAGGTGGTGGTCCGGCGAGGTTTTGTGGTGGTCCGGCGAGGTTCTGCGGTGGTCCGGCGGTGGTCCGACGAGATTCCTGCGGTGGTCCGGCGGTGGTCCGACGAGATTCCTGCGGTGGTCCGGCGGCTGTCGAGGAGGAACTCTTCCTTCTCTTCTCTTCTTCTCTCTCTTGCTTGGATCCCCTCTCATGAGAAATGAGGGCTCTATTTATAGATTTTCTGGAGTGGCATGACTTGTAAATAGGTGTGAGATCAAGGGCGAATAAGGAGTGGTCGAATGGACGGCCGATGCTGAATCCTACGATCGTACACCGTTCATTGGTCATTTGAATGCCTTAGTGATGTCGGAATTTAGTGATCTTGGGCTCGTTGGATTCGTCTCGTCGAGCCGTTTGATTCGAGTATAAGCTCGTCAAAATCAGAGTCCGTTTGGTAACTCAAATAGTGGTTTGAACCTTCCAACAGCGCTTCGGATCCATGATTTGGACCCATTTGGACTCGGATTGGGTCGAATTTAGTGTCGTTGGATTCTTATTTCCGAGACGCTCAGTTTGACTATAAGCTCGCTGAAATCGGAGTTCGGGTGCTCTTTGAATTAATTTTTGAAGTTTTCAACTAGCTTTTGCTTCGAGATTCGTGCCCGATCAAGCTAATTTTTGGAGTACGTATCACTTATATTCAAAATTTAGTCTTAAATTTAATTTAGAGGAATTATTTATAATTGTGATTGAAAAAAAGAACTTTTTATAATAAAAATTAAAAATAATTTATAAAAGCAACGTAAGATAAATCTAAGGTTGTAAAAATCGGACTGAATAACGAATCGAAAGAATGAGAGGTTTACGGTTCACTGATTTGATTGGGGTTGAACTGGATGATTTAATGAATATTAATTTTATTTAAAAATAATATAATTGATATAATCATAGTATAATCATATCAAATATGTGACAACATATTGAATTTATTAAATAATTATTAAGCAAAAAAATATGAAAAAATATATATTTTTAAATAATCTTAGAAAAATCACTATTTTTCTTTGGTTCGTGTATTCAGTGAGAGCTAGAAAGGGAGCGGAGTACAGAGCGAGAATCTCCCGTTTTGCTCGTGCGCGCGGTTAGAAAAAATGGACGAAGTCCCTCTCGTGCGAATTTTTTGGGCAAACTGAGAGCAGCTGGGAGCTTCTTCTGGAACTTTTATTTCGTCCGGTGCAAGGACCTAGAGGAAGGTTCGGTTTTGCCTAAAAAAGTGCAAATACCGAGTTTTTTGAAAAAATACCGAGTTTTTCAAAAAACTCGGTATTTGCACGTTTTGACCTATTTTTGCCTAAAACCGAACCTTCCTCTACATCCAGTGAAAGGACCTAATAATTGCTCCTTCTTCTGTGCATCGTTGGGCCGATCGAACAACTAGTTGAACCGGCCATTTTAAAACCTTAGATAAATCCTAAATTAACATGTGCTAAATAAACTAAAATCCTCTTTCATTTATATCACATTGGAAAAAAATTATGTTAGGATGTCCCGATTAAAATATGGTCATGAAACATCTTAAAATTATTAAATTTAATTTAAAATGAGTGCTGTTGCGGGCTAGAATATACGCGGCGATAGAGTTAGTAAATTTCCGTCCGAGCGTTGTATGAATATTCAGCACACAAATAGGAAAGGAAAATGAATACCAGGATTTTTACATGGAAAACCTTGAAAAGGGGAAAAACCACAGGGCCGTGCCCAGTTGAAAAATTTCACTAGTGTTGCTTGAGTTACAAGAAGCTGATTCGTCCCACAAGTTACGACGATCAGATTTACAATAAATTTCTTCTGGATTGAAACTCGGTTACAAAGTTGTGCAGAATTCCGGCATTCTCCCCAATATCCGGCAGAATTCGGCGTGTTCGGGCGGCGGGAAGAACTCCGGCGGTGGTCGAGGAGGAGCTGATTCTCCTTCCCCTTCTCTTCTTCTTCTCATCTTTTTCTCTCCTTCTTCTTCTTGCTTATGTCCCCTCTTATGAGAAATGAGGGTTCTATTTATAGTTTTTCTGGAGTGGCGTGGCTTGTAAATAGGTGTGAGATCATGGGCAAATAGGGAGTGGTCGAACGGACGACTGATATTGAATCTTTCGATGGTGCACCGTTCGTTGGACATTTGAAGGCCTTAGTGATGTCGGAATTTTGCGATCTTGGGCTCGTTGGTCGTCTCGTCGAGCCGCTCGATTCAACTATAAGCTCGTTAAAATCGGAGACCGTTTAATAACTCAAATTGTGGTACGAGCTTTCCAACAACACTTCGGGTGCTTGATTTGGGCTCATTTGAGCTCAAAATGAGTTGAATTTGGTGTCGTTAGGTTCGTATTTTTGAGACGCTTAGTTTTACTGTAAGCTTGCTGAAATCGGAGTTCAAGTGCTTCCGGATTTAATTTTTGAAGTTTCCGGGTTGATTTTTTGCCTCGAGATTCGTGCCCGATCAAGATAATTTGACGATGACGTATCAAGTGCAATATATGAATAATTTCTTTTACACTTCAACATGTTTTGAACCAATTGAGTAGATGCATGTTTGTTGTGATGCTATTTACAAATATATTTTTTGGGGGAAAATTGAGGGTCAAAAAAATCTTCCCTGCAATATTCAGCATCGGTTAAGGGGATGGTAAAGCCTAAATAATGAAAACCTCCATAGGAGCTCAGGGGCAGTTTAAATATCTCTAGTATGTAAAATTGTAAATCATCCATTATTTTGGGCATATGAACCTGCTGCGCCCGGCTTGGCCATTTTCTTTGAATTTATTGCAAGAAGCACTAATGCGGGTTATAAAACAGTTATATTATATTCATAATCAGGGGTGTCAATTTGAGTCAACAGGTCGGGTTTGAGTTCAACTCGAGTTAACTCGGGTGTAAACGGGTTGGCACGACCCCGACCCGTTTAGCTAAACAGGTCAGGATTTTCAACCCGGACTCGACCCACACAAGTTACCAAGTTGACTCGACCTTACCCGACCCTCAAACTCGTGGGCGCAGTCGCCGAGTCGCCACTCACACAGGCGTAGCAGTGTAGGGCCTGGCCGTTTGACAATGTCGACTGGTCGTCATCACGCATGGCGGTCGCAGCGGAGCGGCCTGCGTCTGGTTGAACCCTAGCGCGGTCAAGCGAAGTAGCGCCATAGCTATGCCAAGAATTGGGTCTGCGGGCGGCTGCGACAATTGAAAAGTCAAGAAGAGCAGTCTGCGAGGCTGCAGCATGACAACGACAACTGGGCGACATGACGACAACTGCACGATGCGGCTACTTGTCAATTTTTCGGGTCAATTTGGAGAACTGGTGGTGTTAAAAAATTTGGTACATTTTTTTTTTCCATGGCATTGTTATGCAAGAAGTTACTTTTAATATTATATATTTTCTTCCTAATGTCAGTATGAAAAGTGATGGAACATAACCGATAGTGGATATAACTCCAAATACTAGAGCTGATAAGTTTGAACCTACGAACAAAGGAAAATATATTTTGCTTTCATCCATTAAGCCATTTATTAAGTCTATTCATCATTTTAGATCAACTACTAATCATAAGCAAAATTTGTTCCTTTAGATCATCATGAACTAATTTGGAGAAGTATATAACAAGTTTCTCAAGATTAACAACAAGCCAAGTGGCATTTTTTTAATATGTCAATGGTATGATCAAGACATCAAATGGAGGTGCAAATATTCGTTCACAAGGACCAATAAATTATCAACATAGATCAAATGAGAGATATTAGTACCATTTTTTTGGGATATTTAGATCAATTAAGGCCGACTCATACACACATCGCATATATAAGACTCAAACTCACGACCTCTTTAATTGGTAGCTTAAACTTCCAACCAACATATCAATATGAGTATTAGTATTCAATCGTAATATGAGGACTAATTATTATGTGCAAAGTCCGAATCATTTGAATTGTTACGTATTTGCTAAGTATTTGTAAATACGCAACAAATACTCAGCTGTGCCCATTTGTTGTGTTCTATGTAAATACTCAAGAAATATGCAGCAAATTGGGATTGTTCACTCGTCCGAACTCTGTACGTAATAATCTCTCTAAGATGAGAGAAGTAGTCCATAATGAATGTAAAAAAATAAAGGGAAAAGTGGAAAGCGCTGTAAGAGTCCAATAAATGAGATGAAATAATCTCTAAGCTTCTCATTAATGTAAATAGAGAAATGTATATTGAAAGTTTATAAAATGATAACACTGAATGAAAGTATAATAAAATCTTAATTTAGTTTTACTAGCTAGGTCAAAATGGGACTAAATTGAATATTTATAATATATTATTTTGACATTTTCAATGAAATCGAGCATATAAAATTTCCTTGTGAAATAAGTGATTTGGTGGCAACAAGTCTAAAGAGCCAAAAGTTTACAAATAATATAATTACTGGGACCAATCTGCAAATGTGAGAGAGAGAGAGAGAGAGCACAAGCCACTTTCTCCCTAATCGTTAAGACATCCGAAGCCACCAATAGAAAATTGCTCTACAGACAAAAAAAGGTCATTTGCTTTCCCGATCCAATTCTCAAGTACTTTCACAGCCATGGAAAGCTGAGACCATCAAAAATGGCGTCTTTTCATCTAAATCTATCCCCTACTCCTCTCCTGCCCATTCCCAGGCCTTCACAAGGTTCCCTCCGCAAGCCCCCAGTACAGCTCTCTTCCACTCTCCTGTCTCCCTCGTCTCTTCTCACAAAGCTCGAGCCTCCTCCGGTCCTAGAACCTCTCCACGATAAGTCTCCGGCGTCGCAAGATAAGGATGCCACGGCGCCGTTGCGGCGGATGCCGACGCCGACGCCCCACGGGCGTAAGAACGACTTCTACCTCAACCTTGGCGTCGCCGTCCGCACCCTCCGCGATGATCTCCCTTCCCTCTTCTCCAAAGACCTCAATTACGACATCTACAGGTCCGTTTCTGAAACCCTAATCCCACTCAAATCTCGTTTCTTGTTGTTTATAACTTGATGAATTTTGATATTTCAGAGAAGACATCACTTTCATCGACCCTCTGAATACGTTTCAAGGGATGAGTAACTATCGGCTCATCTTCTGGGCTCTAAGATTCCATGGACGGATTCTCTTCAGAGAGATTAGGGTCGAGGTGTTCCGGGTATGGCAACCCTCGGAAAATTCAATTTGGATTAGATGGGAGATGCAGGGAGTTCCTCGCGTGCCATGGGGGGCCAAGGGGCGGTTCCAGGGGACTTCAAGATACAAAGTTGATCGGAACGGGAAGATTTATGAGCACAAGGTAGACAATCTCGCATTCAATTTTCCGCAAACTATGGTAAGACCAACAACCGTGTTGGACTTTGTGGCTGCAGCTTGTCCTCCCAGTCCCAACTTAACATTTTGGGGAGATCCGTATGAGGAATTGGCTTCATGCTCATGGCTTGAGCTTTACAGGGCAGTGAGGGGGACTTTAGTTCAGGAAGAGCAGTTTCTGGTTCGTCCAGGGCTTGATAGCTTGGTCGGTTGTGCGTAGGATAGTTGGGAGGAATGGAGGAGGATGGTTATAGGAACCATCAATGGGAAATGTTCCGGTGAGTCTACTTGGCATAATTCCACTGTTATTTCTACAGATATGTTATATACATAAGCTCCGATTCTTGTAGCTACTGTTTTATTTCTAATAAATTACAGAGCGAGATAGATGTTGCATTATAATGAGAAGGCTCTATGCTTTCCTTTTTCTTTGAGGGTTCATTTGCCATTGCTTTTTTATTGCTTCTTAAAGCAGAGAAAGTTGTTTTTCCTGTTTAATTTTGCTCAAATCCTGCATACAAACAGCCCATTAATTTAAGGCTTGATGTCATCAATACCAAACTGACCTAGTCAATCCTTTTTTCCTCTGCTATTATCTCCTTATTGCGCAGTACTCTAGTTAATCTTTTTTGACTTTTAATTCTTTCAAATAAGTTTTATCCATCTTATTTGTTTTTTTCTATCTTTCATCATTTTATACTGAAATGATTTCTTGCTATTGTATCTTGAACAAAGTCTTAGTTCCAAGGCATCTTTAATATAGACGTTTTTTAATTTATCATTTGTAGTTTTTCACAGTCAATTAGTTATCTTTTACATTTAATAATTTAGAAATGATAGTATAGGAAAGAATTTTGCCATGCCCTTTAGATGCATAGATAGCGTTTCAAATGATTGAAAGTTTGAAACTTGATCTTATTCTTTTTCCCCTAGATACAAACTAGGAAAACAACATATATATATATAGACACTAATGGTGTCTTGTGGATTAACTAACTAAAATTGGACCAATCATAATAATCTTCACCTTATTCTAATTTTACAATTAATATCAAAGAAAAAATCATCGCCTAAAAGATTTAAATAGATCTTTATCGAGAATAGAAAATCCTTAATTTGCATCTCCGCCATAGCACCACACAGTCATCCAAGGATCCAGCCCGCGTGCGAGCCCCTGTGCCCCGCATGACTAGCTGACGATACCGCCGCTCTTGCCTGCGTGAACGTCAGCCCACCAACATACCCCACACCAGCTCGAATCCCCTGCACGCCGCCCTGAGCGACCCTACCAGAGCCAGCCCGAGTTCACACGCGATGCCTGCCTGCGCATCTGCTCGCTTTCGTATGACTCGACAACAGGTTGCGATTCCGCCTCTTGCAGGCTCACGAACTTGGTCCCGACTCCGCCTGTCTTGCCTGTTGCACCTCCCAATCTCGGCAATAGGCTTCCGCGATCAGGCTCGTGACTTGCCCTGCCACGTCCCCTTCTTCCCATGCCCGCAACACCAACCTCGGATCTGAACTCGCACACCCTACGCGTGTTCACCCCGCGCCCTGTGTGAATTTCTTCGACCGAACGCCTGAGCCGTGCGACCACCTCCCGCTTCTTGATCATAAGAACACCTTCCTCCTCCTTCCCCGCGATCATCTCCACCAGTCTCTGAACCAATTTGTTGAGATTCTTGAGAGGAAGATGAATCTTCTTGGATGAGAAGGAGAGGGGGAGAAATGGAGAGCAGACAAGATTTTCTTAGAGAGGGGAAAACTGAACTTGATCTTATTCTTTTTTCCCTAGATACAAACTAGGCAAACCAAATATATATAGACACTACTATGATGTCTTGCGGATGAACTAGCTAAAATTGCACCAATCCTAACAGATATTATTATCATCATCAATAACCTGTATCCAAATATTGTTAGATTGGTATGTTCTCATCAAACGGATTGAGCTTTTTGGTTGAACAGGTTTATAAACTGTGTCATGTGTTCGTTGATGATTGTCTTAGTTCCCCAATGAAGTAAAATTAGACCATGGCTTGAACTGTGCAAAAAGATTGTGGAGTTGGGTTCTTGAACATATAATAACTTGGTGGGGGATTTGAATATTATGGTGAGAACTCAAACAAATGGTGCAGCAAGTCGTGTTGTGGTCGTGTTGATGTGTGCATTAGAGCAATCAGCTTATAAATTGAGCTTTTATATGAATCTTCGTTCATTTTGTTTTGTTTGATTATATGAAAATTCTTGGTCTGTATGCACACGCCTTATATATCACTTATCCTCAACAGTTTGATTTGTACTTAGGTCTCTATCATACTGTATATTGCGAAGAAAATTCTCTGAAGATGGCCTGTGGATTTCTCTTTTCCTGTGGTATTTTCCTTCCCATGACTGTTGATTGGATCCTCTTTTTCCATTGACATCTCTATGAAACAGTTTTTTTTTAATCTTTTCCCTAACTCTGTTGATTGAGTTTTGTGTTCTTGCGTTGATTATGGTTAAACGGTTATGATGGCTTCTGCTCAAAGAGTTTTTCTACTAAATGACTTAGGTTAGAAGTCTTAAACTTCATTTGGACGGTTATGATGGCTTCTGCTCAAAGAGTTTTTCTACTAAATGACTTATGTTACAAGTCTTAAATTTCATTTGGGTCGGCTTTCTTACTGCTTCTTAAATCAATTTTTTAATATAAAAATTTAATTTTTTAGTATAAAAATTTAATTTTTTGTATTAGAAAGCTCTTTTAAGAAGCAGTAAGAAAGCCGTCCCAAATGAAATCTTAGGCTTCGTTTGAGACACCTTTCTTACTATTTAAAGTAGTTTTTTTGTATAAAAAATTTTTGAACTAGAATTTTTTGTACTAAAAAGTTGCTTTAGAAAGCAATGAGAAAACTATCCCAAATGAAGCCTTAATGAATTGTAACATCTTCCTATTTTTGCGTGTGACATAGGCTTCGTTTGGGATTGCCTTTGGCCATTATTTTTTGCTGCTTTCAAATTTTTATATTAAAAAAATTGTTTTAAAAAGCAGTAAGAAAGATGTCTCAAACAAAGCCGAAGTCTTGCAACTCCTTATCAAGCGTGGCCTCTATTATCTATAGTTGATTTTGGGTAATTTTTTTATTACTTTTATGATCATAAATAGGATTGGAGTCATACGTAAACTCAATTAATTTAAGTTTTATTTTAGGCATTTGCCTCATGCACCTTGAGGCATATAGTCTCAGGTTTTGCTTGGGATGGCTTTCTTATTTCTTCTTAAAGTAGTTTTTTAGTAAAAAATTAATTTTTTTATATTAAAAAGTTGCTTTAAGAAGTAGTAAGAAATCCTTCACATATAAAATCTTAGTGTCCAAATCAAGGTACTAATTGTCAAAGGCGTGTTCAGAGAAGACATCACTTTCATCGACCCTCTGAATACGTTTCAAGGGATGAGTAACTATCGGCTCATCTTCTGGGCTCTAAGATTCCATGGACGGATTCTCTTCAGAGAGATTAGGGTCGAGGTGTTCCGGGTATGGCAACCCTCGGAAAATTCAATTTGGATTAGATGGGAGATGCAGGGAGTTCCTCGCGTGCCATGGGGGGCCAAGGGGCGGTTCCAGGGGACTTCAAGATACAAAGTTGATCGGAACGGGAAGATTTATGAGCACAAGGTAGACAATCTCGCATTCAATTTTCCGCAAACTATGGTAAGACCAACAACCGTGTTGGACTTTGTGGCTGCAGCTTGTCCTCCCAGTCCCAACTTAACATTTTGGGGAGATCCGTATGAGGAATTGGCTTCATGCTCATGGCTTGAGCTTTACAGGGCAGTGAGGGGGACTTTAGTTCAGGAAGAGCAGTTTCTGGTTCGTCCAGGGCTTGATAGCTTGGTCGGTTGTGCGTAGGATAGTTGGGAGGAATGGAGGAGGATGGTTATAGGAACCATCAATGGGAAATGTTCCGGTGAGTCTACTTGGCATAATTCCACTGTTATTTCTACAGATATGTTATATACATAAGCTCCGATTCTTGTAGCTACTGTTTTATTTCTAATAAATTACAGAGCGAGATAGATGTTGCATTATAATGAGAAGGCTCTATGCTTTCCTTTTTCTTTGAGGGTTCATTTGCCATTGCTTTTTTATTGCTTCTTAAAGCAGAGAAAGTTGTTTTTCCTGTTTAATTTTGCTCAAATCCTGCATACAAACAGCCCATTAATTTAAGGCTTGATGTCATCAATACCAAACTGACCTAGTCAATCCTTTTTTCCTCTGCTATTATCTCCTTATTGCGCAGTACTCTAGTTAATCTTTTTTGACTTTTAATTCTTTCAAATAAGTTTTATCCATCTTATTTGTTTTTTTCTATCTTTCATCATTTTATACTGAAATGATTTCTTGCTATTGTATCTTGAACAAAGTCTTAGTTCCAAGGCATCTTTAATATAGACGTTTTTTAATTTATCATTTGTAGTTTTTCACAGTCAATTAGTTATCTTTTACATTTAATAATTTAGAAATGATAGTATAGGAAAGAATTTTGCCATGCCCTTTAGATGCATAGATAGCGTTTCAAATGATTGAAAGTTTGAAACTTGATCTTATTCTTTTTCCCCTAGATACAAACTAGGAAAACAACATATATATATATAGACACTAATGGTGTCTTGTGGATTAACTAACTAAAATTGGACCAATCATAATAATCTTCACCTTATTCTAATTTTACAATTAATATCAAAGAAAAAATCATCGCCTAAAAGATTTAAATAGATCTTTATCGAGAATAGAAAATCCTTAATTTGCATCTCCGCCATAGCACCACACAGTCATCCAAGGATCCAGCCCGCGTGCGAGCCCCTGTGCCCCGCATGACTAGCTGACGATACCGCCGCTCTTGCCTGCGTGAACGTCAGCCCACCAACATACCCCACACCAGCTCGAATCCCCTGCACGCCGCCCTGAGCGACCCTACCAGAGCCAGCCCGAGTTCACACGCGATGCCTGCCTGCGCATCTGCTCGCTTTCGTATGACTCGACAACAGGTTGCGATTCCGCCTCTTGCAGGCTCACGAACTTGGTCCCGACTCCGCCTGTCTTGCCTGTTGCACCTCCCAATCTCGGCAATAGGCTTCCGCGATCAGGCTCGTGACTTGCCCTGCCACGTCCCCTTCTTCCCATGCCCGCAACACCAACCTCGGATCTGAACTCGCACACCCTACGCGTGTTCACCCCGCGCCCTGTGTGAATTTCTTCGACCGAACGCCTGAGCCGTGCGACCACCTCCCGCTTCTTGATCATAAGAACACCTTCCTCCTCCTTCCCCGCGATCATCTCCACCAGTCTCTGAACCAATTTGTTGAGATTCTTGAGAGGAAGATGAATCTTCTTGGATGAGAAGGAGAGGGGGAGAAATGGAGAGCAGACAAGATTTTCTTAGAGAGGGGAAAACTGAACTTGATCTTATTCTTTTTTCCCTAGATACAAACTAGGCAAACCAAATATATATAGACACTACTATGATGTCTTGCGGATTAACTAGCTAAAATTGCACCAATCCTAACAGATATTATTATCATCATCAATAACCTGTATCCAAATATTGTTAGATTGGTATGTTCTCATCAAACGGATTGAGCTTTTTGGTTGAACAGGTTTATAAACTGTGTCATGTGTTCGTTGATGATTGTCTTAGTTCCCCAATGAAGTAAAATTAGACCATGGCTTGAACTGTGCAAAAAGATTGTGGAGTTGGGTTCTTGAACATATAATAACTTGGTGGGGGATTTGAATATTATGGTGAGAACTCAAACAAATGGTGCAGCAAGTCGTGTTGTGGTCGTGTTGATGTGTGCATTAGAGCAATCAGCTTATAAATTGAGCTTTTATATGAATCTTCGTTCATTTTGTTTTGTTTGATTATATGAAAATTCTTGGTCTGTATGCACACGCCTTATATATCACTTATCCTCAACAGTTTGATTTGTACTTAGGTCTCTATCATACTGTATATTGCGAAGAAAATTCTCTGAAGATGGCCTGTGGATTTCTCTTTTCCTGTGGTATTTTCCTTCCCATGACTGTTGATTGGATCCTCTTTTTCCATTGACATCTCTATGAAACAGTTTTTTTTTAATCTTTTCCCTAACTCTGTTGATTGAGTTTTGTGTTCTTGCGTTGATTATGGTTAAACGGTTATGATGGCTTCTGCTCAAAGAGTTTTTCTACTAAATGACTTAGGTTAGAAGTCTTAAACTTCATTTGGACGGTTATGATGGCTTCTGCTCAAAGAGTTTTTCTACTAAATGACTTATGTTACAAGTCTTAAATTTCATTTGGGTCGGCTTTCTTACTGCTTCTTAAATCAATTTTTTAATATAAAAATTTAATTTTTTAGTATAAAAATTTAATTTTTTGTATTAGAAAGCTCTTTTAAGAAGCAGTAAGAAAGCCGTCCCAAATGAAATCTTAGGCTTCGTTTGAGACACCTTTCTTACTATTTAAAGTAGTTTTTTTGTATAAAAAATTTTTGAACTAGAATTTTTTGTACTAAAAAGTTGCTTTAGAAAGCAATGAGAAAACTATCCCAAATGAAGCCTTAATGAATTGTAACATCTTCCTATTTTTGCGTGTGACATAGGCTTCGTTTGGGATTGCCTTTGGCCATTATTTTTTGCTGCTTTCAAATTTTTATATTAAAAAAATTGTTTTAAAAAGCAGTAAGAAAGATGTCTCAAACAAAGCCGAAGTCTTGCAACTCCTTATCAAGCGTGGCCTCTATTATCTATAGTTGATTTTGGGTAATTTTTTTATTACTTTTATGATCATAAATAGGATTGGAGTCATACGTAAACTCAATTAATTTAAGTTTTATTTTAGGCATTTGCCTCATGCACCTTGAGGCATATAGTCTCAGGTTTTGCTTGGGATGGCTTTCTTATTTCTTCTTAAAGTAGTTTTTTAGTAAAAAATTAATTTTTTTATATTAAAAAGTTGCTTTAAGAAGTAGTAAGAAATCCTTCACATATAAAATCTTAGTGTCCAAATCAAGGTACTAATTGTCAAAGGCGTGTTCAATGAGTTTGAAATAAATTGAGCCTGCAGGTGGAATCCATTTGGATTCACAAATCACAAGTCATAATTCGTTCAGCTGAGGTTGGCTTTCTCATTACGAATCTGCATAGATGACACCAAGTTTGCTCAACGTCTACTCCACATTACAAAGTAGGGGTGTCAATATTTGATACGATCCGAAAATCCGACTCGAATCCGACCCGAAAATTTCGGGTTAGTGTTAACTTAAACCCGAAATGGGTTGGGTTCAATATTTTGACCCGTTTCAAAAATCGGATTTGGTTCGGGTTAACCCTTTGACCCAAAATTGACTCGTTTTGACCCGAAAACCTGATTTTGACCCGGCAACTCGTGATTGACTCGATTTTGACCCGAAAAGAGGAGATTGACCCATTTTGACCCGAAAACTAGCAATTTTTTGTTGGAAATGGGTCATTCGGGTCGTGTCGGGTTGACTCGGACCCGAAGCGGGTCGGGTTTGGGTTGACCCGAATAGTATCGGGTCAGTTTAGAATTCGACCCTAACCCGACCCGTGACCCGAAATTAACACTCCTATTACAGAGTAATCTGCTCTGCTTAAAGACATATTCCTTTAAGTCAATATATCAAATAAGGCATTAGATGCAAAATGATTTCATTGCAAGGATGGAGCTTGGAATTTTTATTAACGAGGGCAAACATCGATTATTTCAAAAAGACCTTTTTTTTTTCCTTGTATTGCCATTTTAAAAATTTTTTCTAATAAAGATTTAGGCTTCGTTTGGGATGGCTTTTTTACTGCTTTCTAAAACGGAGTTTTAATACAAATTTTTTTATTTTTTACTAAAACTCCGTTTTAAAAAGCAATAAAAAAGCCGTCTCAAACGAAGCCTTAAGCTTCAATAATTTTTTAGCACATAAATATTTTAAATTAGAAAATTTTATTTTAAAAAGCTGTTTTAGAAAGAAATAATACAGCCGTTCCAAATAAAGCCTTAAATTAAAGAGATAAAGTACATATATTAATAAAAAAACATACTATTAAAGAGAAATATCTGCAATTTCCTCTTGAATCTTCATATTTTAAAATAATTGTATATTTATTTCATTGTGAACACTATAGAATTGTCCATTTCAATATATTTAGGCTTCGTTTGGGACGGCTTTTTTACTGCTTTCTAAAACGGAGTTTTAGTACAAATTTTTTTATTTTTGTACTAAAACTCCGTTTTAGAAAGTAATAAAAAAGCCGTCCCAAACGAAGCCTTAATTAGACAAGTGTTCATCCAAAAGTTTGCCATATGCTTGCTTGAACAAGTGATTTTTTACAATCTTTATAGTAGTGAAAGCTTGTTCAAGAGTTGTTGGTGTAATTGATAATATCAGAGCAAGCTTCACAATTAAATATACTAATCTCGATCTTATGTTAATGATAAAGTTCTCAACGTTGGCTGCCTAATAATATAATAAACTTTATCACAAAAATTATAATAATGGGCACCAACAAAGCTTTACCACAAAAATTATATTTTAGTACATGTTGGAAATGTTAAAAATAGAAATTTGATTGTAAATTTGTAATAGTAATATATAGAAAAGCAAAGCATAAAAATATTGAGATTAATAGTGTTAGTGATAGGGTGACTCTTAATAAGGGCATTTTAATTATGATTAATACTTAAACTCTTCAAGATTTGGTTAATGCCTACACTATAATATATGCTCAAGAAAAACAATGAATATTTATTGGAGATGAATGGGCATAGTAGGAGGGGCAATGTGGTCATTCACAAATTAATATGAAATACAATGGAAAAAGCTATTGTTGATTTTACAATGGCTTATAAATTATAATCATGTAGTAATTAACACATTTTTTGGAAATTAGAGAAGCACAATTTATTTGCTAAAGAGAAGCTACCAAATCACAAATTGATTTTTTGGAAAAAAACGATAATCTCTTGACTAACATTTTAGGGGAAATTTATTTATTTTTAATTATTAGATGAAGAAAAAAAATTATATGGGAAATTTAACTCTTATAGAGTATTAGTCATGAATGTATATCTTATCTTTATAAAAAAGCAATCAAAATAAATATTTATTCATGAATAAGTTAATAAAATTTGAAATATGTGAAATTGTTTTATTAAGGTATTAGGTTCTAAATTTGAAAATTAGTGATGAACTATGAAAACAATAACAAGAAGAAGAAGAGGAATTCTTTATCCCACGAAGTGATATCAATTATGTAAATCATTTTTCTCTGTTGTGTAAAATTAAGAGTCAAATTCTCATTTAAATCTTATAAAAAAAGATCATTCTAGTACTTTCTAATCAAGCCTTTTTAGTTCTATCTTTCATAATATATATACTCTTCTAATAAGGTCATCAGAAGGTTGATGTTTTATGTGAACAAATCTTCTAAGGTGACTTTTTCTGATCTTATTTGTCCCTGAAGCTACTACAACATTTCACATATTAGTGATAAATTATGAATAAGAATAAATTCATAAGTCTTAGTAAATGGCTCTATTTCTTCTTCATACATTAAGATTTTGTTTGAGACTATTTTCTTATTGCTTTTTAACCGATATGAATATTATATTTAAAAAAAAGAAGTATATTTAATGACATATAATAAAAAGAGCAATAGGTCATGAACAAGACATATGAAGGCCCTATAAATATTTCTCCAAAGTGAAAGAACTTTAAGAGAGCAATCCATCAAAAGAGATTAAAAAAATTGTAGAATAGCTTACCGATTATAATTTCATGAAGTGAAGATAAATGAAGCCTAAGTTTAGACCAAATTGAATGAGAATAATAAAAATCACATGAGTAGAGTTTAGAGGACTTTAATTTTGTATAACTTAAGAGAGTATTTATATTTTCCTCTATCTCACTTCTTGTTAAAATCTTTGCAATCATCATTATAGCTAAAACTAAACAAAGTATCACGAACCTATGGTCCTCTTCTATAGCCAATTACAATCCGCCTTATTATAAATAAAATCATGATTTACAATCACTATCAAATTTATTTTATTCATGACAAACTATTTTAGAGAATGAATATTGAGAAGAGTGATTAGGAAATTAATGTTGGGGATGGAAGTAGACAACGCGATGAAATAAATAAGAAAATAAAAGTGGCGAAAATTAGAAGGATACCGAGATATAACGTGGAAAAATTCAAAATTTGGTAAAAATCACGAAGTGACACCACACCAAGGTATGAAAATGGGGAGAGAAACAAGTTCAAATCTCTTCTCTCTCACTCTCTCTTGGCTTCTATTCTCACTTACAAAACACAAGAGAAAGTCAAGTAAATAACACTAAATGACTTCACCCTTCAAAAAAAAAAAAAAAAAAGAGAGAGAGAGAGAGAAAACTATCCAATCCGCCTCGCAGCACTGAGGCACTAATTTGAAGAGCTGTGGTGCTCAAGATTATGATGTTGTAGCACTCAAAACCACAGCGTTGTGGCACTACATAGCACTGTGGCGCTGAATCTAGAGCGTTGTGCTCCTCCGCTCTCTGTCGTTTCTCTCAACAAACTCTGTAGCTTCGAGAAACTGAGTACACAACGCCAGGCACTCCGATACATAGCATCGGTACACGCAAACCCAAACAGAGGGAGGACCCCCGCAAAAAAAAGTTTAAATTTACAGATTTTAAATCAGTAAGCTTTTCTCTAGTAAGAAGTGAATGCATAAATTTATTAATCATATGGTCAAGCCTTCGATGCCAAATACCTCCATCAACATTTGAATCATCTACTCCAATAGAATCTGGTCTTTTTGTAGATAACATGCATGGTGCATTTAATACTACCACGAGGTATAACAATAGCCCCTTTTAGCAAGTTGGCTCATAGAAACTAAACTCCTATTCAAATAGGGAATGTGCATAACATTCTTGAGTCTCCAAATTGACTCATCCTGCATTCTGATATAAACATCACCTTTTCCAACAATGCTATAGGGCATGTTGTCTCCCAGATACACTTTATCCAAATCAACTTGAGTATAATTCTTGAATGCCTACTTATTAGGACTTGCATTAAAAGAAACACGTGAATCTACAACCCAATATTCAAAATTATTTAGAAATAAAATAAGAATCTTACTGATACTTTTATTTAGATATATTTACAGAGTCATTTTTTTCTTGACCTCCACCACTGTCCTTCTTTGGAACTGTACAGTCCTTCTTCAAGTGACCATTCTTTTCATAGCTCCAACACACAACTTTTCCTCTACTTGAAGTAGACTTTCCTCTCCTTTATTTAGATCACCCGTTACTAGGATTTCTCTCTAACCCATTTCCTCTTATTTCAACATTCAGAGTAGAATTTGAAGATTCGCAACTCTCCCTCTTATGAACCACCTCTTGTGAACCTCTTCATTAAGCACTAACCCTACAATGTCCTCATAGTTTAACTTTGAACTTCTTGAAGAGTTACTCACAACAATAACAAGCCCATCCTAGCTTTCTAACAATGAAGATAACCACAATAATGCTCTCACCTCATCATCAAACTTTATGCCAACTGAACACAACTGACTGACTCATTACAATGTTCAAATTATTAAGGTGATATGCCATTAGAGTGTTGTCCAACATCTTCATAAAAAATACTTTATTTAAGGCTGATGGCTTCTTATACATCTTAGTCAATGCAGCCATGAGATCGACTCTCTTCTCATTTACAATATTGAATGCAACATATGAGAAAAGTGAAAGTTGAATCAAATATAGTGCAATCTAGTCAAGAAGCTCTACTCCTTTATAGTTATAGAATCAAGCTTCTTGGTGATTCCTTCCAATGGTACATACAACTTCTTATGATACAAGAAATCTTCAATTTGCATACTCTAAAATGCGATGTTTGAGCCGTTGAATTTCTCTATCATGTACCTTGCTATATTAGTCATTACTCTCACTCAAACCAAACAACCTCGCTCTTATACTAGTTGTTGGGGATGGAAGTAGACCAGGCGAAGAAATAAATAAGAAATCAAAAGTAGCAGAAAGTAAAAGGACACAAGGATTTAACGTGGAAAAATTCAAAATTGGGAAAAAAACCACGGAGCCACACCACATCAAGAAATCCACTATAAAAATAGGGAGAAATAAGTACAGATCTTTCTTCTCTCTCACTCCCTTCTTGCTTCTCTTCTCTCATACAAAATACAAGAGAAAGTCAAGCAAATAACACCAAGGGATGCCACTCTTTAGAAAAAAATGAGAAAGAAAATTGTCAAATCCTCCTTGCAGTACAACGACACCAATTTAGAGTATTGTGGTGCTCAAGCCTCTGTCATCATGATGCTGCGGTACTCAAACCCGCTGCGCTGCAGCACTACATAGTGCTGTGGCGCTGAATCTAGAGTACTGGACACTCTGCTCTCTGTCATTTATCTTAACAAACTCTACAGTGCCGGGGCACTCGGGTACACAACATCGAGGCGGTTTACGAAAAAAAAATTTTCAAATGTAAAACACCCGAACCCAAGCAGGGGAGGACCCCTCGCACCTGCCTAGCGAGCATGACATATTGATCTGTGGTCTGAGACAACATTACAACCCAATTAACCTACACAATCAGATTTCATGCTGACTTATAATTAAGAATAGAATTTCATAAATTGGCTCTCCATTTTTTTTTTATTAAAGGTGAGCGGAAGAGGTCAAGACTCTGAAAAATAGAATCATCTCATGAAAGGAATGCATTTTTCCGCACAATGCTTAGTAGAAAGAATATAAACATCTTTTGGGATGAGGGTCCTTTGATTAGAGCAACTTGCTCATATCTAAGGCAAATGCTCTCCCTTGTCATACTCCTCTGAGGCGAGTAATCTTCTTGATTTTTGTAACTCATCCAGATTTGCAAGAGGATATAAAATTTATTACTTTCCTAACTCATTCATTTCCACCGTTGTTCCACATGCACATAAACGGTCGCCTCCACCTCCACGTTCGACTCAATAACAACCATGTTATCTAACACGCTCCTCAAAGCATGTTTTGGGAATTCCGAACCGGTACTGAGCAGTGCATACTGCACATGATCGATCCGGTTCGGGAACAAAAGAACCGGTTTGAAATCAACCGTCCACGTCGTCCCATTCCCCTGCACCGATGCCTTCGCCACCGTCGATCTCACTCGCATGTTATCCACCATGTTCCGCTCCACCATCACCTGATCAACGGCTGTAAACGCCCTGTCGGACTCATCCAGCCGCACGATATCAACACCTTCGCCGCCTAAGCCGGAAAACATGTTATCGACTATATTAACTCCCTTCATCACCCCCTTAACCGATTTAAGCACCACATTAGCATCCCCAAAGAAAAATGAACCGGACACGTAAAGCTGAACCGGGTCCTCCGACACGATATTGGTGTAATCCAAATAGCAGTTCACTATTCGTGTTTGAGTCAAACCCGACAATTTCAAATATATCCCCGTCCCACCAAAAGCAGCTGCCTTGTTGTAGCAATGAACGCCGGTGAGGATGTTGGCTTGGCCGGCGACTAATATGCCGATGGCTGCGGAGAATATGACAACGTCAGTGACGATATTGTCGTTGCCGGTAAGGCGGATTCCGGTTCCGGTGAACTGTTTCTCGAGAGGATGGGCGCCGGCGGTGATGTGTTGGCCGATGAATGAATTAGTGATTAGGGTTTCATGGCCGGAGTGGATGAAAATTCCATCAGAAGTGAAGTGGATGATGTAGCAGTTGTTGATGGTGGTGCGAAGAGAATTTATGACGACGATTCCACCGCCGCGGTAGTTAGCATCAATCATGAGGCCGGAGAGGGTTACAAACTCGAAGTTGTATTTAGAATATGTTGATTCCGATGAGTTGAAGCCGAGCTCGATCATATAGTGTTTGCAGGGGAAGTCATCCGAGGCTCGAAGGGAGCCGCCATGGATCTAATGGGACAAAAAAAAGTTGTCAAAATAATATGGACATACATAATTAACAATCCACACAAAAATGCTAATTATCAGTTATTCAATTTATTATATAATTTTTTTAATAAATCAACTTTAATTATTATTATAATTAATATTAGAAAGCCTTAATAATTATGATTAAAAATTTGGCTCATCCTTATTTATCAAAAAAAAAATATATATATATCAATTAACTTCACTTGTTAATAATTGATTAATTATCATTTGACTTATGGCTGAATGGTAATATCCCTTAATTTGTCATATATATGAGAATAATTTTATTGTTATTTTTTCTTCTTTAAACTTTTCAAATGGAAGAATAAGTTATTTTTGCTGAACACCTTTGTTAAATAAAAAATAAAAAATAAATTCAGAAGCTTGAAATTACTTTTTGTTAAAAGTTAGAACATTTTTTACATCACAAATAATAATATAATAATATAAATTATTTCAGAATAAATTTAATATTATTAAATTTTCTTTAAAATTAATATGAAATTAAATTTTTATATATCTAAAATAGACTCAATTTTTTTCCAAATAATATCAAACATAGGAGTTATGCGCATCAAGATACAAAGATGAACGGCTGCGATTGGGTTGTACCTTAATGTTTCCAACAGGATTGGAGGGGAGTGTGAGAGGGCTACTGATGAGGTATGATCCGCCGCCGAGATTGAGCTCGGAGCCGCCGAGATCGGTGATTTCGGACATCAGACGGCGATCTTCCGGCGAGCCACAGGCGTCCGAAAGAGCTTGTTTAAATGCTTCTGTAGAATCGGCGATCCCCGTTGGATCGGCGCCGTAATCCATGACGTTATAGACGCGGGATCTCGACTGCGGCGAGGAGGAACTCTGCATCATCCAATTAATTTCAGGTGAAAAGTTAGATGAGTTTTAACGTGATCATAGAAGGATCGAGAGAGTGAGAGCGGATCAATTACAGGAGTAATGAGAGACAGCGCATTGCCGTCGGCGAGAGCGGACAAGATGCTTTCGGAGCGGTGGCGAGTGATCTGCTGACGGCGGAGGAGATCGGCGGAAATGCTTAAGTTAGCAGTGACGATGTCGGAGACGGAGAATATGGCAGCGATACCTAGGATGAACAGAAAGTGATGAGCCGGACGACCGCTCCGGAGCCGTCCGTTCAATGCCATTCCGTTTCTCTCTTTTCCTCGCAAGGTGCTCTGTTTCAGTTTGTGGAGAAAGGGAGGAGGAGCAGAGAAGATGGGGAGGAGAGGAAAGAGAGGAGGATGTCGGAGATGGAGGTGGGAAAAGACCGCTGAAGAGTATTTATTGTTTTTTTTTTTTTTGAAATATTGAGATTGATAGCTCAATTTTATTAAAAAACATATCGTATAGTTTATATAAAAAATCCTATAGATGAAATGAAAAAAAACAAGAGACGTTGCTATAGAAAAAATAAAATAAAATAAAAATTGGCCAATATATATAGGGAGAACCACCCAACACAAAATTTATAATAATAATCTTAAATAATAACAAAAAAATTTCTACTCCAACATTTATTGAAGTGAATGCCAAGTAAAGCATTAAGAGGATGCTTGATTGATTGTAAAATGAATGCAATATAAAGTAAATACTTTGAAGTTGTTTGGTTGAACTCATATGGGCATACCTTATCCGGCGAATCAGAAAGAGTGAACAAACAACATCCAAATCAGAACCCCCAAGTCCCGTCTAGTTGTAATGCCCATTTCATGAGCCTCAATATCTACTTCATATGCATTCATCCTGTCTTAGGAAAGATCAATGGAAGTTGGAGCGGAGCATACCTGCTCGAAATTGTCATGAAGAGACGTAGCAAAAGCGGATTTGGCCCAATAAGTACATGGAAGGGTGAAAGATAGTTACCTTCACTGTGAGCGACACAAAGCTATAGTCATCTTCCACCCTTTCACCAAAACCAAGATTCTTGCTAGGGATAAGAGCACCCGCTAAACCTCACAGAAGAATAAATCGTATGTCTCCCCCTTTTGCGGAAAGTGAGAAAGATAGTTACCTTCACAACAAGTGAGCTTCTGTAATTGCTTCTGAATGTCATACCACCTAATCCGACAGGAAGGGAACATCGTCAAAGGATTGAAGACGAATAGCAATGAAGGAAGAAAAAACAACGATGGGTTATTGCATGCTTCGCTCTCTAGCGTGCATGATTTCCTTCTTTGCTCAAAACAAGAGGGTTTATTTTACGTGGAAATTAGCTTGCAACGGGGGGTTTAAAATACACCAAGATTTTACTTTACTTTTTGTACAACCAAACACCAAAAAAAATAAAAAAAGCAATGCATAACCCGAAAAAATTTTGAAAAACATAAAGGCTCTGCCATTTGAAGTCTCATTTCAAAATCTTAGCTCCAAAATGACTTGATTATTATTCAAGTTACTTTTAAAGTTTAAATTATAGACCTGATTATTATTTGAACTAGGTTCGAATTGAATTGAATAAATCAAAATCAACTCAAAATTAGTGTGATTATTATTTTGGTTCATGATTTGTTAATTGGGTTAAATGACCCATATGATTTTTGGTTAGTTGTATTGTATTGATTCAAAGAAATTAAACATGTTGAATGGGCTGAGTTCGAGTTATGCAGATTCAGGTTAATCCAGTTCCAAGTTTGAGTCAAATATTTTGACTCGAAGAATTGGATTTGCATTAATATACCAAAAAAAATAAAATGTCAAAAAAGTATAATCAGACATGCACATGACTATCATTATGAGTAATGTACAGTTACACTAATTTGTTCATATTATGAATATCTTAATTTTCAATTTGACAAAAAAATCCCTGCGAAAATTCCAAATTTTCACAGGCGCCACAAATTTCATACTGAAAAAGAATTTCTGTTCGGTAGCTTCTAAAGAGTAGATTCTTCTTCACAGCTTGGCGCTTTCTAAATGCAGCTATTAAGCCACTTGCATTCCATATACAGCAAGCGGAGGATCCTATAGATAATAACTAAGCAAAATTCTTTTTCATAAAGTCTTCTATAGCTTGTGATGATATATTATTTTTTGTCTATAGACTTTGAATTAAGCAGGATAAAATCTATGGCTTCGTTTGGGACGGTTTTCTTTCTGCTTTTTTCAAGCGGCTTTCTTTCTGCTTCTTAAAGCAGCTTTTTAGTACAAAATTTTAAGTTTTTGTATTAGAAAGCTGTTTTAAGAAGCAATGAGAAAGCCATACGTCCCAAACAAAGCCTAAGATTTTATTTGAGATAGTTTTCTTCCTGTTTTCTAATGCAGTTTTTTTTTTCAACAAAGTACATTTAGAAAGCATTAAGAAAGCAGTCCCAAACAAAAGTGATAATTTGTAATTACTCGCTCGTGCGAGCGGTTTATTTTCATTAAAAGGAAGCGAGGTATTATATTACGAAATAAGCCTGAAATAAGATATTAGGGTTTTGATATGTAGCAGATACAATATGATATAATCATCAGACTAGCGAACCTACGTAAAACTTTTAGTGCATTTTATGAGTCGATATTTTGAATTAGATATTACCTTAATTTCCGACATTCAGCGAGATATTCAATGTTTGTCGATAAAATTTATGAAAATTATGACTATAACACATCGAAATTTTCTATCAAATTTATATATAGATTTTGTCATGATGAAAATTTTGAAGTTTAGAAACTTTTTATTGTAGAATTTTTCAAGATGAAGTATTTGAGGGAGCACCTTATTTAAATCCTCTCCAATTGGACATCAAGAAGATTATTTCTTGTTGTCCTAACTTCAATTGGCATCATAGGAAGGAGTAATAAACCAAACTTCATATATGGCTTTTTTAAAAAAAAAAAAAAACCAAAACACAAATATATTAATAAGAAGAAAACGATTACAACATCAAGAGGGCAAACAAGAAAAGAAAAATGCAAAATACAATGAAAATGGGGCTCAGTATTTGGCCGAGGCTCCCAGCATCCTTGACGCCTCGCACGGACTATCCAATAAGATGAAGATTGCACCCAGAAACCAGCCAACTCTACGTACATCACCAAAGGTTGCCACCAGTAAAACGATGAGGACACGAGCCTCAGCCACATCATTGCCCAAAAAATAGCAGACCACAAAGGCGACAAAACAACAGAAAGCAAAACCCGAACTGCAACAGGAAGAAAAACAATAAACAAGAAGCAGTTATCGTTTTCTACGGCCCCTCCCGCGATGTGTTAATGTATATTTTATTTGCTATAATATTTGATATATGAAATAAAATTTAATATTATTTTGATCATAAATTTAAATAAAATTTTAATGTAATAATTTGTTTATAGTAATTAATTAATCTATAACCCACATTAAGATAATTTAATCCCAAAAACTTTAATTTGGGAGAAGTGATATAAAAGATTTATTTTTTGTGGAAAACTATTGTAACTTTTTTCAATTAAAATATTTAGTTTTTGCCCATCAATAAAAAGTTTAAATTTATAATATCTAGGAGCAAAAAAAATGTATAAGGAAATGACACAGTCGCTTGCAAAAAATAAAATAAAATTTATAAAAATATCCTGAGCGAGTAGTGTTGACTGAGTGTAAAAACTGATTAGTTCAACTTAATAATATTTTATAGTTGCAATTTAATTAACAGATTAATTAGTTTTTGCCATTAAAAAGCATATTCCGCCAATAATAAATGATATTTAATTTTATAACTTAAAAAAAATATAGAGATTATTCTATATATAAAAATTTAGCATGACAAGTAAAAGAGAAGGGAGAGGACATTGATGTTTTATGAGTCAGCTTTTTTATTAATTTCTAAAATTATTTTTTAGTACAAAAATTTCTAGTTCATTGATTTTTATTTTGGTCATTTTGATTCAAAAGGCCTGATTGGACGTCTTAGAAATAAAGGGGCAAACCAAATCGGGTTACATAATTGTTTAAGAGATAGGGAGCGAGAGTCTGAGGAGAATCTAAAAAATAATATAAGAGAGAAGAGAGAGATAGATAGAGTCTCGACCAAATATATGAGATTTTTTTTTTACAAAAGGAAAATATTATTAAAAAAAGTGAATGATACATCACAAGACCACGATCGGCCCACATCATGAGAGGTACAATCAACGAAAAATCAAAATCAGAAACTGATTGGCATAGACTCAGACTGACACCCAGTTGTCAGGGAGGGTCATCCAGGAGGATCCAAAATTAATCAAGAAACCAAACACAAGTAGCAATCAGCAGACCACCACGGTTGCCCAACCCTAACCATTACAGGTGCATTCAGAATAACTGGTTCCTCATCGCCCAGATCCAAAACAACGACGGCAACCAAAAGTCGATAGTAGCCAAAAACTACAAACCACAAAAATAGGCACTAGAAATCATTTCTTCTTCGATTTATGTTTATGATTTCTGACAACAGTATCCAGCGAGCCAGTTTTCAAACCACTATCAGAAGTATCCTCCCCTTTAGATGGCAAATCATCGTGTAGCCAATCACATTGCCACCGAGCATTATTCCTAGCAAGATGGGCTTGTAAACTAGCGTTCGAAATAATCGAAATAGGCACTTCCACCAGAGGGTCTACACCACCACCCCCGCAGCTAACATCACCACCATTAGATGAAGAGATCGAGTTAGCATATGAAGACTCCACACTAACATTATGCAAATGACTAGCTTTAAAATTAATACTGCAATTAGAATCTAATAAAACCACACTGGCAGGAGCCACAAACAGAGGACCCCCACCCAATACAACATCACATACCGGTGAGCCACCCGAACAAGTCGCAGCAGTAGAAACAGGGACAATAGGGGAATGTACTGGGCCAGGCATAGTAGAAACAACGGCAACTATTTTCGATTAAAATATTAAGTTTTTGCTCATCAATAAAAAGTTTAAATTTATAATATCTAGGAGCAAAACAAAAGTCAAGGAAATGGCACAGTCGCTTGCAAAAAATAAAATAAAATTTATAAAAATATCCTGACCGAGTAGTGTTGACTGAGTGTAAAAACTGATTAGTTCAACTTAATAATATTTTATAATTGCAATTTAATTAACAGATTAATTAGTTTTTGTCATTAAAAAACATATTCCGCCAATAATAAATGATATTTAATGTTATAACTTAAAAAAAATACAGAGATTATTCTATATATTAAAATTTAGCATGACAAGTAAATGAGAAGAGAGAGGACATGATGTTTTATGAGCGAGCCTTCTTATTACTTTCTAAAATAACTTTTTAATAAAAAAATTTTTATTTGATTATTGATTTTTATTTTGATCATTTTGATTCAAAAGGCCTGATTGGACGTCATAGAAATGAACTTTTATTTGGTCCGGTGCAAGGACCTAGAGGAAGGTTCGGTTTTGCCTTAAAAAGTGCAAATACCGAGTTTTTTGAAAAAATACCGAGTTTTTCAAAAAACTCGGTATTTGCATTTTTTGACCTATTTTGCCTAAAACCGAACCTTCCTCTACATCCAGTGAAAGGACCTAATAATTGCTCCATAGAAATAAAGGGGCAAATCAATTCGGGTTACATAATTGTTTAAGAGATAGAGAGCGAGAGTCTGAGAAGAATCTAGAAAATAATATAAGAGAGAAGAGAGGGAGATATAGAGTCTCGACCAAATATATGAGATTATGCCATGTTTTAGCTAACTAAGGTCGGTGTAAGCTTGGTTATATAATGATTTGTTAAATAAAATTATAATTGATTCTTAAAAACACACTATTGAGTTACAGCCGAGCTATTTAACTAGCATTTTCGTAAGTTTTAATGGATATTATTCATGGTCATAAATGAATCAAATAATAATTAAGTTGTTCAAACTTGTACATTTTCAATTGCTTATTTATAAAAGTATTTAAACTTATTTGCTTTGTTAATTAAATTATCATGAAGCTTAGTGAAGAGTACTCTATTGAGCATATTGGTCATTTACAATCCTACTCAAGTGAGTTTAGTATCTTAGCACTGAAGGATTAAGGCTAATCCTTGGGTTGGCAGGATGTGCTCCTTGATAACTTTAATACATTATCATCTTGTTAAACCCCATTCATGCTCCTTTAATGATTTTATTAAATTTAGACTTCAATTGAGATGGATTTCTTCTTGCTTTCTATGACAGCTTTCAAGTACAAAATTTTTGTACATAAAAGCTATTTTAATAAGCAGTACAAAACTGTCTTAAATAAAGTCTTAGTATAATGATTCCCTTCTCGCTTAATGAAGTCTAGAAGGACAGAAGAATACAAATTCTAGTCCCTAATTCACCTCAAGGTGACAATATCTCAATATTTTGAATTAGAGCTTGCATTTTTTTTGTGTATTGATTTTCTTTCTTTTTTATTTCCTATCTATAGTTTGAATTAGATATTATCTTAATTTTCAACATTAAGCATGATATTCAATATTCCCCGATAATAGATATGAAAAGATGGCAATATCTGCACAATTTCTTCCAAATTCCTCTGTAGAATTTTCATGTTAGAATTATTCAAAATGAAGCATTTGATGGAGCACCTTATACAAATCCTTTCCATTTGGACATCATGCATCATATCAAGCTTATTTCATGTTGTCTTAACATCAATTGGCATCATATATAGGAAGAAGTAATAAGGTGGCACATAGTATTTTCTGATGTTGACCTTTTTCTTGGTTTGCTCTTTGTCATTTGGTTGCGATGGTCTGTCATTTTGATTTATTTGTGCATTTGGATGCTTGTTTGTTGGGTGATTTTGGTTGGGGGCATTTTAGGTTCGAGGCCTTGTGGAAAGAAATCAAACAGAAGTAGGCCCTTCTGCTAGTTTTTGATCTTTTTGGGTTCATGTTGATTGATTGGGACGTCAGACAATGCTGATGTTATTTCATTGATCACCCCTTGGATGGCCTGGGCTTGATATCACAACCTTTGTGGACATTCTCTTATGATGTTTGGGACTTCGTACTGCGGGTTTTTATGCCGCCAATAGTTGGTCCTTGCCTCTCAATTGGATGGCGTTGTTGACTCCGGCTGGCTTCATGGCCTTCTGAATTCTATTTTTTGTCCTTTTGCTTCTTTAAGTTGTCTTGTAATATGTCATTTTTCCTTTATATATATATATATATATATATATAATTTTTTACAAAAAAAATATTAATCAAACTTTAATTTAGCTTTGATAATATTTTATTTTATATTTTATTATCTATATTATTTGACATGAAATAAAAGTTACTGTTATGCTGAATAAAAATATAGTGGAATAATTAGTTTAGAATAGTTGTGAACTAATTATCAAAAGAGATTTACATATTGCAACATTAGGTGGCCTCTTAGAATTTTATTATTATTTTATTTATTTTAAATTTGTTGAAGATTATCAAAATACTATTTTAATTGACTACCTCATAAATTAAGCATAAGCTACATAAATGGGCTCCTCTATAATACAATATAATTGATTTTCCATTAACAATCTTTTCATTTTATTTTAATAAGCTTGTAAAGTATAAATTTATTGTAATATATATAGTGCTTGCTTGACACCACAGAGGATTATCTCATGATATTTAAAAATATTAGATTTCTTTTAAGATTAGTGCTATAAATGAAAAGATTATATTATACTGTTCTCATAATATATTCAATAATTTCTAAGCTCATATAATTTATTTCTCAATTAGAAAAAAATTGTATAAAATATTTTTTTTTTTATAAAACAATTTCATCCCAAATTCTAGAAATAGAGAGCAAACATGAAACCAATATTCATCATAATTTTTTTTTTTTTCACGTCGTCTTTGACCGCTCTGCTAGGGTTTCGCCCTAGCAGCAGCCGCTCTTGCTTCCCGTTTCTTTTGGCCACTCCATGGCGGCCTCTTGTCTATATGCGTTCTAATATTTGTGCCGCCCTCTTCTTCGTTATGTATCTTGTTATTTTAATTTTTGTGTTTTTCCGCTTTCGGTCGTTCTTCGCTCGGATGGCAAAGGTTGGGTTGGATGACTGTGGTTTTCTGGATGGTCGGTAATCCTCCATTTCTTTTCTTGAAGCTCTGTCGGGGGTTTCTTCATCTAATGTGTTTCCTGATCTTAAAACTACGACTCATCGCGGATTGTCGGAATTGTGGATTTCCGAAGTAGAAGTCTTGGATCTTGCCAAGCCTTTGAGGTTGCTACGGTGGGTAAATATTTTATTCGCAGAGCTTCTCTTTGAAGCGAACCCTAAGTTCTTCTTTAACTTTAAACTTATTGGTGAATGTTCTGTGACTATTTTGGATGCAAGGCACGTTTTAATCAAATTGCTTAACGATTTGAATTATAGTAGGATTTTTTTCCATCGTTCTTACTTTGTTGCCAATTGCTACATGAAATTGTTTAAATGGTCGCTATTTTTTGATATCTCGATAGAGTCTCTGATCATTCCGATTTGGGTTTCCTTCCCAAACCTTAGACCGCATTTGTTTTCCCTTCTCATTTTTTATGGTTTAGGTTCCTTATTTGGTATCTCTTTGAAAACAGATCATGCTACCGATGTTGGCTCGCGATCGGCTGTTACCTGAGTCCCGTCAAGTTGGATATTTCTAAATCATACCCTTAGTCTGTGTGGATTTATCCAAACAATCTTGGATATGTTCAACCGGCTGTTATGGAGGAGTTTCCTCCTTTTGTGACCTTTACAAATCTCTGGGACATGCTAAAAATAATTGTAGTTTGCTTAACCCCCATTCCTCCAAGGTGCATCCAACTGTAGTTGTTCCTGCTTCTGTTCATATGGGGAATGTTCGGTTCTGCTCGGGTGCTTGCTCCGGAAGTTGCAGATTTGTCTAACCCTTTGATGGTTACCCCTCTTCCTAGGCTGACTGCTGTGGTCAATGGGATTGTTTCCCAGATTCCTCATGTTGGCCCTTCTTCGAATTTGGTTGACCCATCTCCATTTGGTATTTCTTCTGGCTTAGTTTTGCCTTTTATCAACTCGGTTCCTTGTCCCCCTTCATCTCCTAATTCCAATGTTGTTGTTGTTGGTGTGGAGGATGATCGTGCTCCTAATAATGATGGAATTTTGGCTAGAAATTATATGCAGGCTAGTAATCTGTTAGTTGTTGCATGCTCGATTGAACCTGTTGCGCTTTTAAATGATGGTGATAATTCTTGTTTGGTAATTCTCTAGTTTCTCCCATTGCATCCCATAGTGTTGTTGGAGATTCGGGTAGTTTATCTGGTAGTTTGCATCTTGTGGTTAATGAGGTTGTGTGTCCCTTGGGTAAATTGGTATCTGATGCTCCTGTCGGCAGTCCAAATGACTTGGGTGTTGTACCTATAAATAATGCTCTCTCTGATGTGACGTGGGTAAATGTTCCTATTGAGATGATCTCTTATGTAGATTTGAATGCTCAAGTTATGGGCAAGTGTTTGGATCAAATTGATTGGCTTGATGGTTCTTCCACTTCGCAATATGGGGATGTTGAGACTCACATTGACACTATAGATGATGATGTGTATAATTTGGAAGTGAGTCGTTTTGTCCCGAGTGGTGGCAAGCGACATACACGAAAAGCTAAAAAGAAGTAATTATGTGTTGATTTTATTGCTCATTATCATTTTGTTGGTAGATTGGTGTTGTTTGGTTTTTTATTGTTAGACGGACTGGGATGAGTCAGGCCTCCTGCACGCCTCTCTAGATAGTCATGGCTTGTTTTGGCAACTTTGGTGGACCCCTTTTTATTATTTTCGAAGGTGGATTTTGTATTTGGGAACTTTTGCTGATGTTTGCTCTTTCTCCAATGGATGGCCTTAACCTGACAACTAGGTTGTGTTCCTGAGTGCAGACCTTCGGATTATTTATCTTCTCAAACTTACTTTGATTTTTTGGCTTAACGTGGCCTTACTTCCAACTTTGTATCTTTCTTTTTTGGACTTTCTTGGCCTTTGGTTGTAAGTCATTATCTTTTGGGATAAATTTTGTTTTGCTTAAAAAAATGAAGAGGTTAATTAATCCACCCCCACATTTGGCATGTAGACAACAACATTAAGAAAAATAAGATAATTGAATTATTGATGCAAAATGTCGCAATTTATTTAAAAATAAAAAAAGGAAATTTATTTAATAGAATAAAATTATAATAACCAAAAACAAAAACAATTAAATAAACAAATGACATAATCACATGCAAATACACATATTATTTCAAATTGCACCATTTAATTAACATATTTCTTAGTTTTTGTCATTGAAAGCATCCGCCACCAATGGAGAAAAGAGGTTTAATATTATAAAAATTAAAAAGAAATCGTCAAAGTTGAAGAAGCCATTAAGTCAATAGAAGACTTGGCTGAAGACTAATATAGGTTTCATGTTTTTTAAAGTAGTTTTTTAGTAAAAAAAATTTTACTAGAAAATTATTTTTATACTAAAAAATTATTTTAATAAATAGTAAAAAACAGTCCTAAACGAAGCCTAAATTGAGTTACGTAATGACGGTGTTCAAGCTTAGTTCATTTCAAATTATGATTGCTTGAGTTTGCTTTGAACTTCACTTATTAGCTAATCAAATAAGTCTTACCGGGTCGATTTATAAGCAACACTATCGATCAGTTTATTAGTTAACTAAACAAGCTTTATCGAGCTTATTAATAAGTAGACTACAGAACTTTAAAAAAAAAATTTAATTCTATGAACTACTAAATAAATAAATATTTTAATTAGCGTGATAAAATAAGTATTTACACGAACAGAAGCAATCTAATATATAAAAGGGAAAGGCTCCCAATCATATATTAAATAAAATTGTAATCAAGTCTTCAAAGAGAATGCTTATTAGGCCTTAATTTAGCTTCCTAATGAGCTTATTTTAGAGCTTTAGTGGATATTATTCATGACATAAATGAAATAAAAACTAAATTGTTCAAACTTGTGTATTTATCAATTGATTATTTATAAAAGTATTCAAATTTGCTCAGTTAATTAATTAAATCATAATAATGAGGTCTAACTATGCTAAAACACTTTACTTCCAACCAAAGGCGGAACTATGTAGCGCCGAGGTGGGCAATTGTGAAAAATAAATTAATTAATTTTGCCAATTGCCCCCTCCCCTCCCCCTGGGCCCTAAGAACTAAGACTGGTTTCACGTCACTCCCGCCCTTCCCCTGAGAACTAAGACTGGTTCCACGTCACTTCCGCCCTTGCTTCTAACTAAACATCACAAATCACTACCCTCAATTTTGTAACAATAGCTTAAATATGAGATGCATTGCTTCCATTTGTCACAACTTTCATTAGACAATTAGTATTATTTTTCATTAATCATATTATCAAGATAACAATATTTGTATGTAGCTCTAACTTATTTAAATATACTTGAAAATAAATTTGTATGAAAAAAGTCAATAAAAGGTTTTAATTGAATAATTATACATTAAAAAATGACATTATTATTTAAAATAAAAAATAAAAAATGGAAATGAAATAAATTATTACCAATCACATGGTATTTTAAAACAACTGAAATTCAAGGTGAGGGCCAGCATTGTCTCCACAACAAACTTGGCAAGTTTTTTTTTTTATTTCCTCAAATTTAAATTTGAGAATATTTGAAACAAACTCGAAGCACTCCATTAGAAGGCCCACATTCATTCTCTTCGTCATAAAATATTTCTTTAGCATTTAGGTGTCATAATGATGTTAGAATCAAGCAATCTAGGCTCAGTGGATTCGTTTTGTTAAGCTGCTCGATTCAAGTATAAGCATGTCTTATTTAGGGGATGTTTGGTAGCACCCAGGATTTGATTTAAGTAGGATTTTATAAATCATCTAAATATGAATTTCCGAAATCATGAAGGGCCTAAATCCTAAAAATTGTTTGGTAAAATTCATAATAAATCCTAAATTTATCGAGCAGACTCTTCCTCTCGAGTCAATGGATTTCGTAAATCCGGCAAAGAAACCGAATTACTGAAATCCGGGATTTAGCACGAAATGGCGAAATTTTCCTTCTACATAGAGTTTAATTTTCCATGAGATTTGGTTTTGCATTTTTGGCCGTTTGGCTGGATTTCCCTCAAATCTGCCTCAAATCCGACATAAATTCTGCTACCAAACACTCCCATAGAGATCATTTGTTCATTCAAATATTTATATATTGCAGCTTTTTAGTTATTTTTAGGCCTTTTATTTGGTCTAATTCGAGGTCAGATTAGATTATTTTTTGTTCCGTTAGGTTCATCTTGTTGAGACGCTCCATTTGACTTTAAATTTGCTGAAATTAGCATTCGAATGATCATGATTTTAATTTAAAAATTTTTCAATTCAAATATGCATCAAAATTCGTGTCCGACTAAGGCTTCATTTGAGAAAAAAATTTGAAATAAATTTTTTTGTACTTGAAAACTACTTTAGAAAACAATAACAAAACTGTCCCAGATGAAGACTAAGACAATTTTTTGTGATATATTGTATTTAACATGCAGTTTCTTTTTTTTTTTTTTTTGCTTTTATTATTTTTATATATTTAATTATTTATTCAATGAGGCTGACAAGGCAGATTGGGTCATTCGCGAAATCTTAATGGGCCTTGTTTGAACCATTAATTTTAACTATGAAGTACCTATTATGGGCCAGATCTATTGTTAAAAAGTATGTTCAGTTCTGCTAACGGTGGCCCGTTTGATCTGTTTATCACAGTTTCATATAAACTTTAGCTACTATTATTCTTTATTAACACGCTTTTTCTCATATGTTTTTCTACACTTATGATTAAATTAAAGTGATTAATTATATTTAAAAATATATAAAACCATTTAGCCACATTTTTATAAACTAATTTATTATAGGCACGATTATAATCTACAAATAGTCACAAAAAATATGTGAAAAATGATTTTGATTTCCATCAAAATTAAGAAAAAAGCAAAAATTTATAAAATTTATATAGTTTCAGCAAATGAGTTTATATGAAATTATATTTATAAGAACAAAGCTCAATATTAAAGAAAATATTGGATCCATATCATTGTTTTTTTTTTCAAAATATAATGTAAGAAATATGTTGATTTGAATAGAGAAAATTTGCTCTCATTTAAAAAAGTGTTGATTAAAAATTAATATGAGACCTCTCTCTCTCTCTCTCTCTCTCTAAAGTTTCTAGTAAATAAGTTTTAATAATTTCTTTTTTAAATTGTCTATTATAAACTTTTGAGTTATATTGATTTTTGGCTAAGAGCTTATGACAATTTTAAGTATTATGTCTTACGTAAAAATTTGTTATTAATCGGTGCCAGTCATATACGAAGAGCAATAAACATATGCTCGACAATACTTATTCTCTTATATAATGGACAATTGAATGTCAATGATCAATTCTCACAGATATATATTGTAGGCAAAACTAGTTCCTTATAAGTCCCGGCAAACACAAATCTAGAGCAGCTCAAAATATGTGCGCGTAGAGCATTAATGTATGACACGTCAAGATGTAAAGTGAACTTGGTATGTCGTATACCTATGGGAAATGATTTTGTCGCAACTAACGTTGATGATGATGAAGTTTGTGAAGTTCTGGTGGATCATGCTTTTAGATAAATTCTTATATTGTATGTTGAAGTTGACATGATAGACGTCGAAATGAGCAATGTAGATAATTTGAACATCCATATTATGGATTCCTGTAACTTCGATCATGTGCCTTAAAGATATCCGATCACTCAAATGCAAATAAAAGATGCCATTCTAAAAGTAACTGCAAGTTAATATATATGAAGTTGAGTTTGATAGTATATCGGACCAGGACAATTGGGCCAGTCATGACCCTGACAGAGATTTGTTTCCCCTTACACCACCAAATTATATATAGAAGATGTATTGGGAGACCCTGAATGAGGAACTTTTATTTGGTCCAGTGAACGGACGTAGAGCTACGTTCGGCTGGCACTGAGATCGCGCCACGTAGCAGGCACAAAACCGCAGACCCGACCCGGCGAATAGCGGGTATGTCGCACGTGCGTTTTTTAAATCCATGACAACCCGGTATTGCTAGGTATTGCTAGATATTTGTCGATTTTGCACGGCAATAACGAGAAATACTATTATGTGAAGATAAATTCTGAGCAATACCGAGTAATACCGAGCAATGCCAAGTTTTTCTAGAAAAACTCGGTATTGGTCTTCACAGAGCGGTATTTTTCGTTATTGCCAAGCAATACCTAGCAATACCGAGCAAATACCAAGTAATACCTAGCAATACGCGAACATAGCATTCTCAGGTTCCGGTCCGGGTTAAGTCGTCGGGCCGCGCGGTAAAGAGTAAGAGCACGTAGCGCGATCTTAGTGGTGACCGCACGTAGAGCTACGTCCGGTCACCGGACCTAATAATTGTTCCTGAATGAGGCGATACAAAAACACTATAGATGAGAGTAGTTCTACAGTTGGCTTATAATGCTCGAATCCAGTCCGAAGAACAAGAAAAGCTTATAATGCTCGAATAACTATTTTGAAAATTTGATGCTCATATAACTATTTTCTTATACAGTCTGAAGAACAAGAAAAGCTTATAATGCTCGAATCCATGACTGCATACATCGATTCTTTTCTAATTCCTTACGGTTTTGTACATGAAGAGAAAGAAGAATGATATCAACGTACGCTTTATCATGCAATATAAATTATTCTTTGGGATATTGAAAGCTTCTTCGGAGAGAGAATTTAACACGATTGAACATACCGTTTGAAATGGACAATGTGGACGTTGCAGTGCAGCTATGGAAAATATTCATTATTTCACTTCCCTCTTACAAATCCTATATTTATAAGCTAGCAAAAGAAATCTAGATAAATCAAGAACATTCTAGAATTCTTGTAACAAACTAAATATCATATGCCTAAGGAGTATTTTAACTAATATGCTCCGCATCATTCTCCTCCGGTACGAAGAAAGCCAAGCAGGTGGCGGAGTTGGGATGGAACACACGGATTCAAGCGAGCGCTGGAGATGGGTCGTGGCCAAAATTGTGAATACTTAAAAGAAATTATCCAAATCCAAGGCTTCCTCCACCTTGGTTTTGTCCACCATTTGCACCTTGGATTTCGCAGCTGCTCTAGAGACTTTCTGAAACTACTGAGGAAAGCTCCCTGCATTGTAGCAGGATACCTCTTATTTGTTTCCTCTCCAGCAAAGAATACCATTGCCGATGCTATTTACCAAAATATCATAATCAACACCAGAAGATCCAACAACTACATAAGAATATGATCCATATGTGAACTTATCTACTCCCCAACGAGTGCAAATAACCTGTAATGGATCAGTAACCTGAATTCCCATGGGAGCGAACATACCGAGAAGAATACTGAACGCCCTTTCAATTGGTTCCGTTGGGAGGAGCCTTCACAAAAGTAATGGTTGGTTCCCTACCCTTCCTACTCGAGCATAACCAGAAATCAAAGCCGTCTAAGACACAACATTTCGGTCGGACAATTCATCAAATATCTTGCGAGCAGCATTCAGAACCAAGAACCGAGCATATGCTCATGTACAGAGGCCGATGGAGAAGGCTTTGAGAACGTGGGAACAGATAAAATCACTTGGGTTAGGGAATCCGCATAGAAGAATGAGAGCAAAGAAATGGAGAGCTGGTGTTGGAACTCCTGAGCTTGCAAAGTTCAGTGATCAATCCACCTATTGAAATAACAATTATGACTATAATAACTGCAATAGTTGAGGATTTCTTTAAGTTTCTTCGTCAAACTAGGATACGAGTGTCGGACTAGGGAGAGGGCTTTGGCTTGAGAGAATCATCGTCTCTTAGGAAGAGAAGTGTTCGGGTGGCGTAAGGCATAAGCGCTTGCACTTGAGGAATATCCGGAAGCGGCAACCCGCCTTTATAGAGCTTAAGAACGTCTTCGTAGCTGTCGAAAGTGTTCGGCGTCTTGTCGAGCACAGCTTGAAGAACAGGCAGCAACGACTTGGCCACTGCCTTAATGGTGTAGCCCAAGAAGTTCGACATCTTAAGGTGGCCGAAACGGTCGTCGCGTGGCACGTAGATGTTCATATCCAGCGAGAACAATCTGCTCTCGCTCTTCGGATCCGCAAAGCAGTCTTGGTCGGAGGCGAGCAGTCTTTCCGCGACGAGGGTAAGGGTACTTGTCTGATCCGCCGAGAACGAGCCGACGGAGGCTCGATATTAGATCCAGGTTGCCGAGATCGTTGTAATACGCGTAGTTGTACACGCGGTCCCATTCCTCCAGCTGCAGGCTCACGTCATCTCCTCATAGGTGCTGGAGCATCTCCTCCCGGCACAGCCTCAGCGGTTCCGGCGTGTCTTTCGGGAGAGGTGGCTAATCAAAGCAGGAATAGAGCCAGAGATCTTGGTATCAACGGAATCAGAAATCGGAAATGGGGTCGGACAGGCGGACGAGTAACACGAGAGTGGACAATGGTCGGACTCGTGCGTGAGACGGGAACGGGAGGTGGATCCACGGGTTTGCGAGAAGCTGTCCGACGGGATGGATCTGGTCGTTGGGGATGGAGACAACGAGGATTTGGTTGCGAGACTGTGCGGGTGGATCTGAGGGGAAATCGCGTGCTGGAGCGAAAGCGAAATCATGCGAGGAGGATTACGCAGGTGCGGATGAGCGCTGAAATGGGCGCCAAGCGTGGGGTCGCAAGTCAGAGACGAATAGCAGCGAGTGTGGTGGCCTGGTTGGAGAAGGACGAAGCATGCTCGGGCGCTGGAGCGGTCGGCCGGATGTGCGGGTGAAGTTGATAGCAATCAGATTGAATGCTAGGTGCGGCGCGAGAGATGAGATGAAGCTGATGGTGATTGATGGCGGGATTGGAGCGGATGCCTGCTGTCGCGAGTATCCAGGACGCCTTCGTGGTCGCGGGAACTGGACAAGCAAGGGCACTGACTCAGAACGGCGGAGTGGGCCGATCGTGAGGGGAGCGACCAAGATCGCAAAGGGTGAATCGGGCCGGAAGATGTCCGATGGTATGGTTGCCATCGGTGGATTCGTTCTGGTATGGTTGCCAGAATATGGCATCGCTGGTATGGTTGCCAGCGGGGGAATGTGTAGATTTGCCGGTATGATTGCCGGCTGTTGGAGGCTTCGAACGTCGTCGACAGCCCAACTTCATACATGATCTTCCCAAAGCATCCAAAACCCCGATCAACATCAAGAGTTGATGTAGCAGCAGCCCAGGGCCCTGATCGACGTCAAGGGTCATACCTCGCTCTGATACCATCTGATGTGGGGAGAATCACCAAAGAAGCATGATGGAGAAGAAGAAGAAGAGCTAAACAGCTCTTGGAGACCAAAAACAGTAAAAACTGTTTCAAATTCCAAAAATATTCATTATTTTACTTCCCTCTTACAAATCCTATATTTATAAGCTAGCAAAAGAAATCTAGATAAATCAAGAACATTCTAGAATTTTTGTAACAAACTAAATATCATATGTCTAAGGAGTATTTTAACTAATATGCTCCGCATCAATATCACTAATAAATTCAAGATAAAATATTTAACGTTCTATATATATATAAGTAAATGCAAATCATTTGAGCGTAGTAAATTATTTTATGTTGACTAATCAACTAATCCGTGATAAATTTATTTCAGATTTTAATGATAGTTGTAAATTAAGCAAGTCTATTTAACTCACTGTTAATCATGTAAAAATATGAATGGCAAAATATATTTCTCTTTGAAGAATCTAAATTAGCAAACGAAGGAGAGAAAGGGCGGCAAACACGAGTACATAAGAAAAACGAGTCTTGATTGAATAAATATACATAATAATTTTTTTTTTTAATTTGCAATAAGATTTGATCATGATTGCAAAATTATTATATATTTGTGGAAGGGGCCGTCGGGAGGGGAAGAAGCATACCTAGCACAATTGATCGAAATTGAGGAGAGAGGTGATGGAAATAAAAGAGAATAGAGATTAAGGCTTCGTTTGGGACGACTTTCTTGTTGCTTCTTAAAGCTGCTTTCTCATTTTTGTACTAAAAAGCTGCTTTAAGAAGCAATAAAAAAGTCGTCCCAAATGAAACCTAAGAGTCTTTTTGGGACACCTTTCTCATTACTTTTCCTATCATAATGTAACTACATCTTTCTCATTGTTTTTCCTATCATAATGTAACTACAGTTTTGCTTGGCAACTACTTTCTAAAAATTTTTGTTGCAATAAGTTATTTTTTACAGCTAAAATGATAATATGTGGTACTGTAAGAAAGCAACTATCAGCTTTTTGTTTTTTTGTTTTAATCATGTATAATTTTTACGTGCTAGAAATTTTGAGTCGGTTGAGTATATATTTTACGTATCAATGTTGTATCATATCTTCATTTTAAAGATCAAAGTTCCCAATACTCAAAGTTACTAAAGTTTGAGAAACTTGTTGATTTCTACGTACTTTGCCAACCCCAACTGGAGTTAGAAATTTTATTTTTAGATGCGACACAGAAACAATATTTCCAAAGTTTGACTGTAAGGGTCCCCCAAATATAGCATTATATGCTAATTCTTATTTGACTACAACAAATTAAATCATATGTATCTCTTGTCGAAGAAATTCACCCAATGTAACATGGAGTGTAATTGTTACTTCAACTCTTACTGGTTGATTAACGAACTTATATAATGGTCTTGTAGCTGGTTGGAGCTTTTGTAGTATCCATGTTTAATTAACCTCTCAATCTCCTCTTTCAACTATTTGTAAGCTTCAGTAGATGAAACTGATAATATACTCCTGATTGTCAGTATTTAACCTTAATGGATTAGGCCATTAAAAATTTCCTCATTTTGGATAGCCATTAAAGTATTAGTACGAGATGTATTCAAGGGAGTATATTCCTTCTTTGACTTATATTCATGATGTTACTGGGAAAGTCGAGATGGAAGATCTTAGTTTCTTTGTTGTTCATGCTTCATTCATTGATATTTTTGGGCAACGCCTTCTTGCCCATTTTTTCTCTTGTTAGAAGATTGCTCAAATTATTTTTTATGAGCATTGATAGCCTCATCAGCAAGAATTTATGCTTTCACTCTGTGAATAAGGCCAGCATAGGAATAAATGATCTCTCGCATTAATGAAGAGTAAAATGGTTCATGATGAAATCCTCCAAGAAAAAAAATTCATAATAACTCAAGATCCACTCTTGGAACTTAGAGAGTTTCAGGAAAAAAAAATTTTGAAAAATATTTTGTTATGGATTCTCGTTCATTTATGTGGGTTCCTGAGATATGTGAGGAATCTTTAATAATTCTTCGGTTAATAATAAATTGTTTGACAAAAAGTCTTACCAGCTAAGTGAAATTGTTGATTATATTTCTAGGGAGAGAATAGAACTAAATACTAGCTTGACCCTTAAGAGTACCAGGGAAACATTCACAAAGAAGTGCACATGAAACTCATTGTATATGTATGATGAACCAATAATGATCAATATGTTGATAGGGATTAGATGACCCATCATAGGAATCAATAGCAGGTAACTTGAACCCTTCTGGAATAGGAAGTTGGAGATGAATTTTAGAAGATGTGTTTAAGAATAAATTGATTTATATCCCTTTTTGGAATTCTTTTTGCAAATGACATCATAACTCGTCTCATATAACTTCACGAGGAGTATTTATAAGTCGAGGTTGAGTTAAATCTAACAAAACAAGTGGAGGATGGGTTAATTTTGCGTCATCATCAACTTATGGATTAGACTATGGGGGAGGCAGAGCATCAATGCAATGGTGATCAAGGTGTCCTTCACGAGTAACTTCAAATTGTTCACCCATACTATATTGATGAAATTATGGGGAGGAAACTCCATTATTTTTTGATAACACTCTTTGTTGACCAACCTCTTCCAATAGGTGTAAAATTCATGATTGCTGCTATTCCATCATTTGAATTCAAGTTTCTAAGATTAGAGACCGAGGATCCACCCTTGCATGATTATGACGTCCATGATTATCAGATAAATTTTTAATTCGATGAGTGTAAGAACAAGAGAATCAATTGTTAGTATTATTTTGATTAGTCATTGAAGAAGTATGTTGATAATAAATTTCCCTCAAATGGTGTCAAACTATTACTTGCTAAAAATTTTGAATTGCTAGAGTGTATGTTTTCCGCCTCCACATTGTACAAAAATTCAACACGTAAAAATATGAGTAGTAAGATAAAAAATCTTTTATTGGAAAAATCTAGAAAGGAAAAAAAAACCTTGGGGCCTAGCCCAGATGAAAAAATCACTATATTGTAATTGATACAAAAATCATCTTTTATTCACTGTTGAAAAAGAGTGGGATAAAATAGACATATGATTTTTCTTGTGAGAGATTGCATAAATTAAGTGTTCAAAGACGGGCAATTAATGCCCAATAATAGGGCTTGATTTCTCCAATAGGGAGTATTAAAAATAGGTGTCCATAGACATACAACTATGCCCAATAGTGGTGTTAAATCTTATCAGTATTCTAGAGTTTGTGGCAATTTCTAATGTTGATCATTGGTGGCAATGATGGTTGTTCGTAGCAATAGCTAATAGTAGTCGTCGGCAGTGATAACTGAAAATGCAAGAGAGCTATCTCTAGCTATTTCAATTCTTCCTCCTCCCCCACGTGGAGAATGAGCTCTATTTATAGACTTTTTTGGATGAACATTTTGTTAATTTGAACTGAAATTCAAAACACTTCATCGTACGACTCATATATATTCTCTTAATCATGAAGCATTTATTCAGCATTTAAGTACCTTAATGATGTCAAAATTGAGTGATCTTAGGCTCGTTGGATTCGTCTTTTCAATCCGCTCGATTCGACTTTAAGCATGTCTAACTTGAAGATCATTTGGTCATCCAATTAATATTTGAATTTTTAATTATGCTTCAAGTGTTTGATTTGAGCTCGGATTGGATCACCTTTGATACCGTCAAATTCATCTCATTGAGACATCCAACTTGACTATAAAGTGACTAAAATTAGAGTTTATATGATTTTTAATTGAATTCCAAAAGTTTCTAATTCTAATTTGACCTCGAGATTCATGTCAATCGTGCATATATTTTGTAGATATATCAATAATATCTTTCAAAAAAATATATATATTTTTTGCAATAACTTCACAATCATCTTTACATTATATCAATCCCAAACATACCGTAGGACACAAAATGGGGCAAAACAACAAAATGTGGATTTATTAGATATTTTCAACTAGCCTCAAGAACCGTTAATAAATCTCTTCTCAATTAATACTATAGTGGATTAATAAATGTAATTTTCTAGCAATATCAAATTAACAAATCTAGAAGGGCTTCATGCATGAAAAAAATATGATAGCACATAGACTCTCCCACATATGTTTATTTATTTTTCCTATATATAAAAAATAGTTCACACTATTATAAAAATTTATTTGTGCTTCAAATAAAATAAAATATAAGCATTTAGTTTTAGAAATAAAATATCAATTTTATTACTATTTAAAATATTATAATTTTCTTTATATATCATAAAAAGCCAAATTTTCATTTCTCTTTTCTCTTTTGTTTGTTTTCGGTGAATATGTTTTTATATGACACTTAATGCGACCTTATATTTTAAACCATTTAATTAATTATGACCTAAATCAATGGTTAATAAGTGTTGTCATTTCTCAATGATTATAAAAAAGAATACGACATTTCCTAATCATTTAATCCTATACTGTTTTGAATAGGACGATAAACTAAGAATTTTTTTTTTTTTTTTTTTTGGGAAAATCTAAGAATTATTTTGCCCTCCATCTCTTTCGTTAATCAATGCCACGTGGACATTAGCACAGCCACCTAAGTCTTCGCCTCGGCTGGTTTGTTTAGACCCAAATACATGTCTAATGTTATAATTAAGGCTTGATTTGGGACGACTTTTTTACTGATTTCTAAAACAACTTTTTAAAGAGAAAGTATGAAAGCCGTTCCAAGCAAATCCTAAGGCTCCGTTAGGGATGACCTTTTTATTGTTCAATTTTAAGAAGCAGTAAGAAAGCCGTCCTAAATGAAGCCTAAGTCTTCGTCTTGGATAACTTTCTTACTGTTTTCGAAAACAACTTTCTAGTAAAAAAAATTAATTCTAAAAAAACTGCTTTAAAAAAAAGTAAAAAGCTATCCCAAACAAAACCTAAGTTTAGGTTGAAGTTCCGTCAATAAATAACACATAAGCTGAGCTTAGTGAGTCAATGAGGTAAATTTCAGCCAGTCTCAAGCTATATATATATATATATATATATATATAAACTTGAGAATTTAAATATTAAGTAATTAAACATATTTAAAACTTTTATAATTCCTTTTTATTCATTTTTGTCATTTGAGCCATTGAGAATTTAAATATTAAGTAATTAACCATATTTAAAACTTTTTATAATTCCTTTTTATTCATTTTTGTCATTTGAGTCATTGAAGTAAACTCACATACACACCCACAAGTTTTGAATCTAATACCTTTTAGTTAGTAATCAAAGCCACCAACCAACAAATGATCCTCCCTCACAGTCTCATCATGACAAGAAATCCTCTACATACTTTCATGTATTATCTCTACCTCTAGAGTAGCATATGCTTCCTCACCATTGGCGAAGTCGTCATCTTGAGGTGAGTCACTACTGATCGATTAAGTGGCTCATCTGTTCAAGCCGTCGTTAGTTCTCACATTAAAATTCATTCCGCTACACAGCTCATTTTAGCCTGTTGGTTCTGAGTTTTGGTTACCAACTAAGAGGTCTTAGATTCAAAGATTGTGTATATGATGTGAGTGTGAATTTGACTAAACCGAAAGCAGAAAGCTTTACATAGAAAAACTAAGATCCATAAAATGTTGTTATGACGATCTTGCAAGTCATATTCATTCGACAATATGTTAAAACAAAATTTTATTTTAGTACAATAACTTTTTAGATTAAATTTTTATTTTTTTAATAATAAATGAATTGACTCATGAGTTTTTTTTAACTTATAAAATTAAGCACAAATTTAATTAATTAATCAAACTGAAGTTAAAAATTAAAAAATGACTTAATCTCAGCAACATTTTCTTTCACTCTATTAATGTCTTATTGGCCTCAAATTGATGTCTCTATAATGGATTCTATGTATGAGTTAGGTATCTTTTTATTGCGAGCTAGAATATACGCGACGATTCAGTTATAATATTGTGTCTTAGTGTTGTACGGATATCGAACTCACATACAGAGAACGTAATTTTTTATGTGGAAAGCCCTGGAAAGAGGAAAAGCCACGGGGTTTTACCCAGTTGAAATGATTCCACTAGTGTTTGGGTAGATTACAGTGGGCTAACTCGTCCATGAGGGCGGTCATATTACAAATGTAAATCATATGGTTGAAATCTAGTGACAAACAGGGATGAAAGTCCAGCGTCACTTGTTAGACTGGCAAAAGTTCATCGTTAATTGAAAATTCGGGCGTTAGTTGGTAGCTGGCAATGGTTTGGCAAAACTTTGGCGTCAGGCAATGGTCCATCATAACTCCGGCGTTGGGCAATGGTCTGACAAGACTCTGGTGTCGGGTAGTGGTATGACATAACTACGGCGTAGGACGTTGGTCTGACAGAACTCAGGGCGTTAGGTGATGGTCTGGCAGAACTCCAGGCGTTAGGTGGTGGTCTGGCATAAGTCCAGGCCTCATGTGGTGGTCCAACAAAAGTTCGGGCCTCATGTGGTGGTCCGACAGAACTCCAGGCGCTAGGTGGTGGTTTGGGGGAACTCCGGGCATCTGGTGATGGTCCGGTAAAACTCCATGGGCTAAGTGGTGGTTCGATAGAAGTACAGGCTTCAGATAGTGGTTCAGTAGAAGTCCAGACCTCAGGTGGTGGTCCGGCAGAACTCCGGGCATTAGGTGGTGGTATGGCAGAACTTTGGGCTTCAAGTGGTGGTCTGGCAAAAAATTGGGGGTCAGATGGTGGTCTTACAGAACTTTAGGCCTCAGGTGGTGATCCGGCTGAACTGTGGGCACCAGGTGGTGGTACAGTGGAACTCCCGGTGTCAGGTGATGGTCCTGCAGAACTCCGTGCATCAAGTGATAGTCCTATAAACTCTGGGTGTCAGGTGATGGCCTGACAGAAGTTCGAACCTCAGGTGGAGGTCCAGAAGATTCCATGCCTCAGGTGGTGGTTCGGCAGAACTACGGGTGCCAAGTGGTTGTTTGGCAGAACTCTGGTGGTCCGACAGAACTCCGGGCGTCAAGTGGTGGTCCGGCAGAACTCTGGGCCTCAGGTGGTGGTTTGGCAGGATTTTGGGCCTCAAGTGGTGATCCGGTAGAAGTTCGGCCTTAGGTGGTGGTCCGGCAGAACTCCGAACGTCAGATGGCGTCCCGAAAGAAGTTCGAGCCTTAGGTGGTTGTCCAGCATAAGTCTAGGCCTCAGGTGGTGATCCAGGAGAAGATCAGGCCTCAGGTGGTGGTCCAGCAGAAGTCTGTGCCTCAGGTGGTGATCCGGTAGAACTCTAGGCGGTGGTCAAGGATGTAAGGAGGCAAGAACGATCTCCAATCTCTCTCTTATTTCCTTAGTCTTCATGGTCCCTTTTCAAGAGGAAGGAGATGTCTATTTATAGATTTCCTAGAGTGGCATGTCCTGTAAATAGAAGAAAGATCAAAGGTAAATGGGGAGTGGTTTGGATGGACGGTCGATGTTGAATCCTTTGATCGTGGACCATTTGTTAGAAATTTGAAGCTCTTCATGATGTCAGAATTCCGTGATCTTGGGCTTGTTGGATTTTTCTTGTCAAGCTGCTCGATTTGACTATAAGCTTTTAAATTTAGGAAACCATTTAGTAATCCAAATTGTGGTTTAAACCTTCCAACGATGCTTCAGATCCTTGATTTGGACCCATTTGGGCTCGAATTGAGTCAAATTTGGTGTCATTGGGTTCGTATTTCCAAGACGTTTTATTTGACTATAAGTATGCTAAAATCGGAGTTCGGATGGTCCCAATTTTTATTTCAGAAGTTTTCAACTTGATTTTTCCTCGAGATTCATGCCCGATCAAGATATTTTTTTGATGATGTATCACTTCTTAATCGGGCATAGCTCATTTAATTCTCATTGAGCTGGAGCTTGAGCTTAACATGATCAGGTCATTTACTGTGCTCAAACTTAGCTCTTCAACTCGATTGCTCGATGTCATTTCGAAAGCTCGAGCTTAACTCGATTATCTTAATTTCCTATTTTTATATTTATTTATTTTTTTATTTTTTAGAACTTTTTTTTCTACTTTTAATACATATATAATTTAAAAAGGTTAAAATATATTATACGATACTAATTTAAATTAATATTTTAAATTAATTAACTACCTTGACGAGCTTACGAGCTTGCCAGATTGAGCTTAAGCTCATATAATATGAGCTTTTGCTCCAATTTATGACTTAATAAACACGACTCGTGAGCTCATCAACGAAAATTAAGTTCAACCAAGCTCAGCTCACTTTCACCCCTCTAATAAAGATGCAGGCATGCAACTTATCTTTATTCTGTTCATTAAGTTAATGATTCATATCTTTCATGCTAAACAAATTTGACTATGATTTTCAGATTATCACAACTATAGAATATAGCATAAATTTGCACAAATCATTACCCACTTTAGACTTTTAAAGATTCGAAATGTGTCGTCCACAAAATTGTACAGGCAAATATTGTTAAATATGTATTATTATCATAATAGGGAGTTTACTATACGAGCTATTCATTTTGTACAGCTAAATTTATGATTACATAATTTAAGGAAGGCTACATGCCCACATCTGATAATATTTTGGTACTGATTTTCTTTCAATTGTTAACTCCAAATTAAATTCACTCTGATTTAATTAGGAGTGTGACAAATAAGATTATAGACAGTTATCTTAGATGATTTGGACAAATAAAATATCGGTCTTCTGATGATCCAATTGTAAGAATATATATGTTAGATTTTGTGATATTCGTAGGTAAGAAATTCAAGTAATTGATGTTATTTAAACTAAATGTTTTTTTTTTTTTTTAATTTTGATTTGATTGTTCTCTATAAGTCCAAGACTTAAGTAAGTCACAAAGTGGAATGGGGAAGTAAATTTTTATTCATTATTTTTTTGTTTTTTTTGGTGCCACGACATTCAGCTCTCTCGAATGGGGAGGAAAAAATGAGGGTGTGTTGTAGCACTGGGTGACACCGTCGTGATGACAAGTCCTCTGATTTTGAGATTATGGGAGAATCTTGAAGATTCTCTAGGAGTGCATCGACACAGAGAAGGTGGTTGCCGCGGCACTAAGTCAAAATTATATATATATATATATATATATATATATATATATATATATATATATATATATATATATTGCTAATCACCCTCCCTTACCCACTCACCCAATCTCTTGCGGGATAAGAGGAGGAAAAGGGAGAAAAGAAGAGGAGAGAGAGAGAGAGTAAAAGAGAAAGGTTTCGGAGGCCAAGAAGATGAAATCATCTATCAGACCTTTTTAGGATATTACCGAGGTATATTTCTGAACTCCTATCTTTGATTTCAATTCTAGTGATTTTATTAAAAGTTATGGGTAAAATTGTGTATTTCTCGAGTTTAATAATATTTCTACTGTGTACTTTTTAATATGTTTTTATGCAATTTATTCCGAACAACTTAACTATAAGAAATCAAATTTTCACTAGTTAGTTTTTTTTTTTTAATTTCTGGGTATATAAGATAATTGAGGATATTCTAACAATTGCATTAGTTATATAAAAACCTTAAAATATTCATGTGAATATCTCTCTAAAGTTGAAATTTGAGCATAAAAAATAAGAAAATATATTATTATACAAACTATATGAATTTTTACTAGCAATTCATGCATCATATAAGTACTATATTGAAAATATAAAGTAATTAGTGTTTCATTTTCATTTACACTAATTATAGCATGACATTATAGATATTGTGATATGTGAAAAGTGCATTATTTGATATGTTATAAGAGCCATATATGTTATGTTATGGTCTCATCTGCCTTTTGTATATATGAGAGAGATTTTGGCTTCACTTGTTGAAAGCGAATGTGATGATTGTGTGGCACTATTCTATTATGATTCTATCGTCGCTTGCTATAGGTAGTTCTAGGAGATTAAAGTGAGAGATAAGTGGAAGTTGGGTTATTACCAGGTATTGAAACATGTGCATTATAAATATTACATTACATATGCTAATATTTTATAATTAAAATAAGTAATATTCTTAAGTGAATGTTAGTAATTCTTGAATTTTGTATGAATCTTAATAAAATTTAAAAATCAAGTACATTTGAACATCTGATAGCAAGTGTTTTGTGATATATTTGAAATTTTTATAAAAGTGACTTTAAAGATATAAGTGAAAACCTCAAGGCCACATTGAAACCCTAGAAAAATGTGTTCTACTTATATTTTATTTATTCTTTATAAGTCATTATATTTTTAATTAAACATTTATTTAATATGTTAATTTGGATATTGATAGTTATGATGAGTTATGAGAAGAAGTCTATTGAGGTAGTTGTACTCAGATTATGAATCTCTCTAACATTTCAAGGGAAAAAAAAGGCCCAACAGAGTAGAAATGAGGGTAGAGGCAGGTTCTTCTTGATCTAAGTGGAAAGGTATTGTAATTCATTTTTTAATTATTTTGATGTATAGATGATTGACAAAATGGACTAATGTATATGCTTTGAAGAAATGAAATGAAAGGTGTTGGACTACTTGTATTATAAAATGCACCTTATTTTTTTATTAATTATTGTACTTATCACAAAATGTATCAAAAAATTGTCCCAAATAACACCTAAATTATGAAGGATGTTGTTCAATAGCGAGCACATGTCCAATACCTTAGTAATAAATAGTTTTTTTTTCTATCTAACACTATAAGATTGCTCTGAATTAGTAACTTATATTTTGGTCCTCAAATAACTAATTCTTTATGTGATTATAATTTTCCATTCTATAGTTGATCACAAAATTACCCACTTTTTAATTAAATTTATGATCATTAAGATAGTTGTCATAAATATTACCAACCATAATAAATCGCTGATAGATCACAAGTATTTTTACCAAGTTTTGTGGTGTTTTACCATTAGAGATGACCATAAATTTATTATTGTGCGGGTTCATGATGATCAATAGTAGTCAGCTATAGGCTTCCTCAACTTTTGATTTACATGTTGATATATCGTCAAAAATTATCTTGATCGAGCGTGAATCTCAAGACACTTTCAAGTTAAAAACTTCTACATTAAAATTCATGATCATCCAAACTCCGATTTTAGAAAAAAAATATACTTAAATTGAGCATCTCGAGAAAACGAATTCAATGACACCAAATTAATCCAATTCGAGTTCAAATGAACCCAAATCAAAGGATCAAAGACTACTTGAAAGCTTCAAAGCATTAATTGGATGATCAAATAACATTCAAATATGACATGCTTAAAAAAATTTGTGCAAATAAAGAGATAAAAGGTTTTACATTTTTGTTTTGCATGAATATTTCCCACACATGGATAAAAAACATTATACTCATTAACAATAACCCACATTGAGGATGTAGTAAAGGCATCTAGTTGTAGTACTAACCTAAGCATTCTTCATTATGGTTGTCTCCTCTATTTCCCGAAAGAAATGAACCTAAAATAGGAATGAATTTTAATAAGCAGGAAGAGTTAAATAATTACTTTGATTAATTATTTGATCTTATAAATATTAATTCTCATAAAATTAACTTAAATCTTACCTCAAAAAGCTCCTAAAGAATAACATGAATATTGAAATAACATGAATAATGTAACATAGGTTAGCAACATTTGCTCAGTAGATTACAATCACACGAAACATACTAAATAATTTAATATTGATATTAATTTGCATAATGGTTGAACATTTTATAAAACTCAACTATACTTTAAATAAGATAGCATTGAGTATATATGTTAGGTATCATTACTAACATAATTACATCAATACGATTAGTGTTATAATCCAAATCACATTAAGAATATGTCAGGAGAGATAACATGAATATTCACTTGAATAAGATAAAAAAATAAAACACATAACATGGTATAACATTTAATATATCAATGCAAAACATATATCATATTTCTTGATGCCTCCTACTACTACTTATGCCTCTCATTTTCTCTACGCCTCCTTATACATCTCATTCCACTTGTATCTCCACTTGATCAGGTATCCCTAAAGTTCTTTATAACTCTACTTATTTTTATATCTCCACTTGATCATCTCACGCATATTCAGGCATACCGCCAAATGTATATATGGAAGAATTATGTATGTGCATGTTAAAAAATTTCTTATATTACACATGAACATATAAATCTGCCACATACACTTTCTCCTATCTCCTTCCCTCTCCACTTATCCTCCAACTCATAAACATAACATACTAATAGCATCACATAAACATAGAAAGATCAACATATTTAATATGTATGATACACATTTAACAGGATACATGAATATATGAAATTTCAATGGTACAATAAAATAATAATGTGCACACATTCAATAGTAACAATTAATAAAATCATTCATTGACAACATTCATTTCATTATTTTAAAGCTTTTTTTTATTTTGTAGCATTTTCTATAAATGACAACATACTCACAAAAATATTAATATTGGTGTGTAGCTCAACATATTCTCTAAAACTTTACATTTTTCTTGTTAATGTGATTAGAGTGTTATATTCTACCACATATCAAAGTTTATAAAATTAAAACTTCTCAAATCTTTCTAAATTTGTGTTTGTGTAATTCCAAAGTAAAAAAAAAAAAAATACCCACAAAAGTAACGAACAAAAATTCTAAAGTAGGGTACGTGTAACCTATCTCGAGCTCGAAAATTTTTTCAACTGGCCTATCGAACAAAATTGACTTCAAGACTTCCAAATGCAAATTTCTCTCTCTAAAATCTATCTTCTTCTCTCTATAACTAGTTGCATCAAACAAGAAATGAATTTTTTGTAAAAGGAATTTGATATTTAAAGACCGAGCATAGCAATGCTACAATCCCTAGCATCGTAGAGTTCTTAGTAGAAATTTCAAAAGACTTAGACATAAAAGCTTGGCACCGCAACATCCCTTCTCTAGCGCCATATTGCTGTTGACCTCATTTTTGTATGAGGTCACTTGGGCCATTCTTGACTCTAAATCACAAATCCAAATTCTAAGATCTTCCTAGAATCTCAACCTTAGGATCTACCCAGATCTTAGAATTTGAAACCAAAATCCAATGTTAAAAGGCCAAGTCCTAAAGGCCTTTTTCAGCAAATTTTCAAACACTTAAAAAACCAGTCAAATGACCTCCGATTCAGAGTCTGTCAGTTGCATACTGATGGGACATGTCTCTGGAGGCAACCCTCCAAATTTGAGCCCATTCGGAGGTCTCTAACCTCAGAAACTTAATTAAAATCCAAAGGCTGTAAAACCTTCAAATATTTACAGCCCATGCCACTGGACCTATCACTATGAAGTTTTTGACCTTAGAGCCTTCACCAAATTCTCTAGTCACTTCCAGACCCTCAATATTGATATGTTTAGTGATAAACTGGAATTTTCTGGACTCATCTCAGCCCCTAGTGGCCATGAGCCCAAAATGACCAAAATACCCCTATGGGGCTTAAATGGACATTTCAAATCAAATGATCTCCAAATTGAATGCAACCACTTGCAGCAAGTTTCAAGTGTCAAACTGAACCTGTTCAGCCCATTCCCAGCCCCTGAGTCAACCTGGTTGACCAAGTCAACATGGTTGACCCAAGAGGCCCCTTCAGGGCTCAAATAGTGATTTTGACCGAATTGACCTCTCCAAACCCTGAGACCACTTCCAATGGTCTCTAAAAATTATTTCAAATCTGCCCAACTCAGACCCACATCCTGAGTCAACATGGTTGACCCAGTCAACCTAGTTGACTCAAGAGCCCTTTAAGGCTCTTAATGGGTCATTTCAACCCATCTGTTCCACTTGAATCATTCAAACTCTCAAAACCACATCAAAACCTATGTCCAATCTATTCAAAGTATTTGGAGTCAAATCATACCAAGTTTGACTTGGTCAAACTTCCATGCTTGGTCAAATCCTCCCTAAATCCTATTTCATACATCCAATGTTTGGAATGATGGTAGAAGATCCCCTCTAAATTAAATCAATAGACCCCTTCACTGCCACCTCACCTATCATTGACTAAGTTGACTGGTCAAATCAGTCAACTCAAGATTTAAAGAATGATTTCAATGGTCAAACTATTTGATTCAATGAGCCTAACCCAAGCTTGGCCCATTCAGCCATTGAACCACATCTTGACCAAGGTCCCCCATGCCACCTCAGCTGTCCACTTGGCTGTTGACTGGTCAAACCAGTCAACAAATGGTCAAAGAGGCTTCCAAATGGTTAAAATCCTTAATTAAATTTATTAAACTTAAACTCAAATTAATCCAGCAGATTAGTTAGTCTCTAGAACACTCCTAGAACTATTTTGAGCCCTTAGATCTAAATCCAAAGGCTCCCATTACTCCATGTGTCCAAATAAAGGACAAAAGACACTTTCCATGTAGGATGTCCTTTAGTCCTTTGATTCTTCTGCTCCCAACAACCCCCCTGGACAGGTGGCAGCCATCTGGGAGCCCAACCAATTGATCTCAACCCTCCATTCAAACTGGAAGGGTTTGAATAGGGAAAAAGGGAGGAAATAGCCTACATTCTTACCCTAACCCTCTCTCTCCATTCTCAACCTCTCAAGCCCAATTATCTGTTCTTTTGAGCTCCCCAGAGACTCATCAACACATCCCCACACAAATCTCGCCGGTCAAAGCCCTCTCCGGCGAGCTTCCCGGCGAACTAAGCTTGAATCCATTCAAGCTTCTTTTACATTCGATCCAGGCGTTATTAGCTCGTGGACTCTTCTACAAAAAGGAGCGTGGACAGTCTACAAGTGCAACAAATCCATAAACGGTTTAATCCGTCCAAAATCAAGGTGAAAAACTCAAACCCTAGGTCTAGGAACACTAGTTTAAATAGCTTTTTGTAAAGCTCGTTTTAATCCAAATGAATCATTCCCCAAAATTTCTGTTCATATCATTAATTTAAATTTAAAATTTCAAACGAATTTATTGAGCCAATCTCTCGAACGAGCCGTTTTAGTTTATTAGGTCTCGGTTTACACAGTTCTGTAACTGTGTGGCGTCGGGACCGTTGATCTCACAATCAACGGTCACGGTTTGGCCCTCCTGCGGTCTGTCCGACCGCGTGTATCCTTTGTCCGCACGGATCACAGTTCAGTGAAATCCTGGCCGTCCGTTTGGGGTTGCGGGATTTGATTTCCGCCGCCTGATCTTCCTCTTTGAGATCGAACGGCCGGGTTTGATCTCCGCCGTTAGATCAAACCTGCGGCGGATCGGACGGTCACTGTGCCGAGCAGACGTGGATTAGTGAAAACGCGTGGGACCCACGCGTTTTCTCAATCAGCTGGTAATGATTCCGCCGCCGCTTTTTGGATGGACAAACCAGAGAAGGCCACGCGTCTTGCCAGCGCTGATTTTAGGTTTAAATGATTTTAATATTAGTTTTGATTAATTTTAAAATGAAGAAACTTAATTAAATCATAATAAATTAATTATTAAGCCAAAAAATTAATGTAATATATCCAATTTCTCAGGAAATTGATATCTTCAATTTAAAATTAAATTAAATTTAAAATATTGTGTATATTTTAAACTATTTTAACTATTAAGTATTTCACTTTTAAATTAATAATTAACTAAAAAAAAAAATTTGAATAAAATATTTTAAATAATTCAAAATTATATATATTTTTTTAATGTATTAAGAAAATATTTTCAGAAAATTGAGAACCTTATTTTAAAACTATTTTCAAAATCTAAAGTTTGATTTATTTTAATTAATTTGAATTATTTAAATATCTCAATATTCAATTAATATTTAATTAAATATTATACTAATCATTTTGAAAATTAAAATTTTATTTTCAAATAACTTCGAAAATCAGTGGGTCTGCCAACCCCTCAAAATTATTCTTAATAATATTTTTAATCATCTTTATTTTAAAATATATATACTTATATACATATATTTATATATTTTAAAATCTACTTTAAAACTATATATATATTTAAATCCTTAAGCATTTGAGAGACCCCTTTGGAATCTTAAGCATGGGTTGATTATGTGAATGGAATTTATGAGGAATTGATTAATGAGTAATTACATGTTAATTATTCACTAATCATATCATTAGTCATCTTAACTAATATTATTTCTTGCATGCTTAGGGTACACACACATGCACTTAGCCTAGGGATCTCCTAGATCTAAGGACTTGTCTGATTATATGTGTTTGCTTATATGTTAAGTTTGAGGGTTAGAGAAACTTTGATTTGAAGCCACTAAACATAGTGACATCGTTAAGGACAAAAATTAAGGACTTCGATTAGAAAACTTAGAAAATTCATTGTGATTAGGATTGACATCCTCTTATTGACTCAAAACTTTGAACACTTTAACGTAGTGACATTTTCAGCCCTAGGAAAAAGTTTCACTGATTTTAGGAATCATTAGATCCCTTAATTAATTTTCTAAGTCTTAAACCCTTAATTAACCCTTAAAACTTCAAGAAAATGTAATAAATTCATTTTAAATCCAAAAAATACATAAAACCCCTCTAACTGACCAGAATCAAGTGCTTAATCAATGAAAATTAAAAGCCCCTTGAATTGACAACAATTCTGCCCTTAATTTAATTTTAATCAAAAATCAATATTTTATTAATATAATTAATTAAAAAATATTAAAAATTCTAAAAATGTCCCAAACACTTGGGAATCTCTCCTTAGGTCATTCCTGACCTTTGGAGCTGATTTCAAGGAGTGGGGACCTCATTTGGAGCCAAATCACAAAAATGCCCTCTAATTAAGTAATTTCAAAAATTCAATAAATACCTAAACTTTAAACCTTCATAACTAATTCCAGAAAAATCAAAATCACCTAAACTCACTTGCATTCAACTCCTAATAAGTTCTAATATTTATTAAAAATATTAAATTCCAGAAATCTGTAATATTTCAAAAAGTCAACAAATTGGTCAACCACAGTTCAAAACTAGTTCAAAACTTCAAACCTTTGTAATAAAATGCAGAAAAATCCAATTTCAACCTACTTACCTTCTAACTGATCGTAGTAAGGTCTAGTATTTTAATAAAATTCTAACATTCCAGAATTTAGGCTTAATAAAAAAGTCAACTTTTGACCCTTTAATTAAATGATTAAAATATTCTAAAAATTCATAAAACTCAAAATTGTTTTAAAACTCCAGAAAATGTTAGCTTAATGTTTAAAACATTCAACAAACCTTTTAAAGCACAACAACCATCCTAAAGATGAAGTTTATTGGCTGGACTACTCCGGGCTGCGGGGCTAAGTGTCCTAAGGAGGCTGGTTCCTCGAGCCTGGTGGCACAACGCCACGAATGGATTCCAAGGGGTGTTAAACCTTAAGAATAGATTAATTATTAATTATTCAACCTTTTAAAACCTCTAATTTAATCACATTAATTTGGTTTATCGGCTGGACTACTCCGGGCTGCGGGGCTAAGTGTCCTAAGGAGGCTGGTTCCTCGAGCCTGGTGGCACAACGCCACGAATCGATTAATGGCAAACTTAAATGAATCAATTTTGAAAATCAGCAACCAAACATTTCTAATAAAATTCATTAATTATTAAACCTTAATCAACCTAAAATATTTAATTATACCGGATACCGCTGGGTAACCCAGGCCTACGAGGCTATTAACTTAGCCCTAAGGAAGGTGAAATAAACTTCACGGCCTCGGTGTGAAACAAAGGTGATATCCAACAAATAATTAAGTAAGTCTTAAAATTAATCTTAAGCTATTAATATTTGAATTCAAACTTAAATCCCTTAAACCTTCCAACCAATCAAACTGTAGATAACTTTAACTAATAATCCTAATTAGGGTACATCAAAACCACACGACCTACCCCACACACTTTAGATGGTTTGCTAGGATCACCGACTCTAGTCTTAGGATAGGCCGGTGTTTTACTTTCTGCAGTTGTGTGCCGAGTTTTTTTCGAGTTTTCATTGCATGCTGTTTGCTAGTTTAGACTTGATGTGTTTATTTACTTATCTGCTTACTATATTTTGCACTGTGGTTTGATTGTGCGTTAGACCTACCCATAGGCTAGGAACGAAATATATATATTTGTGCAATCTTATGCAGGTGGCCATGCTCATATAAGGAGCTGAAAACTAAAGGGGGCAGTTAATAAAAAAAAATATAACTCTTTGCACAGGTACCTGCCGCGCTTAAGACCCCCTTTAAATAAAAAGAGCATGGCCAAGTGTGGCTAAAGAAATGTATTCCAAATTTTTATATTATAACTGCTTGGGAATGAACATACAACTGTTGATTATTAGGATAACCTTGCAGGATCGAGTCTAGATTTTCTTATTTCTCTCGATGTAAATTTAATTCAGTCAAGGTTGTATTTATTTAAAATGATTTGAGATTGGGATATAAATATCCAATTTGAATTCCAAAGAGGTGAAGACATCCCTAAAGGGGAGAGTCTTCTTCCATTTGGAATTCAAATTAGGATACTTTGCAAATATCCAAAGAGGAAAGATAACACCCCGATCAAGGGGGAGTTTCTTTCCATTTGGATATCCTGAACCGACGAATCGAGATGTTCGTGAGAAGATGAAGGATTGGACAACGAGAAGAATCCCAAGTCTCAAAATCATTTGATTTAGGATTAGAAATCCGGGTTGTAGTCAGTGGTGCCCGGCCACTTTAATTTATTGTAATTTTTGAGATGTAATAATGAGTGGCACTTGCCATATGGACATTCAATTTGATTAATTTAATTAATTTATTTAATTGATTTCGCATTAGAACTCCTGCTTTTTCTAGTCTTTTTACTTGCATGCCGTATTTGATTTGACCTGGAATTCGAATTTAGGCTCTTAGGGGTCTGTCAAAATTCTTCTACTTTAATTAAATAAAATTTTTAAGATAAGATAGAAACTCTAAACGGTCCTAAGAAGTAAGCTCGGACTCGCCGAGGGTTTTTCATGCATTCATATTATACCTTCTCAACCTTGTTAGGCATCTCCCCGCCTGCGGGTTCTGGCAGGCCACCTGACCTATGAGGGTGCCGATCTGTCAAGGGGATGTTATGCAATCTCTAGGATAAAACCTATTTTCTAAGCCAAAGATTTTTAAACTGCTACATACTAATTCTGCATTCAATCGAGTCAATTAGCATGCATCGCATTAGTAACAAATTTAAAAGAGTCTAATATTTAATTGCATCTACTTAGACATCGAATACCCGACATAAGTTAAAGGGGTCAATTAAGGATCTGCTCTAGATGTCGACCCCATTTCTCTAAAATTTTCTAATTAATGTCCCCACCACTCTACAAAAAGACCGGATACATATTTTTAAAGTCGTTTAGGTGGTTTAGCTGGCTCCCCAATCCAGGCCGGGGTAAGACCAGATTCGCATTGCACTAACTAGGTTCGGGGCATTAACTTTTAGTGCCCAATTTAGACTTAGGTTCTGAGGCTGGTTCGGGTCATAAGACCTCAATTTCTGGGACTTGAATCCCAAATGTCTAATAAAATTGACCACTCAAACTAAAAAATTCCTTTCAATCAAATACAAGCCTAACACTTAGGATAGATTGAGGTGTTTCTGAAGTAATTCAGAATCTCAAAACACCTCCTACTTTTCTTCCTTTGACTCCGAAAATAAGTCTTCAATTTTGATCCAATCCCATTTGAAATTCCTACCATTTTCGTTCTTTGATATCAAACTTTGAAAATCTTAAAAATAAAATTTACACCGCTATTTTAATCGAGAGTTTTCGTAGAAAATTCCGATTTTCTACGATGTAATTAACTACGAGGGCTTGCGCTCGTAGGAGATTTAGAAACCCAGAAATTATTTTCAAAACCAATAATTTTTCAAAATCTCTAATTAACTTTCTTTGGGAAAATCAAACTCGACGATCATTATCGTCATTTTCGAACGATCCATAATAATTGATATCTTCTTTCTTCAGAGAGATATATCAATTATTATCGTGGCTTCGATTATGAAATTAATGATCATTTATCTGAATTAGAATAATCAAACAATTGGTTAAAGTCCATTTTGATCTTTCGAGGTCAAATGTAATTCTCCCTTTGAGTTTGATTACGATAATTCGGATACAATTATAATTTTGAAATTCGAACCCATTAGGGAACGGTATGTTCGTCCTTCGAGGCGATATATATTGTTTATAATGACGCGTTCAATTTTAAAACTCAAAATTAAATATTTCCCAAAGAAAATTAATTCTTTTTCAAAACTATATATACATAAATATATATTTTTCAATCAAAACAAATTTGGCGACTCCGCTGGGGACAAATCTCACTCTCCATCTTTAATAGCGATATTAATTTTATTGAATCGGTAGTCTTAACTACCTTTTCCCTCCATTGGTCCCTCTTTCATTTCTCCTTTGAAAGAGTGTGGTCAATTCAATTAAGATATGTGTAATGAGAGGTGAGGGTAGGAAACCTCCCTCTAATTTAGGCTTAGACATTTTGCCTCCAACTTGGTTGGTAGAGCGAAAGAGTCAAGCCTATCCCTTTCTAAACCTTTCTATAAATTTTAGAAACTAGCGTGCTCGGGCTACTAGTGGCATGCTAAGTTATATAACTTATAGAAAATTTCCTCTATTTTCAAAATCTAAATTCTAGTCTTTTAGTAGAGCTTTGATCCTTCCAACGTCTAGATAATCGTTATGATTGTATCGTTGTATATTGAATTGTAGCAATTTCAATTCAATATGTACGATCAAGCATAACACTCACTTTTAGGGTTCGTCTTAAAATTCAATTATATCAACAGAGTTAAGCTGTGACATTTCATTCTTAATTCACAAATTAGAATGGAAGAGTCAAGTAAATTCTAAACAAATCTCCCCTAATTAATGTGGACCTTCCGTTGAATGAAAATTCAACACCTTGAGTCCCAAATTAAGGGGAGATGCTGCCGAAATTTCGAATTTTTGGACATCTCTTTAAAAGATCATTTCAAATCGATTGTTGTTATATACCGTCCTACGACGATCGTTGTAAGAAGCATATACGACATATCCTTGAATTTTCTCGACAAGTTTTTGTCTTCAATAATTTCAACTTTCAATTGTATTTGAAAACCTTGCGGTATTTTCCCCTTATAATTGTAGACCTTTATGTTGAATGAAAATTCAACACCTTGAGTCTCAAAATAAGGGGAAATGCTGTCGGGTTTTTGAATTTTCTAAAAACAATTGATTGACATTGTTATATGTCCTCATATACAACGAACTCTTAAATCCTATCCGGTAGAAGTTTGTCTTTAACGTTTTACCCATTGATTATCCTTAGGGTTGAAAGAGTGAAGCTTTCTTAATAGCTTTCCCTATATTTATTTGAGAACCTTTCTGTTGAATGAAAATTCAACACCTTGAGTTCCAAAAATAAGGGGAAATGCTGCCGGATTTTTGAATTTTCAAATCTTCATCCTTCAAATTCAACTCAATCATTTCCAAATTCAAACATCTTCTCCAAACTTATCCAAATCAAATTCAGACTATCGTTGTTATACATTTTTCTACAAAATCTTTTTGTAGTTAAATGTATATAACAAAAATTCTAATCTTCTTTCAGTCAAAATCAATCTCCACATTCTATCATTTTATACCGGGTTATAGCTCTTATAACCCGATATCGATGATAAAATATAAAGTTGTTTTCAAATTCAAATTCAAGTTTCTAATTCAAACCTTCTTCTTCCCGCTTTCTCAGATAATCAAATCATCTGCAATGGCTGGCAGACTTCTGTTCTCGATGGACCGTGATCTAATGATCGAAGAACTGGTTTATGAGAATTCAATTCAGTTTGGGATAGGGTTTAAGTCCCTTAGACTGTTGATGAACGAAAATACCTTGGTAGATATTGCAGTTGAGGGCGAAGAAAAGCCTATAGTTCAGTTGGCCATAGGAGCTGGAAATGATGCCCCTCCTAGTCTTTGGTCTGCATTAGATATTGCCAACGCACCAAAAGAATTTCTTGAAGATGCAAAGAAATTGGAAGCTGCCGCTGCGGCCAAAAGAGTGCTGGAGAAAGGATCTCCTAGTTCTGAAACTCTGTATGGCAGTAAGAACTCTAAGAAAAATTATCTGAGGAGATTAAGAAAGAAAATCACCAAGACCAAGAAGGTGGCCGAGCTGAAGGCCTTAAGTAAAGTCGATCTTGAGGCCGCTGAGGAGCTGCCAATCCCTGCCTCTTCTCCACTCCTTCAAGGGAGTCGTTTTCACCCCCTCGCAGCTGCTGCAGGGGAGGAGAGAGTTACTCGGATAGCTAGCACTCCGCCTAGCCCTGTCGACTATTCTGTTAAGAAAACCCCAAAGGAGAAGCAAGTTCTGAAAACTAGGATGCTTAGAAATATCATCCATACTTGTGCCGCTCAAGTGGGGCAAACTAAAGAACAGTATGTGAAACACTTGAAGGGAGTGATTTCACACAAGCTTGAGAAAGAAGTTTTGAAGGAAGAAAAGTCTGAAGCTAAGAACTTGACTCCTCAACCAGTGAGGAAGAACAAGAAATTTGTTAAACAACCTGTATCTTCAGTCTTGGTGGATGGATACCACTGGGTGCCTCGCCTCCCGTCTACAAAGACGGAGGAGATAGTATTAACTGGGTCTGGCCAGAGTCGCCCTTTTAGTGGCAGACCACCGACCCCACCTTCAAAACTGTCAAAGCTGGCCCCAATAACAGCAAAATCCAAAGAAGTTATGAAGGAGTTGAAACCATTGATGTTAAGGGCAAGAGACCCATGTCGCCAGAAGAATCTTGTGCAAGGAGGAAATTCAGTAAATGTATTGGAATCCAGTTCAGGGAACCTCAGATTCAGATACTAGTTGAACTCCCTCGACTCCCAGTTCAGGGATGTGAGGACTCTGTTCGCGTTGATGTTGGAGCCCCAGCTGTTCAAGCCCCTCCATCACCAATTAAGACAGATGTCCCTCACCCTGTTGAGGATGTCACCCTTGCGACTACCGATCCCGGGACAGTCGGAGGGGAGGAGAAGACCCGAGATTCTGATCAAGAAATGCTAGATCAATTGGTCAGTGAGGAAATCACTGAAGATGATGCTAAGATTAATGATATTTTTGATAAGTTAAGTGTGAAAGAATATGACCAAGTGATGGAATATGACGGATATTTGCCAATTTATACTGAAGCCATAGATGGGAGGCCGGTTGAGGAAGTAGTACAAGAGATAAGAGATATCCTTAAGAAAAAGGCCGTTGATGAGTTCAACCCTGATGAAGACGACTTGCTAGTTGACGAGGAACCAGTAGCGGATGTCCACATGGTTGAAACTCGTGCTTCAGCTAAAGATGCCGAGCCTTCTAAGCACCATTCTGGAAAGGAGGAAGAGTCAGCAGCAGTCGACTCAGATTCAGACAGTTCTGTCAGATTGAAAGAGAAGGACGAGTATATTAAAAACCTTGAAAGAAAAGTTGAAGAGATGATGATTAGAGTTGAACAGATGCAGGGTCAGCTTTTGCAATCACAGCAGTCCAAACCCGAGCAGTTGCAGCCCACAGTACTCACAACGGGCGAGCACAGCAGGAAGGCTGATTCTAGTCTCAAGCTTCCAGAAGTCACCTCTCCACCAGAAAAGGATATCCGTCAAATGATTGAGACCCAGGTAAGGGAGGCCTTAGCCCATTCACAAGGAACCGTATCTATTCCAAAGGGTAGACCCTACCCAGAGGAATATGATTTGGTTCCTTATCCTAAGGGTTTTGTGCCACCTTCTTTCAAAGTTTTTAGCGGCTTAGAAAACCCAAGACAGCATCTGGCCCATTTCCGAGCAAGCTGTTGCAATGCAGGAGGGTCGGATGCTCTACTCTTTCGTCAGTTTGTGAGTAGTTTGTCCGGTATTGCTTTTGAGTGGTACGCAGATCTACCAAACGGTTCAGTAAAAACTTTCACAGAGCTCGAGGGTCTCTTTTTAAAGAGATTCTCAGGAGCTCAACAACGTGTAACCGTTGGTGATCTCGTCATCGAAAAGCAAAAGCCGGGCGAGTCTTTAGTCGACTACATCTTGAGGTGGCGAAACCTCTCGATGAAGTGTGAACCCCAGCTACAAGAGCAACATGCAGTGGAGATTCTTTTAAAGAATATCCACGGGCCTATTGCTTTTCTGTTAAAGGGGTTTACGATCAAAACCTTCGAGAAGCTTCTCAACAAAGCTAGTAATCTACAAGAAGAGGCTTCCAAAATGCCATTCTTGAAGGATTCTACTGAAGATAAGAAGGTTAGTAAACCGTTGAAATCCTTTGAAAAGAGGGCAGCAACGGTTTCGGCAGTCGATAAGGGGAAAAAGCCGGTAAACGTTCAATCCAGTAATCCTACCAATCAACAAATTCAGAAACCTCCACCGTTTCAGGTAACTTCTCAACCCACTCGAGGACCTTACCCGATGACTATTAAAGAGAGATTGGCTCGTCCTTATCCCTTTAAAAGAGAATCGGTAAGGAAAATTTTCAAGAGTCTTCAAAAGAAGCCAGACTTCCGATTGCCAGAGGCCAAGAAGCCGGAGGAGGCAAATATGGGGGATCACCCCAACTTTTGCGCTTACCACCGCATGTTGGGCCATACAATCGAGGACTGCTTTGTTTTCATGGACTGGCTTGAAAGGAACTTCCGTCAAGGTAACATCATAATTCCAAAGGAATACTTGGTCAATCCGGATCAGGGATCTGTCAAATCAATCTCAGGTAATAATTCTAATCTTTCTTTGTCCATTGAAGATGGTTGGGATATAGCACTATCCCGGGCGTTTAAAAAGTCGATTAACCAATCTTTTCGTCTTTCTCAACAGTTACCGACGAGAGCCCAGGGCCCGATCTGGGAGGTTGAGCTGGAGGCATCGCAGGAGGATGTTGGGACGATTTCCTCTCCAGTAGTTGTAGGAACTACTGTATTAAATAAAAATGAAAAGAGTGAACTTTCTGTAGAGAGGAAATTTGTTGATGAGAGATGTGTACAAGTGGTGGATGGTGGCTCAAAACCACTAGCCCCACTAAAGTTATCTGACTTTTACTTTGCCCCATCAAAGGCAAAGGGTCAAAAATTTAATAAAAAGAAAGATCCTTCTGCAAATGTTTTGATGATTAGTATTGAGAATGAAATCTTGAATGACTCTTCCGTTGAAAATAACCCGGAGCCAGCTGAGGACAATCAAGAAGCTCAAAAACTCAGCTCTCCGGATTTGACCCTTCAAGGAGAAGATGAATCTGATGTCTTATCAGATGGTGATACCCCTGAAATTAACTTTCAAGGGAGTCCCGTCGTGATAGACTTTTCAGATTCAGATTCTCATTCAGAAAATGACAATCAACCGCCTAAGGAGAGCGTAGACCTCCCCGTAGTTTGTCCTTCCGACGAAATCGTGCAAGTGCAACTGCGTGGTGGCAAGGTTTTACCCCCTAGGCTTCCCCCTCAGGAAAAAGGAAAACAAGTTGTGTCTGCTGATCCGATTCAAGTCCCTGCTCAACAATCAAACTCTCCTATAAATCCACCGGGTCCCGATGTTAATGTTCCAAGCGTCGATTACAACATCTTAGCTCACCTTAGGAAGTTGCCTGCTAAGTTGAGCATCTACGACGCCCTTGTCCTTTCAAAAGAGATGAGGGAGACTCTAATTAAAGCACTTCTCGACCCAGAGATTTGCTTAGCTCAACTCGCTTCAACTTCCGAGGAAGAAGCTTTGTACTTCAAGGAAATTCCAGGAGTTACCTTCTCCGATGAAGATCTACTCCTAGGAACTGCCGACCACAATCGCCCACTTTACATCACTGTAAATGTGGGAAAGTTTAAATTATCAAGAGTTCTTGTTGATCCGGGTGCATCGGTCAACGTGATGAACATAAAGACTCTCGCATACCTTAGAATTGATACTAGCAAGCTCTCAACCGACAAGTTAGTGCTTCGCGGGTTCAATGAAAAAGGCGAGAAGGCTTTAGGTTCGATCACACTTCTTCTAGAGATAGGAGAGTTAAAAACTGAAGCGAAATTTCATATAATTGATTCGTCTACGTCCTTTAATGCGCTCCTAGGTAGGCCCTGGATCCATGAGTATAGGATGGTTCCTTCCAGCCTACATCAGTGCATCAAGTACCAACGAGATGGCATTGAGTTCGAAATCAGGGGTGATTTGCAACCATTCTCTATTCACGAGATCGGGATCTACGAGGATGCTGCATATTATGTTCCCAAAGGGTCCACTACTAAATCTAAGGTAGAGATCAATGTTAAGGAAGAAAAGAAAGAAAATCATAGTTCAAAAGCAATTCAAGAGCTGAGAAAAGAAAAAATCAAGAATACAAAAGAACAAAATTCAAGTAGTGAAGATGACGTCGAGCACGTAGTCTTTAGGCCTCCAAGCAATTTGCCTCAAAGAGGTGGGAGGATGGCCCAAAGAGCACGTGGCCGAGGCCGTGTTTCAACTGAAAGAAGGAATACCCCGATGTACATCGAACTTGAATCAAGTTCCGATGAAGAACCAAGAAAGAGGGGAGACAGAATTGCTTTTGACTACGAAAAATCTAATCTTCCTCCAAAGTTTGATCTCACTTTAGATTCCGATAGTGATCAAGAGGGCAACAATTCTAAACCTCAAAGTGATGAGCCTGGATTGAGTATGTATGAAAAGCTTAATAGGGTAGTTAAATCCTTAGCCTTAACCCCACTGTCTGCTGACAGAGTCTCAGGGTTAGTAACTAAGGATTCCCCTAACTTAGATGGAGAAGTAAGGAAAGTCCAGAGGTTCTTCCCTGGCACCTCCTCTTCAAGGAACGAAGCTGATGTAATCCTTGAAGAGGCAGATTTCAACGAATTAATGGAATTACCTTTCGGCTACTTTCCTCTTGGTGTTAAAGCTCTTATCTCTAAAGGTTTTGTTCCGAGTAAATGGACTAAGGGTCAAGCTAGATACCACCAAAGTATTTGGAATTCCAAATTCAATAAAAATTGGACAAGTGGTATCGGCTTTGGTACCGTTAGTTCGTTTGACGATGATGAATATTGCTTGATGATAACCATCCATCTTGAATCTGAAAGTGTCCCTACTGAAGTCGTCAATTCGCTCGACAGACTTTGTTTGGAGACCTTAGATGATTCAGATGAAGTTCAAATTCGGGATGCACCCCCTGAATTTGAAGAAGAAATTAAATCGACAGTTGACGAACTTAAAGAAATTAACCTTGGAACAGAGGATGACCCTCGCCCCACGTTCATAAGTTCTTTGTTGAGTGAGGACGAGTCTAAGGATCTAATTCAACTTCTATCCGAGTTTAAGGACTGTTTCGCTTGGACATACGACGAAATGCCGGGCTTGTCCGCCGATATAGCAGTTCATAAACTTGGAATCCGGCATGATGCCATTCCTGTCAAACAAGCTCCGCGACGCATGCGTCTGGAGATTGAACAACAAGTCATTTCTGAAGTTAAGAAACTGGCCGAAGCCGGATTTATCCGGGAGGAGCAATATCCTTCTTGGGTAGCCAGCGTTGTGCCCGTTCGAAAGAAAAATGGTCAAATCCGGGTCTGTGTTGACTATAGAGACCTGAATAAGGCATGTCCTAAGGATGAATTTCCTTTGCCAATTCCAGAACTAATGGTGGACATCGCCTCCTCGCATGTTGTTTTCTCCTTTATGGATGGCTCGTCTGGTTATAATCAAATCAAGATGGCCCCAGAAGATGAGAGAAACACTGCATTCAGAAGTCCTATAGGGATCTTTTGTTATAAAGTGATGCCATTTGGCCTTAAAAATGCCGGTGCAACCTACCAGCGGGCTATGACTCGAATCTTTGATGACTTAATCCACAATCAAGTCGAATGTTATATCGACGATTTAGTTGTCAAGAGTAAAGTCAAAGAGGCTCATCTTTATGACTTAAGAATCGTCTTCGAGCGGTTGCGTCGCTACGATCTTAAGATGAATCCTTTGAAGTGCGCCTTCGGTGTCGCGTCAGGGAAATTTCTAGGTTTCGTAGTAAGACACCGTGGAATTGAAATTGATCCTGCTAAAATCGAAGCTATCTTAAATATGCCGCCTCCTAGGAGCCTTACTCAACTAAGGTCTCTTCAAGGTAGATTGGCGTATATAAGAAGATTCATTTCCAATCTTTCCGGAAGATGTCAACCATTCTCGGTCCTCGCTAAAAAGGACGCCAAATTCATTTGGGACGGGAAATGTCAATCTGCTTTTGAAAATATCAAACAATACCTGACAAATCCACCAGTCTTGGCAGCCCCTATTCCGGGGAGACCTCTAATACTTTATACTGCAGCCCTTGACGAATCTCTCGGGGCTCTCCTTGCTCAAGTCAATGACGAAGGGAAAGAGAACGCTCTCTACTACCTAAGTCGGAGACTTCTACCAACGGAAATTCGGTATCCAACGATTGAGAAACATTGTCTTGCCTTAGTTTTTGCAGCTCAAAAACTAAGACATTACATGCTTTCTCATCAAATCAACTTGATTTCCAGTTTCAACCCCTTGAAATACCTTATGACCAGGCCTACGTTGTCAGGACGTTTGGCTCGTTGGTCTATGATATTGCTTCAATTTGAAATCACTTTCATTCCCCTGCGTGCTGTGAAAGGGCAGGCCGTCGCCGACTTCCTTGCGGCACACCCGTTGCCGGCGGAATCTCCTCTAAACGATGATTTACCTGATGAGCAAATCATGAGTTTTGAGGAAGCCACTACTCAAACCTGGGAAATGTATTTTGATGGTGCTGCGTCCTCTCAACGGGGCAAAACACCTGAATCTACTATTCCCGGGAAAGCCGGAGTTGGCCTGGTATTCATAACACCAGACAAGGGAATGATGTACTTTTCCTACCACTTATCAGAACCTCGTACGAATAATGAAGCTGAGTACGAAGCTCTGATAACTGGCCTGGAACTTACAATTTTGATGGAATTAAAGAGATTAAAATTTTTGGTGATTCCCAACTGGTGATCAACCAGATTGCAGGAACCTATAAAGTTTTGAATCCTAAACTCCTGAAATACCATCAGTACACCTGTCACTTGCTCGAGCAAATTCCAATCGTAACTATGTATAGGATTCCCCGTGGAAGCAATTCTTCGGCGGATGCCCTCGCAAAGCTTGCAAAGGAATTTGCCTGTCCAGAAGAAGACTCCATCCCTATAGAGGTGCAGGGCCGTCAAGTTCTGTCTCCTATAGATTTGGAGTACATTAATAAACAAATTTCTCAAGTCCTTTCTACCTCTTCAGCAGTCAATGAAGAAGTAGATTGGAGACAACCGATAATTGAATACCTTCAAGAAGGCAAGCTCCCTCACGAGAGATCCCTTGCCCATCAAATCAAGAAACGTGCCCTATCCTACGCACTAGTCAACAATACGCTGTATCGACGATCGTTTGATCAGATGTGGCTCCGTTGCTTAGACAAATGTGAGGCCCTGAAGATTGTTAACGAAGTCCATGCTGGACTGTGCGGTGCTCATCAATCGGGTCCAAAGATGAAAATGAAGATCAAAAGACTTGGATACTACTGGCCCACGATGATTGACGATTGCATGAAAACTGCAAAGTGTTGTCATCAGTGCCAAGTACATGGTGTGGTTTTACATCAGCCGCCTAACGTGTTGCATCCCACGATAGCCTCGTGGCCCTTCGAAAGTTGGGGCACGGATATCATCGGGCCAATTGACCCTCCTTCCTCGAAGGGTCATCGCTTCATTTTAGCAGCGACCGATTACTTTTCAAAATGGGCGGAAGCAGTCTCATTAAGAAATGTAACATCACACCATGTAATGAAATTTTTCCGTGACCATATCGTATATAGATTTGGCGTTCCGCGCAGAATCATATCCGATAATGGGTCCGCTTTCAAGTCTACAAAGATCAATAATTTTGCAAATCGCCATGGTATTGATTGGAGATACTCAACAATCTATTACCCACGGGCTAATGGATTGGCTGAGGCCTTCAATAAAACTTTGGTTCAAATTATCAAAAAGACCCTTAATGATAATAAACGTCAGTGGGATGAGAGGTTGGTGGAAGCTTTGTGGGCCTACAGGACCACTTATCGAACCCCGACTCAATCCACACCGTTTGCACTAGTGTATGGATCCGAGGCCGTACTCCCTCTCGAAGTTCAAATCCCTTCGCTCAGAATTGCGATTCAGAACCAGATTACAACTCAACAAAATGCACAACTCCGTTTGGAAGAACTTGAAAGCCTTGAAGGATGTCGTCTTCAAGCTCAACAAAATTTGGAGTTGTATAAAGCCCGAATGATTCAAGCTCACGATAAGTTAGTGCGACCTAGAACCTTCCAAGTAGGCGACTTGGTCTTGGTTCTTCGGAGGCCTATCTTAGCGCACCGAAAACTCGGTGGAAAGTTTGAACCAACTTGGGAAGGACCCTTCGTAGTGGAAACAGTCTACGAAGGAGGCTCGTATCAGCTAGTGGATTGTAAAGGAAATCACCCAATGCTTCCTGTAAACGGGCGTTTCCTTAAGAAATACTATGCTTGATGTAGCTCGATCTTTGAATCAATAAAATACTTGTTTTCCAACTGAACTTGACTCAATCTTATTTAATGCTTTTTGAATTCTAAAACTCTTTCTTTTCTTTGAGGTTAGGTGTGAGTCCCTGTGCTTCCTTTCCTTAGGATTAGATCTGCTAGTGGTGGAGCAAGCCCCTCGTGGCACCATCCTAGCATATAAAATCAAATTTTGGGTTAGATAGCTCTTGCCGAATCCTTAGCGATTATGGCAGACTATCTCCTTGGCTAGTTCCCCTAGTTGGATGTGAGTCCCAGTGCTTTCTAGCTAGGTTAGTCATTGAATACCCAGTACAAATCCGATCCGTTAGGAGTAGGTGTGAGTCCTTGTGCTTCCTATCTCCTAGGATCTCGACTGACTAAAAGTGGAATTAAGCCTATCGGGCCCCACATAGTCTAGTCACTCTTTCTTTTCTTTGAGGTTAGGTGTGAGTCCCTGTGCTTCCTTTCCTTAGGATTAGATCTGCTAGTGGTGGAGCAAGCCCCTCGTGGCACCATCCTAGCATATAAAATCAAATTTTGGGTTAGATAGCTCTTGCCGAATCCTTAGCGATTATGGCAGACTATCTCCTTGGCTAGTTCCCCTAGTTAGATGTGAGTCCCAGTGCTTTCTAACTAGGTTAGTCATTGAATACCCAGTACAAATTCGATCCGTTGGGAGTAGGTGTGAGTCCCTGTGCTTCCTACCTCCTAGGATCTCGGCTGACTAAAAGTGGAATTAAGCCTGTTGGGCCCCACATAGTCCAGTCATTTCTTTTCTTTAAGGTTAGGTGTGAGTCCCAGGGCTTCCTTTCCTTAGGATTAGATCCACTAGTGATGGAGCAAGCCCCTCGTGGCACCATCCTAGTTTAAATACAAATCCGATCTTTTAGGAGTAGGTGTGAGTCCATGTGCTTCTTATCTCCTAGGATCTCGACTAACTAGTAGTGGATTTAAGCCTCTTGGGCCCCACTATAGTTCAGTCACCTTCTCTTCCTTAGGGTTTAGGTTTCCTCCTTCCCTTAGGATTAGATCTACTAGTGGTAGAGTACGCCCCTTGTGGCACTACCCTGGTAACAAACCCAAATTCGATCCCCTGTAGTCAGGATTTCTTCCTTTCTATATGATCGCTCAATCATCTAGGGTTAGGTTTCCCCTTTCCTTAGAACCAACATCAAATTCAATTCTCTAGGGTTAGATCTTTTCTTTCCTTAGAATCAAATCCAAATTCAATCTTCTGAGGTTAGGCTACCCTTTCCTTTAGATTCAAAACTTAAATTTGATCCTCTATAGTTAGGAATTCTTCCTGCCTACACGATCACCCAAACTTCCTTTTCCTATAGGGATAGACTTTCCTTCCTTTAGGACTAAATCCACTAGTGGTAGAGTACGCCCTCCGTGGCACTACCCTAGTATAAGTCCAAACCTTGATTCCCCAGGGATGAACTTTCCATTCCCTTAGGATCAAAATTCTAGACATGATCTTTAAGCTCGGTCAACGCCAATATGTGCAATAGAATTTCGTTCTATTACACATATTGGGGGTCCATTTGTTGACCTCATTTTTGTATGAGGTCACTTGGGCCATTCTTGACTCTAAATCACAAATCCAAATTCTAAGATCTTCCTAGAATCTCAACCTTAGGATCTACCCAGATCTTAGAATTTGAAACCAAAATCCAATGTTAAAAGGCCAAGTCCTAAAGGCCTTTTTCAGCAAATTTTCAAACACTTAAAAAACCAGTCAAATGACCTCCGATTCAGAGTCTGTCAGTTGCATACTGATGGGACATGTCTCTGGAGGCAACCCTCCAAATTTGAGCCCATTCGGAGGTCTCTAACCTCAGAAACTTAATTAAAATCCAAAGGCTGTAAAACCTTCAAATATTTACAGCCCATGCCACTGGACCTATCACTATGAAGTTTTTGACCTTAGAGCCTTCACCAAATTCTCTAGTCACTTCCAGACCCTCAATATTGATATGTTTAGTGATAAACTGGAATTTTCTGGACTCATCTCAGCCCCTAGTGGCCATGAGCCCAAAATGACCAAAATACCCCTATGGGGCTTAAATGGACATTTCAAATCAAATGATCTCCAAATTGAATGCAACCACTTGCAGCAAGTTTCAAGTGTCAAACTGAACCTGTTCAGCCCATTCCCAGCCCCTGAGTCAACCTGGTTGACCAAGTCAACATGGTTGACCCAAGAGGCCCCTTCAGGGCTCAAATAGTGATTTTGACCGAATTGACCTCTCCAAACCCTGAGACCACTTCCAATGGTCTCTAAAAATTATTTCAAATCTGCCCAACTCAGACCCACATCCTGAGTCAACATGGTTGACCCAGTCAACCTAGTTGACTCAAGAGCCCTTTAAGGCTCTTAATGGGTCATTTCAACCCATCTGTTCCACTTGAATCATTCAAACTCTCAAAACCACATCAAAACCTATGTCCAATCTATTCAAAGTATTTGGAGTCAAATCATACCAAGTTTGACTTGGTCAAACTTCCATGCTTGGTCAAATCCTCCCTAAATCCTATTTCATACATCCAATGTTTGGAATGATGGTAGAAGATCCCCTCTAAATTAAATCAATAGACCCCTTCACTGCCACCTCACCTATCATTGACTAAGTTGACTGGTCAAATCAGTCAACTCAAGATTTAAAGAATGATTTCAATGGTCAAACTATTTGATTCAATGAGCCTAACCCAAGCTTGGCCCATTCAGCCATTGAACCACATCTTGACCAAGGTCCCCCATGCCACCTCAGCTGTCCACTTGGCTGTTGACTGGTCAAACCAGTCAACAAATGGTCAAAGAGGCTTCCAAATGGTTAAAATCCTTAATTAAATTTATTAAACTTAAACTCAAATTAATCCAGCAGATTAGTTAGTCTCTAGAACACTCCTAGAACTATTTTGAGCCCTTAGATCTAAATCCAAAGGCTCCCATTACTCCATGTGTCCAAATAAAGGACAAAAGACACTTTCCATGTAGGATGTCCTTTAGTCCTTTGATTCTTCTGCTCCCAACAACCCCCCTGGACAGGTGGCAGCCATCTGGGAGCCCAACCAATTGATCTCAACCCTCCATTCAAACTGGAAGGGTTTGAATAGGGAAAAAGGGAGGAAATAGCCTACATTCTTACCCTAACCCTCTCTCTCCATTCTCAACCTCTCAAGCCCAATTATCTGTTCTTTTGAGCTCCCCAGAGACTCATCAACACATCCCCACACAAATCTCGCCGGTCAAAGCCCTCTCCGACGAGCTTCCCGGCGAACTAAGCTTGAATCCATTCAAGCTTCTTTTACATTCGATCCAGGCGTTATTAGCTCGTGGACTCTTCTACAAAAAGGAGCGTGGACAGTCTACAAGTGCAACAAATCCATAAACGGTTTAATCCGTCCAAAATCAAGGTGAAAAACTCAAACCCTAGGTCTAGGAACACTAGTTTAAATAGCTTTTTGTAAAGCTCGTTTTAATCCAAATGAATCATTCCCCAAAATTTCTGTTCATATCATTAATTTAAATTTAAAATTTCAAACGAATTTATTGAGCCAATCTCTCGAACGAGCCGTTTTAGTTTATTAGGTCTCGGTTTACACAGTTCTGTAACTGTGTGGCGTCGGGACCGTTGATCTCACAATCAACGGTCACGGTTTGGCCCTCCTGCGGTCTGTCCGACCGCGTGTATCCTTTGTCCGCACGGATCACAGTTCAGTGAAATCCTGGCCGTCCGTTTGGGGTTGCGGGATTTGATTTCCGCCGCCTGATCTTCCTCTTTGAGATCGAACGGCCGGGTTTGATCTCCGCCGTTAGATCAAACCTGCGGCGGATCGGACGGTCACTGTGCCGAGCAGACGTGGATTAGTGAAAACGCGTGGGACCCACGCGTTTTCTCAATCAGCTGGTAATGATTCCGCCGCCGCTTTTTGGATGGACAAACCAGAGAAGGCCACGCGTCTTGCCAGCGCTGATTTTAGGTTTAAATGATTTTAATATTAGTTTTGATTAATTTTAAAATGAAGAAACTTAATTAAATCATAATAAATTAATTATTAAGCCAAAAAATTAATGTAATATATCCAATTTCTCAGGAAATTGATATCTTCAATTTAAAATTAAATTAAATTTAAAATATTGTGTATATTTTAAACTATTTTAACTATTAAGTATTTCACTTTTAAATTAATAATTAACTAAAAAAAAAAATTTGAATAAAATATTTTAAATAATTCAAAATTATATATATTTTTTTAATGTATTAAGAAAATATTTTCAGAAAATTGAGAACCTTATTTTAAAACTATTTTCAAAATCTAAAGTTTGATTTATTTTAATTAATTTGAATTATTTAAATATCTCAATATTCAATTAATATTTAATTAAATATTATACTAATCATTTTGAAAATTAAAATTTTATTTTCAAATAACTTCGAAAATCAGTGGGTCTGCCAACCCCTCAAAATTATTCTTAATAATATTTTTAATCATCTTTATTTTAAAATATATATACTTATATACATATATTTATATATTTTAAAATCTACTTTAAAACTATATATATATTTAAATCCTTAAGCATTTGAGAGACCCCTTTGGAATCTTAAGCATGGGTTGATTATGTGAATGGAATTTATGAGGAATTGATTAATGAGTAATTACATGTTAATTATTCACTAATCATATCATTAGTCATCTTAACTAATATTATTTCTTGCATGCTTAGGGTACACACACATGCACTTAGCCTAGGGATCTCCTAGATCTAAGGACTTGTCTGATTATATGTGTTTGCTTATATGTTAAGTTTGAGGGTTAGAGAAACTTTGATTTGAAGCCACTAAACATAGTGACATCGTTAAGGACAAAAATTAAGGACTTCGATTAGAAAACTTAGAAAATTCATTGTGATTAGGATTGACATCCTCTTATTGACTCAAAACTTTGAACACTTTAACGTAGTGACATTTTCAGCCCTAGGAAAAAGTTTCACTGATTTTAGGAATCATTAGATCCCTTAATTAATTTTCTAAGTCTTAAACCCTTAATTAACCCTTAAAACTTCAAGAAAATGTAATAAATTCATTTTAAATCCAAAAAATACATAAAACCCCTCTAACTGACCAGAATCAAGTGCTTAATCAATGAAAATTAAAAGCCCCTTGAATTGACAACAATTCTGCCCTTAATTTAATTTTAATCAAAAATCAATATTTTATTAATATAATTAATTAAAAAATATTAAAAATTCTAAAAATGTCCCAAACACTTGGGAATCTCTCCTTAGGTCATTCCTGACCTTTGGAGCTGATTTCAAGGAGTGGGGACCTCATTTGGAGCCAAATCACAAAAATGCCCTCTAATTAAGTAATTTCAAAAATTCAATAAATACCTAAACTTTAAACCTTCATAACTAATTCCAGAAAAATCAAAATCACCTAAACTCACTTGCATTCAACTCCTAATAAGTTCTAATATTTATTAAAAATATTAAATTCCAGAAATCTGTAATATTTCAAAAAGTCAACAAATTGGTCAACCACAGTTCAAAACTAGTTCAAAACTTCAAACCTTTGTAATAAAATGCAGAAAAATCCAATTTCAACCTACTTACCTTCTAACTGATCGTAGTAAGGTCTAGTATTTTAATAAAATTCTAACATTCCAGAATTTAGGCTTAATAAAAAAGTCAACTTTTGACCCTTTAATTAAATGATTAAAATATTCTAAAAATTCATAAAACTCAAAATTGTTTTAAAACTCCAGAAAATGTTAGCTTAATGTTTAAAACATTCAACAAACCTTTTAAAGCACAACAACCATCCTAAAGATGAAGTTTATTGGCTGGACTACTCCGGGCTGCGGGGCTAAGTGTCCTAAGGAGGCTGGTTCCTCGAGCCTGGTGGCACAACGCCACGAATGGATTCCAAGGGGTGTTAAACCTTAAGAATAGATTAATTATTAATTATTCAACCTTTTAAAACCTCTAATTTAATCACATTAATTTGGTTTATCGGCTGGACTACTCCGGGCTGCGGGGCTAAGTGTCCTAAGGAGGCTGGTTCCTCGAGCCTGGTGGCACAACGCCACGAATCGATTAATGGCAAACTTAAATGAATCAATTTTGAAAATCAGCAACCAAACATTTCTAATAAAATTCATTAATTATTAAACCTTAATCAACCTAAAATATTTAATTATACCGGATACCGCTGGGTAACCCAGGCCTACGAGGCTATTAACTTAGCCCTAAGGAAGGTGAAATAAACTTCACGGCCTCGGTGTGAAACAAAGGTGATATCCAACAAATAATTAAGTAAGTCTTAAAATTAATCTTAAGCTATTAATATTTGAATTCAAACTTAAATCCCTTAAACCTTCCAACCAATCAAACTGTAGATAACTTTAACTAATAATCCTAATTAGGGTACATCAAAACCACACGACCTACCCCACACACTTTAGATGGTTTGCTAGGATCACCGACTCTAGTCTTAGGATAGGCCGGTGTTTTACTTTCTGCAGTTGTGTGCCGAGTTTTTTTCGAGTTTTCATTGCATGCTGTTTGCTAGTTTAGACTTGATGTGTTTATTTACTTATCTGCTTACTATATTTTGCACTGTGGTTTGATTGTGCGTTAGACCTACCCATAGGCTAGGAACGAAATATATATATTTGTGCAATCTTATGCAGGTGGCCATGCTCATATAAGGAGCTGAAAACTAAAGGGGGCAGTTAATAAAAAAAAATATAACTCTTTGCACAGGTACCTGCCGCGCTTAAGACCCCCTTTAAATAAAAAGAGCATGGCCAAGTGTGGCTAAAGAAATGTATTCCAAATTTTTATATTATAACTGCTTGGGAATGAACATACAACTGTTGATTATTAGGATAACCTTGCAGGATCGAGTCTAGATTTTCTTATTTCTCTCGATGTAAATTTAATTCAGTCAAGGTTGTATTTATTTAAAATGATTTGAGATTGGGATATAAATATCCAATTTGAATTCCAAAGAGGTGAAGACATCCCTAAAGGGGAGAGTCTTCTTCCATTTGGAATTCAAATTAGGATACTTTGCAAATATCCAAAGAGGAAAGATAACACCCCGATCAAGGGGGAGTTTCTTTCCATTTGGATATCCTGAACCGACGAATCGAGATGTTCGTGAGAAGATGAAGGATTGGACAACGAGAAGAATCCCAAGTCTCAAAATCATTTGATTTAGGATTAGAAATCCGGGTTGTAGTCAGTGGTGCCCGGCCACTTTAATTTATTGTAATTTTTGAGATGTAATAATGAGTGGCACTTGCCATATGGACATTCAATTTGATTAATTTAATTAATTTATTTAATTGATTTCGCATTAGAACTCCTGCTTTTTCTAGTCTTTTTACTTGCATGCCGTATTTGATTTGACCTGGAATTCGAATTTAGGCTCTTAGGGGTCTGTCAAAATTCTTCTACTTTAATTAAATAAAATTTTTAAGATAAGATAGAAACTCTAAACGGTCCTAAGAAGTAAGCTCGGACTCGCCGAGGGTTTTTCATGCATTCATATTATACCTTCTCAACCTTGTTAGGCATCTCCCCGCCTGCGGGTTCTGGCAGGCCACCTGACCTATGAGGGTGCCGATCTGTCAAGGGGATGTTATGCAATCTCTAGGATAAAACCTATTTTCTAAGCCAAAGATTTTTAAACTGCTACATACTAATTCTGCATTCAATCGAGTCAATTAGCATGCATCGCATTAGTAACAAATTTAAAAGAGTCTAATATTTAATTGCATCTACTTAGACATCGAATACCCGACATAAGTTAAAGGGGTCAATTAAGGATCTGCTCTAGATGTCGACCCCATTTCTCTAAAATTTTCTAATTAATGTCCCCACCACTCTACAAAAAGACCGGATACATATTTTTAAAGTCGTTTAGGTGGTTTAGCTGGCTCCCCAATCCAGGCCGGGGTAAGACCAGATTCGCATTGCACTAACTAGGTTCGGGGCATTAACTTTTAGTGCCCAATTTAGACTTAGGTTCTGAGGCTGGTTCGGGTCATAAGACCTCAATTTCTGGGACTTGAATCCCAAATGTCTAATAAAATTGACCACTCAAACTAAAAAATTCCTTTCAATCAAATACAAGCCTAACACTTAGGATAGATTGAGGTGTTTCTGAAGTAATTCAGAATCTCAAAACACCTCCTACTTTTCTTCCTTTGACTCCGAAAATAAGTCTTCAATTTTGATCCAATCCCATTTGAAATTCCTACCATTTTCGTTCTTTGATATCAAACTTTGAAAATCTTAAAAATAAAATTTACACCGCTATTTTAATCGAGAGTTTTCGTAGAAAATTCCGATTTTCTACGATGTAATTAACTACGAGGGCTTGCGCTCGTAGGAGATTTAGAAACCCAGAAATTATTTTCAAAACCAATAATTTTTCAAAATCTCTAATTAACTTTCTTTGGGAAAATCAAACTCGACGATCATTATCGTCATTTTCGAACGATCCATAATAATTGATATCTTCTTTCTTCAGAGAGATATATCAATTATTATCGTGGCTTCGATTATGAAATTAATGATCATTTATCTGAATTAGAATAATCAAACAATTGGTTAAAGTCCATTTTGATCTTTCGAGGTCAAATGTAATTCTCCCTTTGAGTTTGATTACGATAATTCGGATACAATTATAATTTTGAAATTCGAACCCATTAGGGAACGGTATGTTCGTCCTTCGAGGCGATATATATTGTTTATAATGACGCGTTCAATTTTAAAACTCAAAATTAAATATTTCCCAAAGAAAATTAATTCTTTTTCAAAACTATATATACATAAATATATATTTTTCAATCAAAACAATTGCCCCAATAAAAATTCAAGAGTTTAGCGCCGCATCGCCAACTATTCAACATTTGAGTGCTTCCCAGTGCTCATTGATTAACATAGAGGACAACGTCGCAGTGCCACAACTACAATGCCGCAGCGCTCATATGGGGAATTTTCCTACCTATTATTTTCCTTTACAATTTCAAACCATAATCTTCTATGACTAAATTAAGAATAAAATAACTTTAAAATTTTATAAATCTCATCATGTATCAAATAAACTTGCAAATTTTACAAGATTTAATTCGAGTTACCACAAGTAGACTCTAGTATTGTAAAAATACTTATTACATATATGATTAATCTCATCTTCAATTTTAAAGAAGGGTGAATTCTCGTATACATAATCATATTATGAATTATTATGATTCTGCTAGACCTCATATTTTTTTCTCTAACTGAATTTTTCACATAAAAAATTATAAAATCTCTTACAAATTTTATTTATGTGTGCTAAATCTTTATTTAAAATTAAAATGTTAAATTCACACTATATGATCATAAAATTTCTAGCTTGTAATAAATTTTTCAACACTTCCATAAAAATAAATTTAAATCCAACAATTCCAAATATTGTAAAACATAATGATTTTAATTAAGCAAGATAATTATCAACACAAAAAACAAATTGCTTCATAATTATTTTAATTTATATTGCAAATCATCCCTTAAATCCTTTCTAAACAAAGATAACACTTTCCCCACCCTTTTGAGTTTATAATGACAACATAATGTCAACACTCTCCAGTCCCATATGGATTAAAATTTTCTTACTTCAGTAGAACATAACACTTTAGTCTTCTTCTTATAAAGCCCCTTACACAAATAAAAACCCCCCAACTCTTCAATTGACTCACACAAATCTCCTTTCTCCCTTCTTCAAAAGCCATGAAGCTCTCATTTCTTTTCTTCTTCTTCTTCTTCTTCCTCCTCTTCCCTCTCTATTCCCTAGCATCATGCCAATGTACTCCCAACTCCAAAGACTACGAGGACTTCAAAAACTCCATTTCGCTCAAATCCATCGCCCTCGTCTCCATCCTCGCAGCCGGCGCCGCCGGAGTCCTCATCCCTATCCTCGGCCGCTCAATCCCCTTCCTCCGACCAGAAAGTGACCTCTTTTTCTCAATTAAGTCTTTTGCCGCCGGCGTCATCCTTGCCACCGCCTTCATCCATATCCTCCCCGACGCCTTCGCGCGCCTCACCTCTCCCTGCCTCCCAACCCATCCATGGCAGGTCTTCCCCTTTGCGGGCTTCGTCGCCATGTCGTCGGCGATGGGAACGATGATGATTGATTCGTTTGCCACTGGCTACTATAAAAGATCGCACTTTAAAAAAGCTCAGCTCTTTGATGATGAAATAGTAGCTGGAGATCGTGAGGCAGCGCATGCAGGTCACGTGCACGTTCATACTCATGCCAGTCATGGGCACGCGCACGGGCCGGTGGCCGGTGGGGGGTCGCCAGCGGAGGAGGCGTCGATGGAGGAGAAAATCCGGCACAGGGTTATATCACAGGTAAACTTTGCATTTTTTTTTTTTTGGGTAGAATAAAACTTTATTTTGGTTACTAAAATGCTGTGAATTTTGTGGAGATGGAAGGTTTTGTTTGGATTTTTTTAATTCGGAGAAAAAACACCATCTTTTACTCTTTTAGTGCGTTGATATGAACAGTTTAGGTCTGCTGCTCTGTTTTCGCGCTGTATTCAGTTCAACGCTACTGCTCTGTTTTTCGCGCGTATTTTATAGGGAAAAAATATTATTGCGGATATCTGATATAATATGTCATCGAAAATGAATGATGGCATACTTGAAATTATGAAAATAAATGTTCAAATTTAGAACTTAGAAGATATAAATTAAAATTAGCATTAGAATCAATGATTTCACACAAAATTTAAGCTTAGGATTTCCATAGATAATCTCTTATGTTTCATCATTTTCCTTAGTCCAGAATCATCGATTTAATGGTAGAGTTCTCATCTTTCGGCAAATGTATTGCTCTGATTCAATTTGCAATAGGTCAAACTCATAACCATCGGGATCTTATCCACTTGGACCTAATGTCTCATAGCTTTGTGCTGTTATTGTAATTTCACAAGATGTCACTCACCCTAGAGATTAATTACTCTGTGAGGACGCAGAATGCCGTCCGGACACCAACCAGAATATGTCACGTCTCTCTTTCCCTTAGTTCCGCGGCTCAGTACCACTGACGTCGCGCATTTTGGTTGGTCTCCAAACGGTGTTCTGCGTCCGGTCTTCGCACAAAATAATTTCTCCATCCTAAAAGTGTTGGTATACGAACACGCTTAACTTTAGAATTTCTTATGAGAAATTCTAACCATTACATCAAAAATTGACTCGATGTTTAAGAGTTCAGCTTTTTTTTCTTAAGAGATTTCACAATAATGATGAGATCTCTCTTGGGAAGAGAGTTGAGGGGATCGACAGTGTGTTAATGTCAAGAATGAAGAAGAAGAACGAACGTCATATGATCACTCTCTCAAGAACTACATTGACAAAACCGGCATTGGCGGAAGTTTGAATTTGAGAAAAGTAGTACTTTTTGTATTTAAATAATTAATTTTTTATGTTAGATATATAAATAATAAAACTTTTTAAGTGTTATTTATGTAAATCCTTCAATTTAAATATATAATTTTTGAGTATTTATTGCTTGGGCATTGTAAATAAGACTTTGGGAAAACTTTGCTCACTACTCCATGAAACATGAACTAAATCACAATCAAGAAAAGCTTAAAAAAAAACTCTTATTTTCCATATTTATGTGAAAAGAATGAAAAATTGCAATTCCACATAGCTAAATTGCAAAAAGCTACTATTAATTTCTTCTCTTCCAGATGAAATAATTTTTTTTTAATTAATTGTTTTGTAGGTATTGGAGTTGGGGATAGTGGTTCATTCCGTAATTATTGGAGTTTCGCTGGGTACATCTGAAAGCCCTAAAACAATTAAGCCATTGGTGGGGGCCTTGAGCTTCCATCAATTCTTTGAAGGCATCGGACTTGGTGGCTGTATTGTTCAGGTAATTTACCATACAGCTGATGCTAAACAATTATTTTAAGAGAATTTTCTATCTTTATTTTTAATCATTGGTTAATTCAACTATGTATTATAATAAGAAGAAAATTTTATTATTGCCAGTCTATTATTTATGATAGATTCCTTCTAAAAAATACCAGACAACATAATAATATTTTTTAAATTAATTTTTATCTAAGAAATCTTTACTATTAATGTCATAAATTTGCATCTTCACACCAAATGGTATTCAATTTGAAATAAATAACTATTATCATTAAGGAATTTTTTCATGAATAATTAATAAACTAAGGCCTTGTTTGGGACGACTTTCTTTCTGCTTCTTAAAGCCGCTTTCTAGTACAAAAATAAAAATTTTGTACTAAAAAACCGCTTTACGAAGTAGTAAGAAAGCCGTCCCAAACGAAGCCTAAGACTTCATTTGGGACGACTTTCTTTCTACTTCTTAAAGCAGCTTTTTACTACTTTAGAAAGCAGCAAGAAAGCTGTCTAAAATGAAGCCTAAAAGTATCTTTGGATAGCTTTCTTGCTATATTGACTTTCATATAGTAAGCGTAATTTCACTTGCTACTATTCTCTTGCTATTTTTTCACTGTTTTTTATAAATTTGTGCAAACAAGTTGCTTTTCGCAAAATAGTAACTAAGGCTTCGTTTGAGACAATTTTCTTATTGCTTCTTCAACCAGTCTTCTAGTACCAAAATTTTCATTTTTGTACATAAAAATTGCTTGAAGAAGCAGTAAGAACGTCGTCTCAAACGAAGTCTAAATTAATTTTCTCACAGCAACATCACAACCAACTTTACAAAACACTGCAACTGTTCCAAACATACTCTAAATTATACTTTTTATATAAAATTCAATTCATATTATCATAATTCTATTTTTGAGAAAAAAAAATAAAAATCTAAATATAATTTTGTCTCTCTATCACAAGTCTATTATTTCATCATCATTAATTTACTTGACACAACATTTGTCTCTAATATTTGTTCGCATCCTAATTAAGCTTAATTAAGCAGAAAATGATATTTGTTTTCATACTTAATTAACACAGGCAAACTTCAGAGCTCGAGCAACGGTGATAATGGCTATCTTCTTCTCATTAACAGCCCCGTTTGGAATTGCTCTTGGAATAGCCATTTCTACAAGCTACAATCCAAACAGCTCAACAGCTCTTATAATTGAAGGGATATTTGATGCAGCTTCTGCTGGAATTCTCATCTACATGTCTCTCGTAGATCTATTAGCTGCAGATTTTACAAACCCTAGAATGCAAAACAGTATAAAGCTTCAGCTTGGAGCACACCTTGCTCTCCTGCTTGGCTCTGCTTTCATGTCCATTTTAGCTAAATGGGCATAATAATTAGTTAATATTTGAAATAAAATTTGTTCTTTTTTGAGATTTTGAGTGAATAAATTTGTTGAATTCAAATTTGTTCATTGTCAATGCCCCGGCCTTGGCCTTACTGAGAAGATTGACTAAAAAAGTTGGCAACTACAAAGATGAGAGAAATAAAATGAGATAAAAGCTTTGTGATTTTATTGATCGAAAGTCAGGAGATCGTGATAAACAACTTGTGTAATTTTAGAAAAATTAATCTGTGTGGACGCCGAATGCGGTCTGGAGATCAATCAGAATGTACCACGTCACCTCTTTGTTCGGTACCGCGGCACGGTACTGCTCGGTATCTCCGCTCGGCATTGCTAACGTGATCCATTCTGGTTGGTCTCCGGACAGCGTTCTGCGTCCGATCTCCGTACAAAATAATTTCTCATATTTTTATGCTTGCTCTCTAACCTCATATTTATGAGAGATTATTATGTGTGGAGTCTGGATGCATCCAGAGATCAATCCAGACGCTCCATATCACCCAACGTACTATGTGTTGAGTAATGTGGAGAGTCAGGATTGACCTTCGGACACATTCGGGTACCACACGTAATTGTTTTTCCCTATTTAGAGGTGGAAATAGAGGCAATGCTATATATATATAAAAATTACGTTAAAAGATAAATATAATAATAATAAATTGGCATTGATTGGTCTGTGAGATAAACATTTTTTAGCTAGTTGGGCTGACTCTAACTCAGCATGAGCAATTTGAGATATGCAAAATTCATAATTATTGGATTATATCTAAGAAATTCCAACGTTGTGAAAACTGGACCGGACAACAAACCAGAAGAATGAGAGGTTCACGGTTCGTCCGGTCCGATCAGTCGAACCGGGGTCGAACCGGATGATGTAATAAATAATAATATTATTAAAAAAATGAATGTTAAAGTTTATACTAATACATTCATTCTACATTATATTTTCTAAATTCTAACCAACTTTAAGAAAATAATAGAATAAATATTAAATATACATCTAACAAACTCTACCACCTTACAATAAGAGAGACCATTAAGGCATTAACAGAATATGATAATAAGAAAAAAAAATCAGCACAGAAAATGACATTGCAACAACCATAATCATTTCAGCTGATGAGATCAAACAACTTCAACGGCGAAATGAGGTGTTTCCAAAGGTTGCTTAGCAACCTCCAAAGTCCAAACCATCAATTGACCGAACAATTCTGCGATTAACAATTACGAGCTTCTTCGGGTAGCTTCGTATATGTGAGTGAAGGAGTTCAATGACATCTACAATAATATGATAATTGATACATCATACATGAATGCAATCCTGGTTAGGGCTTCTTGCGAATTAGGAAAACCGAAGAAAATCAGAAAATCTCTCATCTCTCTCGGTCTCGGTTGCAGCAAAGGCGAATGAACCAGATTTAAAAAAAAAAAAAAAAAAATCTACCTCTCCCGCATTGTATTCGAACATCTAATGATGTAAGAAAAGAAAAACAAAATCACAACCTCTTTTTCCCCTATCTTGCTCGAACAGACGGAAGCATGCCAAAACAAACGGCACCATTGTCCGACCAAAATGAGAGACGAAAATGGAGAGCATGCCCTTAAGGTGTTTCGACTCATCTGCAAACGAAAAAGACATCGTTCACCTCTCCTAGTCTGAAGTCTCTGTTTTCTTCGTTGGTCTCGTAGGGTTTGCGAGCAGCGAACAATATAAGCGAAATGAGGTGTTTCGACTTTCTACTCCCGCTTAATGAAACCTAAATCCAATGTTGTCTGTTCGATTTGCGATTAACGGCTCTGATTAGGCTATTTTGAAACCGGCCGGTTCTTTCAACCGAGTAGGGTCCGCCGGTTTAGCGGTTCAACCGACAATGGATCCCGTTTTTGGCCAGTTTAATTGTAGCCCGATTTAAAGGGATGGACCGGACCAGCCGCGAGACTGGTTCCCGGTTCCCGGTTCAACAGGTTGAACCGGCCGGTCCAATCCGACCGGACCGGTTTTTAAATCCTTGAGAAATCCTTCTTTAACCACATAAAGAAAGAAGGTTTATCTTCTTCTTCTTCTTCTTCTTTTTTGATCGATTTTAAAACATATTATTTAATGGTCTTTAACAAAATCTTGATCACTTTTATTATATGTAATAAAGTAAATTTATTTTTTTCTAAAGTTTGGATTGAAATAATGTCAGTAATATTAAAAATATCTTACAATTCATTTCTTCACAAATATCAAATAAATAAATATTTTACAAATTTTTTAGGTGACTTCGAATTTGTTTGCTTATGTGTTTTGTCGTTCCATACGCTGTTTTGTGCATGCAAGGAAAAAATTATTGAAGATATTTTGATATATTTACAGTTTTTTAATGATTTTATTATTTTATCTGATAATTAAATTGTATTTGTTTTTTTAATTTAATTACATTGTTCCATAATTTTATATAAAATATAAAATATAACAAAAAATTTCTGTCAGAAAATTTTTTAATAAACAAAGCCGTAATTTTTAATTAAAATAAACTAATTTTTGCGTTGGAAATTTTTTTTAGTCAGAATATTGCAATTTGAATTAAATCATTAATTTATTTAATATAAAAAATAAATCTAAAAATTAATTGATTAATCATATACTATATTTCTTATAAAATAAATTTTATTCTCATAAATTTCATTCAAATTAAAAATTTTAATCTAAATTTTCTCTCTATTATTATTTGCTAATAATCATTAAATTATAGAATTCAAAAGACATAAATTTAATTGATTAATCATATGTTATATTTATCTTAAAATAAATTTTATTCTCATAAATTTCATTCAAATTAAAAATTTTGATCTAAATTTTCTCTCTATTATTATTTGCTAATAATCATTAAATTATAGAATTCAAGAGATATAATTTCGCCCTTATTCAGTTTCATCACAAAGCAATACGAAATAAATCCTAAAGTAATGATATCAGAAAATCGGATATGAAGCTAACCCAAATTAGACCTGAGTTTTAGGGTTCGTTTGGGACGGCTTTTTTATTGCTTTCTAAAACGGAGTTTTAGTACAATTTTTTTTTTATTTTTGTACTAGAACTCCATTTTAGAAAACAATAAAAAAGCCGTCCCAAACGAAGCCTTAATCAAGGGATTGAAATAAAATTAATGTCAAACTGATCTAGGCTTCATGTGGGATGGCTTTCTTAGTGATTTTTTAAGCAATTTTCTAGTATTAAAATATCTAGTTCAAAAATTTTTATATTAAAAAGTTACTTTAAAAAGTAATAAGAAAGCAATCTAAGACAAAGCCTTAAACTTTATGTTTTTACAAGCTCTTTTTTATTATAAAATAAATAAAAGAAACCAATTTGTTATATAAGGTTTGTTTGGTTTACTTAAAAAGAATGCAAAATATTTCAAATAAAAAAGAATTTGGATTTTTTTATATTTGATATATCATCAAAAATTTATCTTGATCAAGCATGAATCTAGAGGTAATTTTGAATTAGAAACTTTCAAAATTAAATTTGGAACAATTTGAATTTTGATTTCAGCAAATTTATAATTGAATTGAACATATCGAAAAGACGAGCTCAATGACACCAAATTCAATTAAATATGAGCCCAAATTGGCCCAAATTAAAGACTCAAAGAGCATTCAGAAGGTTTAAACTGTAAATTGGATAAATAAATGGTTTTCAAACATGACATACTTATAGTCGAATTGAGCGACTCGACGAGATGAATCCAACGAGCCCAAGATCTTTGAATTATGGTATCATTAAGGCACTCAAATACTCAATAAACGGTTCATGATTAAAGGAGTCGATATCGATTGTCCATTCAAAACATTCCTAACATGCGCTTAATCTCCTTCCACATTTAATAGCCACGCCACTCCCAAAAAATTATAAATAGATCATTCATTCTTCATTGAGAAGAGGGCAGGGGGTCAGACTTCTGCCTAGCCACCAATTGTCGTCGGACTTACGCCAAGACACTGACTAATGTCAGATTTACACCCAGCCACCGACAATGGTCCTTAAGACCTCGGTCACTAGACAACGGTCTTTTAGACTAATATCATCAGTTGACTACGGTCCTTTTTCGACATCTCTTACTAAACAACGGTCTTTTTGACCATTGTTGCCTACCGACTACGGTCCTTCCAACCTCCATTGCCAGACTACAGTACTTCCTACCTCCATCACCAGACAACAGACTTTTTGACCATTGTTGCCCCCCGACTATGATCCTAGGACCAATTTTTGTTATTAGACAATAGTCTTTCTGGCCACCATCACCCACCGACTACGATTCTTCCGACCTTTGTCCCTAGGTTATAGTCTTTCTGACCTTAGTTGCCAGACTATGGTCCTTCTGACCTCAATCGCCAGACAACAGTCCTTCTGACCTCTGTCACCAGACTACGATCTTATTGACCACTGTCGTCTGTCGATTACAGTTCTTCCGACATGCATCGCCAGACTACGGTCTTTCCGAACTTCGTCGCCTGCCGACTACTGTCCTTCCAACCTCCGTTGCTAGATAACATTCTTTCTGACCTCCAACATATGTCGACTATAGTCTTTTCGACATTCATCGTCTGATAAGGCCTTTCTAACCTTCGTCGAATGCCGACTACGGTCCTTTCGACCTCCATCGCCCGAATATGATCTTTTTTACCACCGTCGCCCATTGACTATGGTCTTGCCGGCCAAACGAACATATAAATACTGATTCTTCCGATTCCTAGCATGTAATGCACTTTATATGATATATTTGCTACATAAAGTTAAGGACTTTCCCCCAAAAAAGGGTCTCATTTGTAATCGACTGCAAACACTAGTGAATTCATTCAAATTGGGTCAGACCCTATGATTTTTCTCCCTTTTTCAGAGTTTTCCACATAAAAATATTGGTGTCTCATAAGAACGCTAAACATCTATCTTTCATATGTTTATCTGTTGTATCTTCGTACAAAGCGAAGACGTTAAACTTTGTATCTCTCTACCGCCACGAATATTCAAGGAGACAATAACATTTAAATTGATTAAAAAGAAATGTATATTAAAACTTCAAAAAAAAAAAAAACTAACTATATGACTCATTTTTTATGTATTTTAAATTTGTTCGCTTTTTTTCTGAATCATGAAAATCACTGTAAGTTGGCACTGCTATTATCGTCAACTATCATTTACTATTTGTGATCACTACCACCGTCCCGGCAGCTCCCACTACTGCTACTATATGAGACATTCTTCTTCGAGAAAATGCTAACAAGGCTGAAAGTTTCATAAAATAAAATAAATAAATAAATAATCATAAAAAAAATTTATCCACGTTTTCTTTTAGATTTTGTTCCACATGCGGATATTGAAAACACCATAAAAAGTACTGAGTTTATAATATTATAAAAAGAATATTTGTATAAAAATATTAATCAATGGGCTATTACTTTAAAGGCTTAAGTTATATATTGATAATGATTAAAATATACGCCCTTTGATTAACATTCTTCGATACTTATGATAAATTGATAAGCTTTGTTTGTTAAAATTAAATAGAAAATAAACCATTTTCTTTTTCATAAAAGCATATTATTAATGCGAGCATTATCCATTAATTAATCATACAATTTGGGCGGCCCCACCTTTATAAAAGAGAGATTAGTACTTAAGCTAGGAAGGCATATAGGGTCATATATATTTTGCTCTATAAATATTCTAATATCTCTTAAAATCATGCAATTTTATATCTTAAAAATAATAAAATAGTTAAATTTTTTCTAATATAAAAATACCTGCTTTCAACTGCATATTCATTTTCTCAATAAGACCAATATAATTCTAAGTATATATTATATGATATCATGAATAAGATAAAAAATTAATTATTTTATCTTCTTATTAAACATTATTTGATGAAATGCACATAAAAAATAAGTGAGTTTAGTCGATATATTATCAAAAAAATAATCTTGATCGAGAACGAATCTCGAGACAATTTTGAATTGGGTAATATGATCGTCCTCAATTTCAAGAACGAACCAATCACTTGTAATCTATTCAAACGCTAATTGAATCATTTCAACTAGGTGTGGCCCCGTGGTTTTTCCCTTCAGGGTTTCACGTAAAAATTCGAATGTTTCTTTTTTCTCTGTTTATGTGATGGATACTCGTGCAATGCTAAAACGTGAAGGTTTTCGTACTTTATCGTCGTGAATACTCTAGCCCGCAACAATGGTAAATGTAGGGGTGTAAAAATTCTACAAGATATGATAACCCGACACAAACTCAACATAGAATTTTTGGGTTAGATTTTCAAACGGGTAGGGTTCGGGCCCCGAATTTTGACCCGTTTGAAATTCCGAGTCGATTTTTGTCAACCCGATAGCTTGATTCTAACCCGTTCCAACCAGCATTGTTTAACCTGTTTTGTTTAGGGCAACAGACATCTGACATCCGGTATCCGTAAGTAGCGTTGTAGCAGACAGTGTTATACATTTACACTTCGTATCATTTCGCATTAGGGCGGATTTTAAGGTAGTGATCACCCACTCGTTATGTCTGCGTCTGTTTAAAAAAAGAAATTTATTGAACTTTTTATAGAAGATAGTCGCCTCAGATAAGAATCATATCATCAATAAGCTAAGAGAGAATTCAAGTGAAAAAGATCGAACAATCACAAAAGAAACAAATATATTAACATTTTAAACCTAATAATATATGAGAATATATTGGCAAATGCGAGGAGAGAGATGGAAAGAAGAGAATTGAATACGAATAAGAATTTTGAATGTGAGGTTATTCCAACAAGTCCTATTTGTTATGTGTACATATTTGATAGAAAATGTTGCCATCGCCAACTAAAGGAAGTGGTGGCTTTTCCCCACCGCTGAATTTGGGTCAGCGGTTCTGTTAATAATTATAAGCGGAAAGTAAAAAGGGAAATATGTGGACCATTAATTGGAGAAATTTTGTTCTCATTGGAAGCCAGAAGATGTGGAGAGTTGATCAATGCGCATCAGATACAGTGAGTAATATTCACTCTTCTGTACGTGCGGTTGCTATTCGGGCTTCGAGCGAGAGAATAGCTTTATCTGTGCTTATTGATCGATGATGATGCGCTGCTTGCCGCATTGCACATCGCATATGCCGCACACGTGCAGCCAATGGCAAATAGTTTTATTATTATTATTATTATTGTTAGAGAAATATAAATTTTAGTGTCTTAGCGTTGTACGAAAATCCAACACACAAGTAGATAAGAGAAAGTGTGTAGCATTCATAATAGACACTAGAGTTTTTATGTAAAAACACCTGAAAAAGGGAAAAACTATGGGGCCTGGCCAAGTTTGAATGAATCCACTAATATTTGTATTCGATTACAAATGAGACCCTTCTTAGGGAGAAGGCCTTTGCTTGATGTCACGTACAAATGTACATCATATAGAGCGCATTACATGGTGGGAGTTACAATAATCAACATAGATATGTTTGTTTGGTTGGCAAGACCATTGTTGATAGGATAGAGGTCGGAAAGAACATAGTAGGCAGGAGATCAGGGTCAGAAAGACCATTGTCCGACGATGTAGATCGGGAGGACTGTAGTATGCAGGAGATTGAGGTCAGAAAGACAGTTGTAGCAGGGCTCTATTCTGGTAGAACTCTAGGCATCAGGTGGTGGCCTGACAGAAGTCCGAGCCTCAGGTGATGGTCCGGCAGAAGTCCAGGTCTCAAGTAGTGGTCCGACGGAAGTTTGGCCTCATGTGATGGTCCGACATAAGTCTGAACCTATATATGATGTTGGTCCGACGGAAGTCTAAGCCTCAGGTGGTCGTCCAATAGAAGTACGGGCCTCAGGTGGTGGTCCGGCAATAGTTTGGGCCTCAGGTACTGGTCCGGCAGAAGTTTGGGCCTCAAGTGGTTGTCCGGAAGAAGTTCAAGCCTCAGGTGGTGGTCCGACCGAAAGTCCAGGCATCATATGCTTGTCCGGTAGAAGTCCAGGCCTCAGGTGGTGGTCCAGCAGAAGCCCGTGCCTTAGGCGGTGGTCCGGCAGAAGTATGAGACTCATGTGGATGTCCGGCAGAATTCCTGGCCTCAGGTGATAGTCCGGTGGAAGTCCGGGCGTTAGATGTTGGTCCAACAGAAGTCTGGGCCTTAGGTTGTGGTCCGGCGGAAGTCTGGGCCTCAAGTTGTGGTCTGGTAGAAGTCTGGGCCCAAGTGGTGGTCCGGTAGAAGACCGAGTCTCAGGTGGTGGCTTGGCAAAAGTCCAGACCACAGGTGGTGGTCCGACGGAAGTCCAGGCCTCAGGTGGTGGTCCAGCAAAAGTTCGGGTCGTAAGTGGTGGTCCAGCGGAGGTGAGGGCCTCAAGTGGTGGTCCGACAAAGGTGAGGGCCTCGATTTGTGGTCCAGCGGAGGTCGATGCCATAAGTGGTGGTCTGGCGGAGCAACGACATCAGGCGGTGGTCTGGCGGAACTCAGGCGGTGGTCGAGGAGAAGAGAGGAGGCAAGAGCGATCTCGGATCTTTATCTTTCTCTCTTGCTTGGAGCCTCCCTTTCAAGAGGGATGAAAGGTCTATTTATAGATTTCCTATAGTGACATGGCCCGTAAATAGGTGGGAGATCAAAGGCATATTACGAGTGGCTTGGATGGACGACCGATGTTGAATCCCTTGATTGTGAACCGTTTGATGGACATTTGAATGTCTTAAAGATGTCGGAATTTAGTGATCTTGGGCTTTTTGGATTTGTCTCGTCGAGCCACTCGATTCGACTATAAGTATGTCATGTTTGGATCCATTTCGTAACCCAAATTGTGGTTCGAACTTTCCAACAATGCTTCAAGTCCTCGTTTCAGACCCATTTTGGGCTTGGATTGAGTCGAATTTGTTGTTGTTGGGTTTTTATTTCCGAGACGTTTAGTTCGACTATAAGTTTGCTGAAATCAAAGTTTGGATGATCCCAATTTTAATTTTGGAAGTTTCCAACTTGATTTTACCTCGAGATTCATGCCCGATCAAGATAATTTTTCAAGGACCTATCAATTATTATTATTATGCAGCCGATATTCATTATAATTTAATTTTAATTATGTGGTGTTTAATTTAATTTGAAGAATTTAATAAAGAAAAATAGGAAATAATGTTATAATAGGGGTGTCAAAATAGGGTCACTGATTGGGTTTGGGTCGAATCTGATTTTGACCCACTACTTTTTTGATACGACCTGAAACAGTTCCGTCAAAAAACACAATCCGGACCCGACCCATTAGGTTGCCGGTTGACTCGACCTGACACAAAATCACTTTGCGAGATTTGTTTACAGAAGAGCGCGAATGGGAGAACGATGAGCTCCTCTTGTCATCATGCGACAGACGAATGATGACCTGACGAGACGGCTCTCATGCGTGGAGACATCAGATGGACAGAAAGACGAATGATGAAACAGATGCAACACGCGAGACGTAAGATGGTTCCCGGGTCAATCCGATTTGTTTTCGGGTTTCAAGGTCAACCCAAACCCAACTCGGGATCAGGATCGGATCAAATTTTCAGATCGTATCAAATATTAACTCTCCAAGTTACGAATCGATGATAGTCTAAAATTTATAAAAATAAATAAATTTAAAGAAGAAAGTTGAAGTGGGATTAAGAAGGGTAAAGGAGTAAAAATTTTAAGACAATTATCTTAATTATATGTATTTAAATCATAAAAAATTAACAATAATTCTAATCGTCCTTATGGGACAGCATATGTGAAAATCCTCAAATTTGAAGAATGGTCAACAATAAAATTTTAGTTGAAGGAATTGGAGTCCTGCTGAAGCTTAATTTGGGACATCTTTCTTATTGGATTATTGTTGCGTCCAGGAGTATTCGCGGCGATAGAGAAATATCATATATAACGTCTTAGCGTTGTACGAAAATCCGGCACACAATCAGATAAGTGAGTGTGTGGCATTCATAGGAGCCACCAATATTTTTACGTGGAAAATCCCTAAAAAGGGGGAAAAATCACGGGGCCTAGCCCAATTTGAATGAATACACTAGTATTGTAGTTGATTACAAATGAGGCCCTTCCTTGGGAGAAGGCATTAGCTTGATGTACATTTTATAGTATATTACATGATGTGAATACAAAGAATCACTATTAATGTGTTCATTTGGTCGGGAGGACCATGGTCTGGTGACGGAGGTTAGAAAGACTATAGTCTGCGGACGACGTAAGTCAGGAGGATCATAGTCGGCTGGCGAAGGAGGTCGAAAGGACTGTAGTCAGTGGGCGACGTAAGTCAGAAGGACTGTAGTAGGCGGGCGACAAAGGTCAGAAAGACTGTAGTCGGCGGACGACATAAGTCAGGAGGACCATAGTCGACAGGTGAAGGAGGTCGGAAAGATTGTAGTCGGTGGGTGACGTAAGTCAAAAGAACCGTAGTCGGCGGGCGACGTCAGAAGGATCGAAGTCGGCTGGCGACGGAGGTTGGAAGGACTGTTGTCTGACGACGAAGGCCAGAAAAACAACGTCAGGTAGAATTCCAATAATTGAAAGAAATCCATCTTCGGATAGATGTCCAGCAAAAGTCTGATAACTGGTAGAAGTCCGGCATCGGCTAGAAACTTGGCGATGAGTGAAGGTCTGACATCGGGTAGAAGTCCGAGGAGAACTCTGGTATCACTTGGGCGGAGTTTCGGCGTCAGGGGGGAACTCTGACATTACTTGGGCAAAATTTTAGCGTCCCGTGGAATTCAAACAGAATTCTGGCATCCCGTGGAGGTCGGGGACGCCAGAATTCCGACGTCATTTGGAGTTCGGGCGGAACTCCGGCGGTGGTCGAGGAGGAGTCTCTTCCCTCCTATTCTTCTCTTCTCCTCTTCTTCTTTCTTCCTTCTTCTTGCTTGGATCTTCTTCCCCCCTCAAGAGAAATGAGGGGCCTATTTATAGATTTTTTGGAGTGGCATGGCCCGTAAATAGATGAGAGATCAGGGGCAAATATGGAGTGGTTCGATGGACGGCCGATATTGAATCCCTTGATCGTGAACCGTTCGTCAGACATTTGAAGGTCTTAATGATATCAGAATTTGGCGATCTTGGGCTCGTTGGATAAGTCTCGTCAAGCCGCTCAATTCGACTTATAACTCGTCATGTTTGGAAATCGTTTGGTAACTCAAATTGTGATTCGAACCTTCCAAATGTGCTTCGGGTCTTTGATTTGGACCCATTTGGACTCGGATTGAGTCAAATTTGGTGTCGTTGAGTTCGTATTTCCGAGACGCTCGGTTTGACTATAAGTTTGTTGAAATTGGAGTTCAAGTCAATCCAGATTTACTTTTTGAAGCTTCCGGCTTGATTTTGCCTCGAGATTCGTGCCCGATCAAGATAATTTTTGCATGATATATCAATTATTTTTTAGATAACAATCATAATTTTTGTTTAACCACTATTTATTCACTACTTTCAATAATTTTTTGTGCTGGAAAAATTCTTTTTTATAGCAACTTAAAAAACACAATTTTCATCATTATAGCTCTACAACCACAGTTATACAAAGTTGTGGCCATCTCAAACGGATCATAAATCAAATTATTAATTGAGTAATTTTACTTGGAAAATTGCTAGTGAGATGAACCCAATTAGTTAGTGAGTAAAATTTAAACTAATCTCATTTGAACTCATTGGATGATGATCAAATCTCTTAAAGAAAAATATTAATATAAAGTACATTTAAAATAATAAAAAAGAGTAGTAAGCATAGACTACGTAAATAAAAAAAGAATGATTTTTTTTTTCTTTTTGGATTTGGCCTTGCTTCTGATGTTGATGTCTGCTTGGTTTGATTTGGCTCCTTTCTTTGGAATGTTGTGGGTGGTATTGATGGCCCCTATTTTGGATTTTTTTTCTTTGGTTATGTTCTTTTTGGCTTTCAGACTCCAGGTGCTTTATTTGAAGGATTGTTTTGGGTGGTGCTGATCCTTTGGACTTATTTTGAATTGCTTGGGGAAATATGACTGTTGTCTTCTCGATTTTGATCTTTATTTTTTTAATATGGAAAATGATGAGGCTGCACTCTGCATGTTGCCAGCTTGGCTTGGCTTGCTGACAACCTTGGTGGCTCAGCATGCTTGATATTCAATTGTGGTTTTCCTTTGATTGTCTTGTGCCTTGCTATCCCCAATGGATGGTCCTTATTGGCGGGCTAAGTGATTGTTGGATGTTTCTTGCCATTTCCTGAGTCTAACAGGCTCTCACCTTATTCACTGTAGCACCTTCATGCTGTATTATTTTTTAACAACTTTTAGTAAGTTTAGAAAAAAAAATGTTGTATTATTTTTTGTTATTTTCTTTTTGAGGTTTTTTCTCTAGGGTTGTAATTTCGGATGTGCTCTTTTGGGCCTTCCTTATAACTTCTTTTCTTTTGAATGAATTTTGGGCATGTCCCTTTTAAAAAAAAAAAGTATACTTAAAATAATAAATTTTGTGAATTCAAATAAAAAATTATTAAAAAAATCTTTAAAATATTGCTCTCAATTTTTTCTATTATCAACTAACTTCTCATTAATTTTCTTTTAAATTATATTTTAATGGTAATGCACAAAAATAGGTTTTTTCTTATTGTATAAAATATGAGCTTATTTAAATTGATAGGATTAAGCAATTTAACAAGCTAAAATTTGCATCTTAAGGTACACTTTCTCACGTCCCACAACTTACTTATGAGATTAAGGCTTCGTTTGGGACGGCTTTTTTATTGCTTTCTAAAACGGAGTTTTAGTACAAAAATAAAAAATTTTGTACTAAAACTCCATTTTAGAAAGCAGTAAAAAAGCCATCCCAAACGAAGCCTAACTCACTAATATGAGATTATCCCGAGTCTTTGAATTCGCCCTCCTTAAATAATTATAGCCTAATTTAATAAATTTCATACTAATTTTATTCAACTTAGGTTTTAGCTTTAATCTAAATATGTTTACAATTAATGAATAACTTAATTATAAACCCAATTAAAAGTTATTTTATTATGGTTTACTATTACTATGTAATTGGGACCATAAAAAGTTTTGAATTAGGATTCGTTTGGGATAGCTTTCTTACTTCTTTCTAAAATAACTTTTTATTACAAAAATTTATAATTTAAAGATTTTTTTGAGCTAGAAAGTTGTTTTTAAAAGTAGTAAAAAAACTATCCAAAACGAAGCTGTGAGACGACCTTCTTACTACTTTCTGAAGCAACTTTTTAGTATGAATTTTTTTGGTTTATAAAATTATTTTATTTAAAAAAATGCTTTAGAAAGCAATAACAAAGCCGTCCCAAACAAAATCTTAGTTTATCCTAATAAATATAGTCTAATATGTTCTGTAGATAAAAAAATCTTGACTTTAATATGAGTGACAAATTAATGTATGGTTATAGATTTATTTAAGCATTATTTATATTTTCTCAGTTTATGTATAATTAAAATATGGATAGGTTATGATAGTAAGTCCACACTATAACTATGGAGTATTAGGTTTTATTTTGGATGGTTTTTTTAATGTTTTTTAAAATAACTTTTTAGTAAAAATAATAATAATTTTTGTGTTAAAAAAATGCTTTAAAAATTGTCCCAAATGAACCCTAAATCATTAATGAATTGCATGCTTGAAAATTAATTTTTTGCTTCACCGATAGCTTCTAATTTATGATTTTTGAATACTTAAGCTGTTATTTTGAGCATCAACATAGGCATTCTATCTTGATCAAAGTTAAGTTGATTTATGCAGTTAATTATAGCAGGAGTTATGGTATTATATTATTCTTATATGATTTTAGAAATATATATTTATTATTTTGATCACATGCATGCATGCATCTCCTTTTTTTTTTTTTAATATAATGTGAAGGTTTTAAAGATGTGAAGGAATTTTTTTTTTTTAAGATGTGAAGAATTGTTTTACAGAAAATTCAGTTGAATCCTTTTCAAAAGAAAATGATCATTCATATTGACTTAAAAAACACAGTTCATGCGGCACACTTTGGCATGTTGGTTGTAAGCTTTGGCTATCAATTAAGAGGATTGAGTTCATGTCTTGCGTATGTGATGTGTGTGTGAGTTTTCCGTCCTTAATCGCCCTAAATGTCATATATATAATTTAAAGACAAATAATAATGTGATTTACTGACTACTAAAAATATAAGATTTTTCAGCAGTTTTTAGTATTGATTTTAAAATCGCTGCTATGAGTTGGTATATGCACCAGTTTTAACCGTTGCTAAGAAGTTATTAAAAACTTAATATTTTGATAGCAATTTATAGAGGCGGATTGCAAACCGCCGCCATTATTGCTTTCAATTCAAAATCACTGTTGTATGATCTCATATTCTCCTAATCTCCCTCTCGTGCCATGGCCTCCGCTCGACTTTATCATGTGTTTGCCTCCTAGCATGCCAATGATCCACTGGGGAAGTAACATGGAGACCGCCGACACCGAGCTAGGCAACAAAGGCAGCTGGGGTGAATCATGAGGAGGTGTAGATGATGCCCATTGAGAAGGTGTTTGAGGGGAAGAAAATTCCTAAGTGGCATGAGAAACTAACCTTTAGAGCAATGGTGGTGAGCTTCTTCCTCTTTGTACATAATGTTCACCATCATCGTGATGAAGTTTAATCTCACTACCAGTATCATCCACTCCCTCAACGTCGTCGCAGGGCTCCTAGGGTTCTTAATTCTTCGTCAAGTTGTGGACGAAGTTCCTCAATAATGTCCAGTCTACTCAAGTACCCTTCAATTCACTCGTCAGGAGAGTACCATAATCTAAACTTGCATCTTGACAACATATGATATCTCTTTCAGCAGTAATTAGCAAAGCCCTCTTCTCCTCATCCCTGTTATTGTACTTTTTCTTGCTCTCTTCCTTCTAGCCATTTTCCTCTCAAATGAGTGTTTGATTCTCATCTTCTTGCAGGGAGAATTAGGCAATCGAATCGAATTGGTGAACGAAAATCATAAGTTGGTATACTAGAATTTTAAAACCGCCGCTGCTAAAGCCTTTGCAGCGAACGCAAATACATTGGATTTGTAACGGTTATTAAACCGCTGCAAATAAATTAATAGATGTTTAAATCGTTGTAGTAGATTATAAAAAGTTCTATGAAAATTTAATTTATTAATAGTGATTATTAGTTCTTGTGTCTGTGACTAACCTCTAGCCTGATTTATAGATGGATACCAGAGTAGGAACTATAGAGAATTTGCAAATTGACACGGTTACATATAATTATGACATGAGTTTACTCATAGGAGCAATCTTTGTAGTGGGTACTCTTTCTTGATAGGTCAAAGATGGCTTCTAGCAAATAGAAAAGTGCCCTTAGCAATTTCTCTGAATTGAAACTCTCATGGAATTACCCAAGTCGGTACACTAGCAAGTACACCCAATCATCTGCTTAATTATTTTGAATGAATTATTTTTTTAGATAATAATCTTAATTTTCTTTGATTATTATTATTTTGCTACTTTTTCGCTACATTTTAAAAATATTTACGAAGAAAAGTTATTTTTATAATTAGAACAGCTGAGTCGATTTCCTCATATCAACTTTATAACTAGCTTTATAAAAAGCTGCAGTCATCTCAATCAAATCTTTATAACATTTTTAACAATTATTAGACAACATAGATAGAATTTATATTTCAGCCTTGAATTAAATCTTTATAGGCCTCATTTCATTAATGTTAGTCTTTGTAGTTGTAACTTGATTATTTTTTTTTTTTTTTTTTTTTAACAAAAAGAAATATATTAATAAATAAGCGAGCTACAGACCGAGTTACAAACACAGCAAAAGCAGAAAAAACAACCAAAGGTGAACAAAAAAAAACCAATACAAGGCTCAGTAAATGAACAGCCGAGGCTCCCAGCACCCCAAAGACTGGCAGGGACCCTCCAAAAGGAAACAGCATAACCAATGGTTGCCACAAGCAGACTAGGGGAGTGAGCCCCAGCCACATCATCGCCCAGTCCACCAAAAAATACCACAATAAACCATAAAACGGGGTGAACCAAACAAAATTATCTTTTACGCCGTCCCCTGCCACGGAATCTTCCACGAGGTGCCATAGAAACTGGCCTAACCAAAGTAAAATCATTTCCAGGGTCTGATCCACCACAGATATTCGGGGACAAAACACCCGCATCCGAAAATTCCGACTCATATTCAGAAGAAACATCAAGCCAATTCATCTGGTTTCGCACTTCAAAACCAGAAAACTCCCCCACACGGTTTTCCAGAGTCTGCGAACCAACCAAATTAACAGGTACATTTACAAAATTATTTGAGCAGACCGAATTCACACTCTCCTCACAGTCAGCCATAACATTCACATTTTGTGTCTGAATACAGTTCCCCCCAACATCCAGCAAAGGAGAAACCGAAGTTCCGGGTAATGACACAACATTTAAGCTAGCAGGATCCAGAATCGGGGCAACCAAATTATCACCCAGAGAAATGTTAGGAGGCTCAACAACCTCAATCACCGGCAAAACCTCATTAGGGATAAAAGGAGTAGCATTAGGAGACAAAACCTTAGCTTCCGACACAACCCCAGTCTCCACCGCCCCTTTTTCTTCCCTAGAACAGTCAAGGTTGACAACAGGCACCTCCGACAGAGGTACACCGCACTGAACAGGAACCAGTTTATTCACCTTAAGGTTAGGATGTAAAATAGCACAAGAATCCTTTGAATGACCTAATGAGTTGCAATGCATGCAGAAACTAGGAATATCCTCAAACAGAACATTTTGAACATACCCCGAATCAACGGAACCAACCCAAACCTTATCAACATGTTTTTTAGAGACATCCATTTCAACTAAAATACGAGCCTCAGACGGCCTAGAGCCAGATGCCGTGGCCAAATCGGATTTCAGAGGCCGACCAAAGAGCGAACCTAAACCACAGAGAATCCTAGGTGAAAATAAATGAGGTCTCATAAGGGGAAAAGAGACCCAGATTGGCACAATAGGGGAATCAACTTCAACATCCAAAATGGGAGACCATTTAACCACTTTCATGAAACAATTTTTAACAAAGTAAGATCTATGTGAAAAAATTCTGCAATAATCAAAATCATTCACAAGTTTAATCAAAACATTGCGTTGGTTAAGCACAGTGACAGAGAAATCCCCAATCAACTTTAAATCAAAGCAAAATTTTCTAATGGCATCAACCGATGGTCTCTTCCCCGGAAAACGACCAACCAACGAAAATTCGAAAGGTTTAGCAAGAGACCGAACCTCTTCTTCAGAAATTAGTAAAGCCGGCAAACCACGATGAGAAGAAAACCTTAAATCCGGAAAAGAAGAAGGCGAAATACCAGAGACAGCATCTTTGAAGGAGAGGGGAGTAGAGACCCCATTCAAGAAACCAGGATCCTTAAGCTTAGAGGTAGCCATAAGAATCCAAAGGAAAATATCGCTCACAGTCGCGGGGAAGAAGGAGGCGGCGGAAACCCTAGCAGAGCAAAAAAAACCATCGCACTAGCAGAACTTAAACTTGACGTGATCTTTTGTAACTTGATTATTTAGATCCACTAAATCACAGTTAAATGATTATATATTTGTAATATAGAGCAAACTAATTAGATGATGATAATAAAGTGCGTTGATTTAAATATAGATTATAGAATAAGATATAGGCTTCTTTTGGGATAATTTTTTATTGCTATTTAAAGTAATTTTTAGTACTAAAAAGCCGTTTTAAGAAGCAGTAAAAAAATCATACCAAACAAATATTAGTAAATAATGAGAAGATAATTATTAATTACGGTGCTGACAAGGAAAATATTTTGTGGGCCACTCATTTGGCTATTCTTAAAAGTTTTATAAGCTCAATTTTATAAAAAAAAAAAAATAGATAAATAATAAATAATATGACAAATAAAATATATACATAAAGATATCTAAATATATAATAGTTAAAATGATCATATTAATATATTTAATATGTAAAATTTATTGTTTAATTAATGTAGCACTCCATAACTCATTTCCCATCCACATGAAGGAAGAGTATAAGTTGTGATATGATCATATACTTGGGCTTCGTTTGAGACAACTTTTTCATTGTTTTCTAAAGCAGAGCTTTTAACTAAAATACTGTTTTAGAAAGCATCAAGAAAGCTGTCCCAAAGGTTAAAGGGAATTAACGGGATGGTGGCATGTGTAAAGAGTTTATAACAATGAGATCGCATTGATGCATTATCAATCGCTTGTTTTATCCTGACTTGAAACTGTCAACTCTAAATGTATAGAAGAAGATGAAAGCATGACAGAATCTTCATTAGAAGGCCATCAACCACAAAAAAGAGTTGAAGAAGTTGCAACATGATCTTACCAAGAAGAGAAGTCATTCGATCGGAAGTTAATGATAAAAGTGATGACGTGAATATTATTTCTAATATTATTTAATGAATGAGTATATATTAAATTTTAAGTGAAAATATATAAATTTGATTACTTAACTATTACTAAAATAATAATAAATTGCCACACATTTTCTTAAATGCATTATCTAATATTGACGTTAAAACAAAATTGAGCTTCTTAGTCCATCTTCTTAAGTTCTCATATTCCAAGTCAATTTCTATTATATTTATATTTATATATTATTTATATAAAGTTGTACTCGTTTGTTCGAGAACACAGTAAAATTCATGCATGTGACCGCCAGACAGATTCTTCACTGCTTCTCTCTGATCTCACCACCTGTAAAACCCTCCTGTTCTGCTTTCCTCATAAACCACATAAACAAACAAAAAATCCGTCATCGCTATCGATCGAACCTCCATTTTTTTTTTCTTTTCTCTTTTCATTAAACCATCAATACATAAATAGTACGCCGCACAGCTCCAAGCCCTAAGCGCCCCAACGACTAACACTAGAAAGTTAGAAACCAACTTCACTGTAGCAATCCACAGCTGCAGCAGAAGAAACAAACATCTCATTTCCTAACTACACCATAATAACTACTGCAGTGCTTATATATCATTGGAATGAGAGAGAAGAGGAGTCGATCAATCCGATCGCAGGCGTCGCCAGCCGAGGCTCGTAAGCAAACCCTCTCAGCTCGCCGCCGCTGACGCTAGTAAAAGGGCACGGTGGTGCCCATCTCCACTCTTTTGTTATGAAGTCGAAGAGAATGATGTCAGTAGAGCCTTTGATGGTGATGGCGAGAATATCTCCATGACCGATGCATTCGAAGCCTCTGCCGCCTTCAGCTTCGCTGAACTGTCTGTAAATCTCAGGCGGCATGCGCTCGGTTTCCGTCCATGCTTTGGAGGAGGGATGTAAGGACCAGACTCTGACGCTACGCGGAACGCTGAGTTTGCTCTTCTCTACGGCTGCGATGATAAGTACGGATGGCGGCGATCCGCCGCGTAAGGCGAGGCTGGGTGAACGGAGGAAACGGCGCATGGGAGCTTGGATTTTGGACCAATCGTTGGAGGCCACGTCGTACGAGAGAACGGCGAAGGGAGCGCAACTCATGCAGTAGAATGTGCCTTCGGCGAAGACGAGACGGGCGGGGTCGGGACTGCAGAGGCGAGGGAGTTGACTGACGGTTGACCATGGGGAGTAAAAGCCGGTGGCGCCGTCAGCGTGGAAGCATTCGGCGGTGAGGTTTTTGACAGCGAAAGGGGAGATGAGGTCATCCGCTGCGAGGATGAGGGAGAGGGATGAAGGTCCGGCGGTCAGGCCGACGGAAGGGTAGAGGCGGGGGCGGGGAGTAGGGGGGAGGTGGGCGACGAGTTTGGATAGAGGATTGGAGAGGAGAAGCGTTTTGGGACCAGGAGAGTCCGACATGAAGCAGAGTATACCGGAGTCGGAAGCGGCGGGGGAGAATCCGGGAGGTAGGAAGGAGCTGAGAGGTAGGCGGAGCCAAATATTGGTGGTGGGGTCGAGGAGGAGTGCAGGAGGTGGTGGTTTGGCGGCAGCGGTGGCAGAGGAGGACGTGGTGGAGGTGGAAGTTGAAGGGTTAGTTGAAGAAGCGAGAAGGAAGAAGACGAGCCAGTGGCGGCGCGGGGAAAGGCGGAGATTGGCTTCAAGAAAGCTGTCGGAAAAGAGAAGAGAGTACCAGCGCTTACAAACGGCGCGAAGACGGAAGAATTCGGCCGGTGGAAGCACAGCTAGAATGCGGTCAACGAGACCAGCTGGGAGATTACGCCATATTCTACTGTCCATTTCAACGGCACCGCTGCTTCCGGCGGCGGCCAAAGAGCTCGCCTTCATAGACTTCATTGTCAATGAAAATTAAGTATACACATACATAAAGCTATCGTTTTGTTAATTCTGTGGTGAAGAGATGCAAGGTTGGCTTGGTGATTTATAGTAGGAGAGTTCAGTAGAACAGAGAGAGAGGTTGAGAGGGTTGAGAGAGAAAGCAGGGGTGGTGTTCATACGTCCAATCCTGGTCTGAGTTGTGATGGGGCACTTCTGCTTTGGCGTGAGAGGGGAAGCAGGACTGAGAAGGGCACGAGAGACGAGAGAAGAGAGAAGGGAGAGAGAGAGAGAGAGAGAGAGAGAGAGAGAGAGAGAAAAGGCTAAGAAGCTAAGGAGGAAGTGGAATGGAGAAGAGGATTGGAGTTTAGGCTTTTGCCTTTTCCATCTCGAGTCACATTTGCTTGGCGACTCCTCATTCTTTCTATTTTTGTTCACTGTTCATTCTCTTCTGCTGCTGTGCCTTTCAATTCATTTGGTTCGCTTCAGAGGTAATTTATTCATTTATTTTCTTTTTTTTTTTAATTTTTGGGTTAATAAATATGGTGGACTCATCATATGATGAGTTTCATTGGTGTCAGCAGTTGCCAAACAATGCATTAAATGATATGAAGTATGTCAAACCTCTCTCATTTTCTAATCTTTTGGGTTCTTTCGCCTTGAATGGATTAGGTTAATCAAGATTATAAGTCTGGTTTAGCTTGATAACAAACTCGTTTTTTTTCTTAATTCTTTTATGGTTTTGGATTTCATTAGTTTTAATTTATTTAGAATTATTGATTGGGGATCCATTCTAGGTTTTAAAATTGAAAAAATTATTTTGTGCGAACACGGAATACCATCTGGAGATCAACCAGAATACGCCACGTCAACCCTTCGCTCCATATCGCGGCTCGGTATGAGCAGTATGATGATGTGGCTACACCTGATTAGCCTTCGGATGTAGAGCTACATGGGGCGTCCGCATAGAATAATTTCTCTTAAAACTGACATTCTTAATTTCGACTCAAGTGTTTGTTAATGGAGATTTTGGGTTTATTTGGGATGGCTGCAACATTTTATAAAATTAGTTATGGAGTTCCGATGGGAAGATAATTTACCTCTATAGCAAAAAGCAATTTGACAATACAAAATTTTTTGAATGCAGTGTGAGCCAAACAAAATTATAGCATTATGAAAAGAAAAGCAGTAAAAAAGCTGTCTCAAATAGGCATTAAAAGTATGCTTGTGATGACTATAGTGTTTTATAAAGTTAGTTATAAAATTATTGTGAGAAAATTAACTATTATTATAAAAATAGGTTTCAATACAAATTTTTTTTTAAAAAAAGTCAAAATAATAGACAAATAAAATTATAGTTGCTATTTAAAAAAAATGCATCGAGAAAATTAACTATCCCAATCAGACCCATAAATCACACTTAAAAATTTTGAGTTAAGTTCATAAAATTGGAATAAAAATCCCTAAAACTTCTTAATAATCATCAAAGTTCTTTAAAAAAATTTTGTTAGTAGAAAAATATCATATTAAAATATTTTTTATAAAATACATTCAGATAAATTTTAAAGCCTTGAATTTGTATTAAAATTAATATAATTTAGTATGTGATATATCATCAAAAAATTATCTTGATCGGGCACAAATCTCGAGGTAAAATCAGGCTGGAAGTTTCAAAAAATAAATATGGGATCATCTGAACTCTGATTTCAACAAACTTACAGTCGAACTGAGCGTCTCGAAAATACGAACCCAAAGACATCAAATTCAACTCAATCCGAGCCCAAATGTGTCTGAATTGAAGACTCGAAGCACTATCGAAAGGTTCAAATTAAACCACAATTTGGATTACCAAACGGTTTTCAAACATGACATGCTTATAGTCGAATCAAGCAGCTCGACGAGACAAATCCAACGAGCCCGAGATTGTCAAATTCCTATATCATTAAGATCTTCAAATGTCTGACGAATGGTCCACAATCAAGAGATTCAATATCGATTGTCTATCCAAACCACTCCTCATTTGTCCTTGATCATCCTCCTATTTAAGGGTCATGCCATCCTCAAAAAATTATAAATAGCCCCTCATTTCTGTTAGGAGAGAACCGGAGTAAGAAGAAGAAGAATGAGAGAAGAGAAGGAGGGAAGAAACTCCTCCTCGACCACCCCTACATTTCTGCCCTACTTTCAAGTGATGCTGGAGTTCCGCCCGACTTTCAAGTGATGTTGGAGTTCCGTCCGATTCTAAGTGACGCAGGAGTTCCGTCCGACCTCCAAGAGTTGATTATTGTAATCTGATCGTCATAAATTTTAAGGACGAGTCAGTCTAGCTCTTGTAACTCAAGCAACTGGTGGAATTCTTTCAACTGGGTGTGACCCCGTGATTTTGCCCTTTTCAGGGCTTCCCACGTAAAAATTATGGTGTTCTTTTATTTTCTGTTTGTGTGCTGGTATTTATACAACGTTGAGACAAAAACTTCCTAACTCTATCACCACGTATATTCTAGCCCGCAATAGTATGTATATATAATATTAATCTTAATGAAAATCCAAGGCCTGTAAAAATTCATTTTAATGAGTTTAATATTAAGATATTTTGAAAAACATTTTTCATATTATTGAGGCGACTCATTTAAATGTATATTGAATATTTTTTTATTTTTTTTCATTTCTTTAACCGTTTAACGTACTTATCGTCATACTATATAACATAAAATATTCATAATCAAAATCTAATATAAAACAAGAAATCAACATTATCGAATTTAAAATTAAAATTTTTTGATGTGATTGAAATTAAAACTAAGTTGTAAAGCTATAATATTCGCATGAAGAATTATTTTACATATACTCAAAATTATACAAAGTCAATGGGGGAACTAAAGGCAATGAGTGCCTATCATTACCTACATTTGAGATTTTATGAATATTATTATTATTATTATTTATTATTATTGTTATTATTATTATGATTATGATTATGATTATTATTATTATTATATATTTGACATGTATTAGGGGATTTTAGCATTGAGGGGGGGGGGGGTGGATATCGAAAGGATCCATCCATATGAGTCCATCAATTGGCTTGCAACCTTTTTTTTTATTTTTAATCCTATAATTTAAATGATTTCGCATAAAATATGATTGGCTAGCATGTAACTACATTATACATTTCATTATTTAATAGATAGTTAATGTCAAGGGAATATTTGTTTTTATATAACAAAAAATGCAGAAAAAAATACAATCAAACATTAATGCGATATATTTAAAAAAAATTATTTATTTAATTGAGTATAATATAAATATAAAAAATTATTCTTCATATGTTTTGAAATAAAATTATTTAAAATATGACACGTCAAAGACATGTTTATCAGCTTGTGGCCATACTTGATAGTGGCTGATCGAAAACTACTAAAGATGGTGTCCAAATGATAGTGATCAATAGGCTTAGGTTTGTTGATGACGGTGGAGATCATCGATGGGCAACAATAATAGTGGGTAGTGGGTGATGGGTTGTAGGGCGTGAATGACGATGGATGATGGTTGGTGATCCTAGCAAGCAATTTACAGGCAACAAGCAGTCAGCGGTAGAGATGACAATGATGACCAATGGCAATGGGAGGCAGCAAGTTGTTAGTGACCGACAGACATTGGAGGGCTCTATATTTATATTTTACAAAAAAATTTAAATTTAAATAAAAAAACTAAATAAATTTTATTCTACATTTACTTTTCTTTCAATCAATCACAAAATTTTCTAAAACACCTCTATATAATATATTTAATTATTTATCAATATACCATAACACGACACGTCACATTTGACAAACCACTAATCACATGTATTAAATAAAATGATCCATCAACAAAAAAGAAGATTATTTTAAAATTTCAAACTATTAAAATCAACCATCACACTTAAAAATAATCATACAAATTTTTTTATTTCATATTAAATTGTGAAGCATTGATAACATTTTATAAAAATAATATACCTTTTGCATATTTAACATGTAACTTGATTTTTGTGGTAATCTTACTTTTTTCACACAAAAGAGTATCATCATTAAATTTCACAAATGAGGTATTAGCATTATGAATTATTTAATAAAATTATATCACTATTATCATAATGTAACCTACAACATTTATAAAATACATTTATTAATTGATTGAATTTATCTAATGTTTTCTATCTTCTTTGCTTGAAATCATTAATTTTTTTTATTTTTCATAATTTAAATGAAGTCTCACCTAATTTTCTAATAAATATAAACAACTAGGGTGGAACTAAGTTAAATCCAAGGTGGACAATTGCTCACCCTCAAAATTGAGTTTTGCTTATAAGGGAGGGCAATTTAAAAAATTTGTCTCACTAAATTTTTTTTTAACCCTATCTTAAAGAGTTTTGCCCCCATCCAGTCCAGATCCAATTCACTCAGACCCCAACCATTCATTATTTCTCCTATACACTATTTCTCATATCTAGTTCATGTTTGTCGCCCCTGAGTTTCTATATACGCTTGCCACCAATTTTGCCCACACGATAAAAATAAAGCTGGTTCTGCCCCTGTAAATAACTGATTTATTTACGTTTTGTAGAGCATTGACGTTAAGTAACATTTACTAAGAACAATTTTGGAGCACTAAAAAACTCTTACCATATGAATATATTTAGAAGGTTCAATTTAACTTAATATAATGAATTTGAATCCAACCCATTTATTAAATAGATTTAAATTCTTAACCCAATTTTGACACAATTAAACCCGATATTATCCAATATGAAAAACACGTAAATCTTAACATATAAACGTTTACCCAATCCTAAATAAACACGATAATTCAATTTGAACACATTTTAAAAAATACAATTTAATTTTATTTAAATAAAAATTAAAAAACTATTCAAACAAGTTAAGTCATTTTCTTCATGCTAATTTGAATCTGACTCAATTGTTTTGGGTCTCTTAAATTGACTTGATTTTTTTCCAGTTTAATTGCTCTCTAAATATGGCAAGCCTTTATGAATCTCTCCTCAAATCAACGGTAAGATCAGATCGCTATGAATATCTCTATAACGAATAAAATAATGTCACTCAAAAGTAAAACTACAAGAAGAAAATGAGCTTTGTTTTAAAAGAAATTTAAAGCAAAAGACTAAGAACAGATTGATTAAATTAATTTTTATGGGCAAATTTTCAAAATTTCAACCTCTTAATCAGCACTAAGAAGAACAGAAAGCTAAAAATTGCAACTTTTCAAAGCTGAGCTTTTGCAGGCTGCATAAATTCAGAACCGTGCTCTCCTTTAACCATTTAAGGCAATATCAACTCTATGACAAGCCAAGTTCCATGACAAGATGTTTCCTCTTTAAAACTTGCAGAAACTTAGTAAAGCTAGAACCTCACAGGTTTCTATCAACTTCTCTCATATTTAAAGCCTGTAATTCATACAGATATACTGAGAAATATTAGCATTTGTCTTTCTGCTTTGAGTTCAACTGGTATCAGAAACCTTAGAACAGTCCATCACTATCACACACATTCATGAAGCTGCAAGTCTTCGTTTAACAACAGAAGCTATGAGCTTTTGTTTCCTTCCTAAGAGGCTGCTTAAGTAGGATTTTGTAAATCCTCTAAATCCGGATTTCGGAAATCATGGGGGCTCTAAATCTTGAAAATTGTTTGGTATAGAGCGGATTAAATATCCTGTGACTGTTTGGCTATAGAGTGAATTTAACAAGCGGACTCTACCCTCTCGCGCTCATAGAGCCTTAAATCCGGCAAAACAAAGGATTTTAGAAATCCAGGATTTAGCACGAAAAGGGGGGATTTTCTGTCTACTGCGACTTTCATTTGCCGTGAGATTTGATTTTGCATTTTAAGCCGTTTGGCTGGATTTCGCTCAAATTCGACCTAAATCCTGCTAATAACAACCAGAAATTCTTTATAAAAAAAAAATCTCATTGAAGGCAGTAGATAAACCGGTGGCATGAAGATGGCTGTGATATATTATGCATGAACAAGTAACTAGCAGATAAACAGTGGCATGAAAATGGTTATGATTATGCTAGAAAAGCAAAACACCTTTCTCATAGAAGACAGAAGAGCAAAACAGCTATGATATACAAGTAGAGCGAAGCTACTATTTTCTTATTGTTTTTTAAAATTGCTGTAGAGAAAATAATTTTTTAAAGCTGTTGTACAAAGTATATTTTCAGTATAAAAATGTCTTAAAAATAATTATATTTGTAGTCTTAAAAATAAAAGAATAAAAAAGTCATCCCAAAAATACAGATGATATGGGTTGAAAATTAATAACAAGAACCTAGTCAATTGAAGATGGCTGTCATTATGCCAGAAATTTTCAGCAAATTTACAATTAAAAAAAAATCCGCTTATGATTTTTGGTGGATTTACCCCCATCAAATCCACAGGTTTTTCTGACATCAAAATCGATATAAATTTCTAACGATAATTCCGTTATAAGCACCTATGTCAAATTTTCTTCTGCTGTAAAACCTGTCAAAAAACCTGCATCAATTTAAAGTAGCTATTTAGTTCAAAAAATTTTACTTAATTACTGCTTTTAAAGCAATACAACAACAACATCAATCCTTTATTTCATTACATGGGCTCGGCTACATTAATCCTTCTTCTCCATTGTGTCCGGTTAAGAGTCAAATTTTCATTTAGATCTAATAAAGAAAAGTCATTTCTAATATTTTCTAACCAATTTTTTTTAGGTATACCTCTACCATTCTTAACATATGTTAAATCTAATACATCTACTCTCCTAACCGGGTCATCGAAAGGCTCCTGTTTTACGTGACCAAACCATCTTAAGTTACTCTCTCTAATCTTATATACCGCTAGAGCTACTCCAACGGTCCAACCTTTCACGTGTATGCTCATTTCGTATCATGTCTTTAATAGTGAAGCCACTCATCCACCTGAGCATCCTCATAACTTAATATTATGTTTCCCTTTTAATGGACAACATTTGCTCCATAAAGCATGACAGGTCTAATCATCATCTTATAGAATTTTCCCTTAAGTTTGTGAGGTATTTTTCTATTACACAACAAGCCTGAAGCATTCCTCTACTTAGTACATCTAACTTGAATTCTACTAATAATACCCCATTTATCTCACCATCACTTATAACAATAGACCCAAAATATCAAAAAAGTGTACTCTTATTAATGCCTTGATCACTTTTAAAGCAATAAGTGAATAAATATAAAAGAATTGGAACATGTCATAAATGGGTTGTGAATGATTGAACTAAATCATATTGTCATGAAATTCAAGATAAATATTTCTTAATGATGTACATGAAGTAAATTTGCTTGAGTATCAAATTTACTCTTTATAATCTCTTTTATTTTATATGTGGCTTTTTCAATTTGCTTAAATCTAGATGAAGGATCATATCACAAAAAGATCTTGCAAAAGCAATTAACATCAGTACTTGTATTTCTCGATCAATTATCTCATTTACGATATTCACATTTAAGGAGTTATGATGTGGAGAAATTATTACATCCGGTCAAAAACCGAACGGTGCGAATGTATACCGAGCAATACCGACTCCAAAATACCGAGTTTTAGGCGACGTGGCGCGTGATTATTGGTCTCTGAACGCATTCGGACACCGGATGTAATAATTGCTCTATAATGTGGGTGGATGCTCACGTTAGTTCTAGCCAATAGGGAAGACAAAAAAGGATGACATAAGTAGATGATTATCTATACTGAGATGATCAAATTTAGCTACCAAGTGCCTCAATAAGATCAATAATAATGTTAAAAAAAAAAAAGATCAATAATAAAGTGTTTAAAGCTTCATTTGGGACGACTTTCTTACTGCTTCTTAAAGCATCAATTTAATACAAAATTAAAATTTTTATATTAGAAAGTTGCTTTAAGAAGCAGTAAAAAAGCCCTCCCAAATGAAGCTTAAGATGATAGTGATGAAAAAGATAAAAATATAAAATAAGTGACATGTGTCATGAATAATAAGTGGTTGGTTGAGCTAAGGATCATCTGTTTAGAGTGACTGTAGCATTTTATAAAGTTGTTTGTAGAATTATTGTGGTGAAAATAACTTAAGTTTCTTTGGAAATTGTTTTCTTACTATTCATAAAAATTTCTAATTCTAAAATTTTTATACTAAAAAGCTATTTTTAAGCATAGTAATGCTTTGTTTGGGACAGCTTTTCTATTGATTCTTAAAATAAATTTTTAGTTAAAAAATTAAAATTTGTATACTAAAAAAATGTTTTAAGAACCAATAAGAAAGTCTTCCCAAAAGAAGCCTAAAAAAGCTGCTCAAAGGAAGCCTTAGTTATTCTAATTGTACAAAAAAAAAAATTATCATACAATTTTTTTTAAAAATGATAGTCAAATAAAATTATAAACATTATCTTAAAATAAAACAGCAAAATATTATCCTAAATAAACTCTAAATCATATGTAAGAAATGATAATAATGATGATAGTAATGGAGATGGGCCGTGGGCGTAGTTGAGGTCGTGAAACGGGTCACATATACGACGCGGATCCCAAGCCCAAGGCCCAAATTCCTTAATATCTTCCCAAAAACCCTAAATACGGAGGAAGACTGCTTGCGGTATCGTCATCCTTCAATATGTACGATGCTCCAAATCCAGTTTTCTGCTCGAATTGTTAAGTCCTTCTCGTCCCTATCCGCTCTGCCCTCATCCACCGTCGCCTTCTCTACCTTGCAAGAACTCGCTGCCAACCACAAAGGTTTTATTTTCTCATATCAATTTTTGTTGTCCACACTCAGCCTACTTACTGTTTGGCGATCAATTTAAGTCGGTTACCAGCTTGTAAATGTATGAACTGTGTATATTAATTTGTTTATCAAGAAAGCACATTGACAGTGAAAACTGAGAAGGCAACGGGCATACAAGCTCAGCCTGCATTTTGTTTGATTATTTGCCTGTGAGTACTAGGGGAAGACATGAGCCGTTCATTCGAAACCTTTCGGTTTTCCACTCTGAATGCGGGAAGATTTAGGAAAAAAGAAATTTTGGAACTCTTATAATCTTCAAAAGTATATTTTCTAGTGAAGGGAGCCTGGATGCCATTGCTGCTAATGATTTTTTTCTTTTTTACCTTAGGTTTGGCAAAAGTAATATTGAAGAAGGGGAAGACCCAGCTTTTCAAAGATGGAAGTCCCATGGTTTACAGCGGCGCTGTTGACAGAATAATTGGCCGACCACCGCCAATAACTGGAGATGTTGTGTTGGTCGCAGATGGATCTGAGAAACCGATTGGATGGGGTCTATACAATTCGACATCCATGTTCTGCGTTCGCCTTATGCAGCTAGAAGACGAGGCAATAAGGTAAACAAAGCTTGAGTTGAACGCTAACGCCTATGAGTGAATTGTTGATCAGAAATAGCTTTACTTTCCAAAGTGACTTAACCATCCTAGGCAATTTGGTTGAACTGTGTTTATTAAATGCGTGCCTTCTACTCCTTCTGCTTGGTTTAATAGTTGATAACATGTTGAACATTGAGAATTTCTTGTCCTAAAGGCTTTACCTTATTCTGATGGAGCTTTGGAATAATATTTTTTTCCTTACGTGCAACAAATGCTATCATATATGAGCTTCATTAATCGTTCAGGGTTGTGCTTGCTGTAATGGTATCCATGAAATTCATTTCTTTATGTTTTCTTTCTCTCAGGGATGCATCTTGTGCATTAGATGTGGAAAAACTGCTTGAAAGAAGGTTAGATGATGCCCTTAAATTGAGGAGGAGTTTAGGGCTTCCATCAGCTGATACAAATGCTTATCGTCTTGTCAATAGCGAAGGGGACAGGTCTAATTCCTCCACCAAATTAAAACAAAATCATCTTCATCCATCGTTTATCTTGTTCTAATTTGCAGGGACTAGCTCATCCAATCTTCTGCCCCCATAACTATCACATTTTCCGACCGTTTACTATGTTTAAACTATTGGCATACTAGTAATCGGCTCATTCTTCTACTTTATCGAGTTCGGATCCTTTGCCTCTCTGGGGAGCCCGAAAACATCCTTAGCGTTACTGTGGCTGCAACCTCTATTGGTGATTAGGGAGGCTGAATTTTGGTCCAAGAGCTGTCCTTGACTGACCGTTAATAAGTTGTAACCACTGGAACCTTGATGATCTTAATATGGCCATCATCATCTTGAATTTAACAATGGTTGCATTGCTGGAATGCAGATTGTCTGGCTTAATTGTTGATGTTTTTGGTGATATTGCTGTTGTAGCTTCATCTGCTGCTTGGGTTGAGAAATACAGACCTGCAGTAGAATCATCCATTGGTAGGATTAATGCAATATCTCATATTAATTGGAGGCCATCTATTGACATATTAAAAGAAGAAGGATTGAATGTGTCAAATCTCAAGAACTTCAAGGCATGTTCTCATTTGGAAAAAGTTAAGGTGAGAATTAGATATTTAGAAGACCTTCATGAATTAATTCTCTGCTTACTGCATTTTCAGTATATGTGTAACTTTGTCAAGTTGCAATTACCACTTGTATCAGCATGCATATATTCGGTAAATGTAGCATAGAGCTTAACATCATTCATATATCATCATCATCATTCTCTTTAGCCTTAACCCAACCTTTTGGTGATGGAATTATTAATCATTATTCTCTGTTCTTTTTTGCTGAGTGCTATAAGACTCCATATAAGAGCACCTCCAACCGAATGTCAAACATGTGTATGGCATCATTCCGTCGCTCCAGCGGAACATCAAATCTTCCACTATTTGCTTGCGGATGAACAGTGCGATGTCAATATTGGCGTTGCATTGTTCACCAACGCGATTTTTCTGTCTCAACTAGATTTGCCGAAGAAACGAGCCAAAGAGGAGAAAGACGGTTACCTTTACAGAAGCTTGCAAAATGGAGTTCGATTGGAGATGAATCACGGCATTTTTTAGTTTCACTGCATTTTAGAGTGAAAAATGAGATTTTCGGTTGGAGATGCTCTAATCAAGTATTTTTTAGTTAATGTGCCCCTCGGTCTATTCCTTCATTCAAAATACTTCCACGCTAATTTATTTATTATTATATTGGTGTGTTTTCTGCATTTCTTTGTGCATGCACAAACACCATAAATCTATTTCTCTTTATGTTTTGCACATTGAAGGAATTATTCTTGTCTTGTTAAATTGTATACCTGATCATCCATTCATGAATCATCAATATGTTTCATTGTAGCTGAAACTAGTTTCCATCAAAGCATCACTCTGCACTTATCCTTTGGTATGAATTTGTTCATGGTTTTCTTGCTTAGTCACCATGACATTTACATCTAACTTCTACCTCTTTACAGGTAATTGAAAATGGCATATTTTACTCAGTTTCACTGGAGGGCCAGAAAACTGGGTTTTATGCAGATCAACGTGAGAACCGCTGCCTCATACATTCCATCTCAAAGGGACTGAGGGTACTTGATGTTTGTTGCTACAGTGGTGGTTTTGCTCTAAATGCAGCAGCAGGGGGTGCTGATGATGTCATTGGTAAAATACTTCAAGCTTATAAACAATTTTATGCTATCGCTCATTCTTGCATAATCTATTTTTAGTAGCCAGCTTTCATGGAGGTGCATTTCCTGTAAGTGATTAAAAAATATTCTTAGTTTATCTTTTTTATGTTTACCTAATTAGAAAAAAATTCCTTGGATGTTTCAAAGTTTCAAATTTAAGATAGAATTCAAATGATTATAAATTTTACATTTGAGGCTTGTAATGCAGATTTTGGGTTCGAATAAAATTTCTTTTAAGTTTCAATCTTGTTAGCACAAATTAGATATGTGATTCCTTTGACTATGGTACAGATGTGACTATCTGATTCCTTGGAATCTCTTTGTACTGACATAAGGCTTAATTTTGTTAATTATTTATTTTTGTAAATTCATTTTTATGTTATTTCTTCTATGTAATTTATTATTAGTTAGTTTAGTGCTATTAGTTTTAATCAGAAGGCTATATTGAATAAATATGATTTTCTGAAAATAAATTCGTTGCTTGCTTATTTTTTCATTTTCAAATTCTTACTGAACTTTTTGAATATTTATAATCATTTCATAATCAATTGGGCTTAAAGATCACTATTGCCTTTTTTATTTAAAGATAGGTGCTGAATTGTTTGGTAACTTGTGATATCTTTATTTATAATGCATCATATTAATTGCATTAGAAAATCTTAATCCTGCTATGGTTATCCTGAATTGTTTAATAATTTTTTTTGGTTATACTAAAATTTATATTCCATCCCTGTTTGTGCAGGCATTGATTCTTCCTTGCCTGCCTTGGAACTTGCAAAAGAAAATGCTCAATTAAATAATTTTGATCCAGGCAGAGTCTCGTTTTTGAAAGAAGATGCTGTAGAATTTATGAAAAAGGCTGTATCCCAAAATGAAATGTGGGATTTAGTTATTTTGGATCCTCCAAAACTAGCCCCTCGACGAAAGGTATTTCTCTTAGATGTAACTTGTAAGTTGATTCTGAGCAATGTGGTAACTAAAGGTCTTTATCTACTTCTACACTATTTAGATTTATCTCTTTATTGATCCAAATTTGATATATTCATATGTTCTTTTCTTTCTGTTAAAAACAAATGTAAAAGCATTAGCTTAATCCTCATGTTTGCGAGAGTTTCAGTTTCAAATCAGTTAATGGATTATTCCCAGTTAGAGAAATCAGAATTGTTTTATGGCAAATTTTTACCATTTTTGCTGAATAGGTGGCATTTAATCTGCAAAATATAATTTTACTGAAGTATATTTGTTTTTTATAATTAACTGTTGCACTCTTAACTCTCTTTTTGCTTTATCTAATTGATCCTAAGTAAGTAATGGTATGCTTTTGATGTATTTTAGTGGCACAAATGTCTTGATCAATTGGATCCAACCTTAGCGTTTTTTGCCCGTTACTCGGCATTCTTTCCTTAATGTATTGAACTGTTTATGTTCTCTTCGTTTCTATCAATTTTCAGGTTCTACAAAGTGCATCTGGCATGTATAGGAGTCTGAATTCGCTAGCAATGCAAATCATTAAAAGAGGTGGTCTTCTCATGACATGTTCTTGTTCTGGAGCTATGACTCAAAGTGGTTTATTTCTACGAACCCTTCAGGTAAGTCATATTTTCAGGAGTTTTTTTGACTGATTATATCTTAAGATGAAGTGTGTATTCCAGGAAACACTTCTGAATAGTTTGTCTGAGTGAATTTAATCTCAAACTGAAAACACACATCTGTATACGTTAGACCTCAAACTGAAGACTTTATGGTTGAACACAAAGCATTGACCCTAGATCAAAATGAGGTGCATAAAAATTTCTTTTCTTTGTGCTCTGTAAATTTCATAATTCCTACTTTGAGTTAAGGTAGAAAAGAGAAACGGGCCTAAATTTAGTGAATGGATTGTCATACATTCAGTATATCTGACAAGCTTTCGGGAATTTTTTGTTTCTTTTTCCCATTTTCACAGTACCAACTATATTGTCACCAACTATGTCATAGATTCATTATATCCTCTAACACATGACCTATCTCCAATGAATATCTTCAACCATAAAGCAATGTGCAAAGCTATTAGGAAATACTTGAAGATCTCAAGTAAGCCCTAGCAGTAGAGACAAAAACAACAATAAAAATCCACAAATTCAATAAAAAAACAGCAAAACAGTAGTTTTTATTGCAGAACTTAAACTAACGGAAGAAAATAACAAAATACAATTGATCCTCAATTTGAGAGGAGGATCGATCTCTCCTAATCCCTAAACGAAGCTAAGGCCCAAGACGCCAAGAACCAAAGACACCAAATCAACCACAAATTATCATAACCCTAACCCTAAACATCTCTTTCTATTTAATACATAAATTCAAATACCTAAAAAAAAAAAAATCAAATACCTAATTCAAAATTTCCCTCCAACCCTAGCCACCCCTTCCTTATTTCCTAGTGGGGTCCACTAGACCCTTGGGCAGCAACTCCTAGGGGGGGACATGCTTGGTCCGCCTCCTGTATACATGAGTCGGCCCAATGCCATGGGCCTGTTCGACTGGTTCAGTAAGAACCGGCCTAAAAAAAGCCCACACTGCAAACGATGGTATTGCATAGTAATGTGCATGCAAAGAGAAGCATGAAATCTGATGAAAAGTAAGTTCATTTTAATCCCAAAACTTATCAAGCATTTTATTTAGTATCTCAACTTATCAAATATAAATCAATTTAATCCTACTATCAACTTTGTTATTTCATTGGACACAAATTGGAGAGAATATTTCATAACAGCATTGTGAACTTTTCACTATTAGGCTTTCGTTTGGGACAGCTTTCTTATTATTTATTAAAGCTATTTTTTAGTGCAAAAAATGTCTTGAATTAAAACTTTTTGTACTAGAAAGTTGCTTTAAAAAACAATAAGAAAGCTGTCTCAAACGAAACCTTAATCTCATCCTTCCATACCACAAACTATTGAGTGTGACCCCAAAAGCCTAAGATATCCTCATGAAAAGCTTACCTTCAAAAATTCCCATCTAAAGACATGGTGAAGTTAATGGCATGTTCAAATTGATTCAGCTTTAATGAGTTAATGAACTAAATTGAATACTTAGAAAAGTTAAATATTAAAATTGGTGCATATAAAAAGTTTAAAGATCATTTTGGTAATTTGCACCTACCACTGACTAATGGGACCTTGAAAGTGCCTGTTTTCGGTGGGGATATGTTAGACCAGTCCGCACGGGACCGACCCAGCGCAACAGAGGCTGAAGATTTCCACCTCTTCGGCTGTCGTTCGGACTGCAAGAGTCAAACGAACATTTTAGAAAGGATTTTTAGGGTTTTGGGAGGGAAATTTGAATGTATGGACTATTTAGGGATCTCCTTTTGATTTGTATGCATTAAATAGTTTGTTTTCCTAAGGTTATGCCATCTTGAATTTGGCTGAATTTTGGATTTCTTAGGTTTAGGTTTTGGGCTCTAGATCCGTCTAGACATTTGGGAGAGATTGATTCTCCTCTCGAATAGAGGATCAATTATATCTTGCTGTTTTTCTTTTTCTACTAGTGAATTTCAAGTGTTTTCCCTTGGATTTTTCAATAAAATTACGGAATTGGAGTTGTGGACTGTTTTTGCTATTTTTACCAATAATGTTAGATTTTACTTGAAATATTCAAGTACTTCCTATCAGAATATTGCCTGCCAATTGTTTCCTGTAAGAAACATGATCAACATAAAGAAGTTCAATGATCCAACGGTAACTTTTAGGCTTTTCAAGCTGCAAGTAATGTGGTAATTGGTACTGGAACTCTCTGAGCTCAGTATTGGATTGCCCCAGCCAAGCTTAACAACATTTTTTATTCAGTAAAGCTTATATGTTACCGACTTACTGATTGTATCACAAATATAGCTCAGTTTCTTAGTCTGATTCTTTCTTTTTTTAATTTTTCATGTTCTGTAAAGTCTATCAAAGACTCAGTTATTTTCTTGAATAACTTGTAATCAGGGAGCTGCAACAATGGCGGGCAGAAAGATAACAGTGCTACGCCATGCAGGAGCAGCTTGTGATCATCCAATCGATCCATCATATCCAGAAGGAGCTTACCTCACCAATTACTTGCTGAGAGTACTATGAAAGGTTCCTTCCTCATGCCTAAGAGAGAATTTTGCATAAAACTCCCCATAATTCTAGTTTTGTTGATGACATTTATTTTATACAAGGATAATCACTTTTCCTTCTTTTATAAATTAGAATAACTAACTCTATATAATTAACATATTCAATATAAATTATTAAGAAAAAATTATTTTCAGAATTGATAAAAAGTGAATATTCTTCAGATTTATAATAATTATGAGAAAGTTAAAATGATATAAAAAAGGATGGTTAGCTAAGTAAGGTAATAGACAAGTAATTAAGAAGGGGGAAATAGGAATATAAAACAACTATGTTTAAATTATGTATAAAGTTTTAAGAATTATTATAATAAGATTGGAAGTGATAAACTAAAAATAATTAATATTTCAAGAAAAAAAAAGATTAATAATACATAAAATAATTTGAATATGACTAATGAATGATAGAAAATATTCATTGGAGCTAAAAAAATAATTTCATAAGATTAGGAAGATAAAAATAGATTTTAAATTATATGTATAATAAAATTAAAAATTAATTATAAAATATTAAAAATGTAACTAATAAAGAAAAATTAATTAAAAAAATAAATTTAGAATGTTTAAATATATGCAATAAATTAATTGAAAAAATTGGTGTCATGAATTAAAAAAAAAAAGTAGAATCAAAATCACGTGAATAAAAATTCAAAAATATTTATAAAAAATTAATTTGAAATGAAAAATAAGAACTCATAATGCTAAATAAAAATTGGATAATGCTAATGATGATAATTTTATAATCAAATTTAAAATAACTTTTGAAAAGTCAAAATAAGAGAAAAATTTTAACAATTAAAGTTGTTTTCTACTATAAAAATTTTTAGTTTAAAATTTGTTTGTTACAAAACTACTTTAAAAAACAATAAGAGAGTTGTCCCAAACCAAATCTTAAGGCTTTGTTTTAGATGACTTTCTTATTGCTTATTAAAGCTACATTTTCGTACAAAAATTATTCTTAAAGCAACTTTTTAACATAAAAAATTTAACTTTTATCCTAAAAAGTTGTTTTAAGAATTTGGGACGGCTTTTTTATTGCTTCTTAAAGCAACTTTTTAGTACAAAAATTGTAAATTTTATACTAGGAAGCAGCTTTAAAAATCATAAAGAAAGCCGTCCCAAACAAAGCGTAAGTCTTCATTCAGTCAGAGTTTAGGGAGATTTGGTTAAACATTTGCAAGCTCAGTTACTATTTGGAACGCCAAAACTGCATCAAAAGCTAGCAGAAGATTATCAAAAATAAAATTCATACATTTTTCTGCAGAAAGCAAGATAAACTTACAAGAATTCTCAGCTAATTACACATTCACAATATCAAATTGTCTTCAAATATACAGAATCATATAATTTTAAAAATATAGAAATGATATACACAAGAACAAACAAACAGGGCTGGCCACCAGCATATAAATCTACTGAATTCCCGAATTTATGTTCCATGATAAGAACGAAGGATCTCCAAGTTTCCTGTAAAATTAGGAGGAAACAAGATATCGGAAATTTTCTTCAGTATACAAGACATAGAAAATGGTTGCAGGACTTACCTTGGCGTTACCAAATATAGCACAGTGAAGGCTGTTGCTAGAAAGAAGCACAATCCGCCAACAGAAAGATATGCAATGCCAAGGAAATCATTTTTTCCTCCAAGCCAGGTTGTAGTTGAAAGCACAAGCTTTTTCTTACCACCAAAACTGTATGTGTTGTAGTTGTTTTCAAGCATCACAGTAATGATGTCGTTCTCCTTGAGATCCACCTCTATCCTTCCATACAACTTTCTAAAGGTTGGAAGGGCTGCAGTACGCATCCACACAATGAGATCCTCTTGCTTGCTCAACTGTCAAGAATAGAAATGACAGTTAAAATAATACTACGAATTCAAATCTAGGTTACAGTAAGGTATCTATGACTTTCATCATAGTTTAGCGCATAGAAAGAAGCTTAGCAATTTGAGATCACTTCAAGAAATTGATTAAATTGGTAATTCCATAGAGCCAGCAAATAATCAAGATTAGTAACAATCTGTTAGACCGGTCCACTGGACCAGTCCAGCCGGTCCATATGGGACCGGCTTGCGAAACAGAGCGAGATCTCCGCCTCCTGCGGAGATCGGGCGATCCGAACACCCAAGCAGAAAGATTTAGGAAAGTTTTTTTGAGGGATTTGGGAGGGAAATTTGAATGTAGGGAATGTTTAGCTATTTCCTTTTGAATTGTATGCATTAAATAGTTTGTTTTCTTAGGGTTAGGACATCTTGAATTTGGTTGAAATTTGAGATTTCTTAGATTTAGGTTTTCTTTTGGGCTCTAGCGGCGTCTAGAGATTTGGGAGAGGTCGATCATCCTCTCGAATAGAGGATCAATTGTATCTTGCAATTTTTTTGTTTCCCTTTCATCAAATAATACAAATTATCTACGATTTTCATGGTTTTGTGCGGATTGTTTTTGGAGGATTTTTGCTGTTTTCTAAAAATTGATAGGAATTACTTGAGATCTTCAAGTGTTTCCTATCACAATCACAAACCACATGAATCACTTAATATACACAAACCATCAATTCTGATACTTGATAGAGATTGTGGACCAAATAGGGAGCAAAGTTGAACCTTTCAACCCAAAAACTTAAGTTTATGGGAGAGGGCAAACTAATAGGTGCTTCAAAACCAATATATTTTTCGCTTATAAGATTTTGGACTAAATCCAATACAACTACATGCCATGACACATTAATGGGTCAGGGTCAATTGGATGTTAAACTAGAACAGAACTAGTTCACTTTGACACTCTACATACAATATCAATTAAAAATCACATTTCTTACCAAATAATCTAAATAGAACGCTTAACTATCCATAAACTGAAATCCCATGCCGAATTGAAAGCAATCAGCATTAAGGAAAAACGAACTATAGTTGTTATTGAAGGACAGAATTGCAAAACATAATAAAGCAATGATGGTTATTGGTAATATAATAAGTTAAAAAAGCTTCCTAATTTGCCACGATGATATTATTCTAAGAGAAAAAACGATAGTACTCTAAACAGAAAGTTTTGAATCCCTATATATTCTACATAAAACACTAAGAGCATGTTGTAATGCAGTAAAATACGTACAGGTTTCTTAGAATCAAGCTTTCCACCACCTATCAGAGATCCATTCTGGAAGTTTTTGGGATACACATCAGATCCAAACTTGTGATCCCTGTCACTCTTCCAGGAAATATCCTTCTTGTTCACAATCAATGATTCACCATTGCCATGGGTGAAGCTGTATGTATCATTGAACAAACTCCATGCTATAAGTCCACAAGGAACAATAGGAGTTCCATCTACAGTGGTTTTTTCCGGGTCACAACCACTTGTCTCATAAGCTTTGCTAGCATCCCTCAACTGCTTATCATTTCGGCTCTTTACATACCTGAATTTTATTAGCAATTAAAGTTGAGAATAATTTCTTCCAAAATCAAACTACTCATTTCACTTTTCATACACTTACATCTCTAAGGCTTCGTTTGGTTATCCGACACTTTTGTAAAAGGTAGTTTTAAGAAACATCGGTTCAGAGAAATGAGTTTTCTAACGGAGAAGCACATATAAAAAGATTTCTTAAAACACAGAAAAATGAAAAAAAATGATGTTATTGAGAACATGGTTTGAGGAACCAAACAATAAGTTTACGGTTTTAAAAAGGACTAAGCACCAAAAACGCCTAATCAAACTAGGCCTAAAAGTGATATGATTGTATGGAAAAATGAAATGTCATGGACCTAAAATTTCAAAGATTCTAACCTACCAGCTTAATACATATGGCGCAATGATCCAAACTAGCACAAAAAATGATTAATAAGCACCAAAGATCTGTGTGTATAAACTATGCTCGAAATATGACCAACAAATGATTACTTCCATTTAAATACCAAAAACAAGGTTTTTGTGCATACCTCCTGTGATTCTGATAGAAGTTATCAAGCTGATAGTACACATATATGGGCTTGTCCATGTCCTTGGGTACCTGCAAGAGGGAAGACTGGTATTATGCTTTGTAATTCTTTCAGTGGAAGAATTGGAAGAAAATTATTGCTGTAAGGAAAGGCTCTTGAGTTTTCATCTACAAAACCCTATTTCCAATAAGAAAACCACCACTCTATGAAATGATAAAACTTTTTCTAGGAAGGCACTTTGCAAAGCTTACCTTGAGCACCCGAGCACAAGCTTTGCTGATGGCTGGATTCTGAATGTACCCAACGTTATCATTAATCATGCTGGGTGGAACGCAAGCAGTTTCATACCGATCAACAATTTCAACAACCTAAAAGTGGGAAATTTTGTCAGGAAAACATAAAAATCTGGTAAAAGGTCCATAGAAAATAATCCATTATTACATCGTTGGAAGCAAGCAGCGAAGCTAGGCCAATAGGAATGAAGATTATGCCAACCAAAGTGAACAATGAGATAACCTGCAAAAGATAGGAGGCGCTGAATCAGAAATAATTCGTAGCTTGCTGTAAGAAATTTCAGGCTTGTGCGAAACACACCCATAGTGGGGTGAGAATCGGCTTGCAGGCTGGAAGCTCCTGCTGAGTAAACCTCGAATCTGAAACGGAGAGCACAAAATAACGTTATATCAATTCAAAATTTATTGTTGGTGGTAAACCTAACAGATGAAAAGACCAAAAGAAATCGAACGAAAAAAACATACATTTGGGTCTCTTGGAATTGCTCCGGTCGCCTGATCCCGAACTTGGCCCCGCCGCAGAAGCGCTGACACCGTTCATCATCGTAAGTATTGAGCTTACTAACAGAAAGAAAAGCGTTGAATCTCCCTTTCTATAAATGTCTCGTCCCTTCTATCTCCCCTTTCTCGCCTCCTTACCTATATAGCTCTCTCCCCGAAAATTCTCTGAATGGGTACAAGGAAGAGAAGGAGAGACAAAGAGGAGCGCGAAGCGATCGAGAGAGGCGACCGCGGAAGATGGAAAACCGTTAGCACCGATGACAAGCTGACCCTCACCGCGCAGACGCGCTTTTAAGAACGCGAGTCCGGTCCAGTTCCTCTAGAATCCGGAGCAGGATATAATTCAAATAAAATTTGAAAAATTCCGTAAATTCAGATTTAACAAATCTTGAGAGAATTAAGATTTAATATTATTTGCCTATTTATTTTAATACTTAATCTTTATTCAACAAGTCTCATCAATATTGATAATTTAGAGTTAGTTCAAATTAACTTATTTTGTAGCGAGTTTCAATATATAGTTTATGAATATAAGTAGGAAAAAATTATATGAGATAACTTTTCAAGTATATTTCTTTAAATAATAAATAATTATAATATTTTCCCATGACAATTACTATGAGGCGCATATAATCAAATTACCCGTTGATATAATAAGTTTGAAGAACTTTAACTCATAATATTGCAGATAATGTTAGTTTGTGTGGAACTTTATTATGTCGATCAATCAGATTATATTGTTGACTCAATCCTCAATTGTCAGTTGAGCTTGTCAGGGCGTTATAGGGGGCGCTACACTCCCCTACTTAGGGTACGAGGGCCTTGCCCAAGGAAATTTTTCCGTACAGCCATAGAGCATTCTAGCGTCTTAGAATGCAGCACTGCATGGCTACAATCTTAACATAAAGATAGAGAGCGGAGCACCATGGAGCTCCAAAGCCAGTTCTCCAAACTTAATAAAAAATTAAATTACAATTTCATTCACACCAAACCTCTTGATTAGTATAACTCCCAACAAACAAATCAACATGGGTTGCATTAATCACTAAACTATTGCTCTATTCTTTTTCCTTTTTTTCATCAATCTATTATTCTTGGAACAAGAGCATATAAAAAACCATTGATAAAAATAAATATAAAATTGGATAACAAAAAAAAAAATTCAATCTAATTTTATACAAGAAAGTTCTATCATGAGACAACAGTTAATAAAAAAAATAAAGAACAATGATATAATATTTATAAATTATTTTATTTCTTGAAAAGATATGAAAGATAACTTAATGAAATGGGTATGTGGACATTTAAGAGAAAAGATATGCCTCAAAATATGTTTATTTTAATAAAAAATATATATACAATTAAATATTGACTAGCATTAGAACTCTAGAAGTGGTGGACAAGTAATGAAAAGCTATAATTAAAAAAGGATTCCATTAATCATCATCATCATATCTTTCTATATTTTTTTTTTTTTTTTTTTGTATTGTGCAAACAAAAAAACAATCGTAGTCAAGAAAACAAACGCTACAAGTAAAACAATCTCTGAAATAAATGTAAACTCAAAACAATAGATGATTTTTTTTGAAAATAAGAGCTTAGAGTATGATAAATTGATTATTTTATCTACCATATTTAAGTTATTCAAAATAATAAGGTCATCAATGAGGACATAATAACATCAAGAATTATGCTTCATTTGGGACAGCATTATTATGCTTCTTAAAGCAGCTTTTTAAATTTTTGTACTAAAAAACTGTTTTAGGAAACAGTAAGAAAACCATCCCAAACGAAACCTTGAGACGGTTTTTTTCATGCTTCTTAAAGCAGCTTTTAGTAAAAAATAATAATTTTTTAATAAAAAAGCTACTTTAGGAAGTACGAAAAAAACGGCCCCAAATGAAACCTTAATATGCACAGAAAATCCACAAGCTAATATCAAAAAATTGAGTGATCAAACATTGAAAATAAAAAATGAAACCAATAAAATGGTCAATCAAAGCTTCATTGATGTATGCTGATCAAGATTAATCCTAGCTCAAGCAAGATTCTATGATTGTAGATTCACAGTAAATAAATAAGCTTGCCTACAGCGACAGGCAACAGTCTGCCTCAATGATTTGTCTAAGTAAGAGAATACCAAGGAGCCAAAGAACTCCATCTCTCTAAAAGAAAGAAAGAAAAAAAAAAAGCTTAATTGTGCTTTAACTCCTCACTGAACTGTGATTTTTTTTAATCCAGAATACCTTCACCTGTCACATCTATTGTCGTTTGGGACAGTTTTCTTATTGATTCTTAAAACAGCTTTCTAGTAAAAAATTTAAAAATTTTGTACTAAAAAAACTGCTTTAAGAAACAGTAAGAAAACCGTCCCAAACGAAACCTTAATCTGCTTAGCAGCATATATTGCTGAGAGAATTTTCTGGTTCTGATATCAACAACAAAGAGCAGGAGGCTTCATTTTTTTTCAAAATGGATACTATCTTTAAGCCTGGTTTCTCAGTTAAATGAAAGGAGCCTCTTCAAATTCCTCAATGGATGGATTGCCTCAAAACCAAGCAAATGGCATGAGATGCACCAACTGAGACTGAAAGCACTTGATGGGAACCCAATCGTTCTTCATCCATAAGGAATTTCACTTGGACAGGTAAAGGCTGCACGTCAGGAAGCCCAGGAACTCCCAGCTGACTGTCTTTAGCATTTCCCCACATGTATAACACTCCCTTATCTGATATGTTGTCAACAGTGTAACAATAAGATGGAAACAAATAGATCAGGCTTATTAATCATTAAATATTAACAGTATATTGAACAAAGAACAAAATATAATTATCATAGAACATCTGTTATAATTTGACTCACAAATGTCGTAATACTTCATGCATGGTATCGCTATGACTAACAGCAGAACATACAAAACGGTCAAAAAATATGTCAACTTTACTGCCATTATAGTGATATAGGCTTCGTTTGAAACGGCTTTCTTATTGCTTCTTAAAGCAGCTGCTTCATATAAAACTTGTAATTTTTGAAAATTTTGTACTAAGAAACTATTTTAAGAAGCAGAAAGAATACTGTCCCAAACGAAGCCATAAGCTTGTCATCAATTCCCAACCAGCATAAGATCAAATTGTAGCTAATTTATGAGAGGATTCATCTTAAAAATAATCTCATTCATGATTATTTTCACCATGTACAATGGCCAAAAATAACATAAAAAATCATGCTTTGAAGAGCTTTAGATTAGATGAAAGGTCATTGGAGACAAACAAACGACACATGAAGAGTGTTTTCATTGCACCTAATCATCTTAAGAATTAAACTGACAGAGTACTTACTCAGGGTGAGTTGATGGAGATCACAGTGTTGTTCATCATCAACATCGACCATATATAAAAGTACATTGGAAGTTGGCAATTTTAAGTTTTAGATGTTCATCTCTTTAGTGATTTGAATAAGATTGTTTTCCTTTAAATAGTCCTTGTATCTATTTGATGACACAATAAATTATATAAAATCAGTTGAAAGATTCCATTACTTGAGGTTTATAGCATAATATCTCACAGGAATTAGAAATCAATTCATCAAGGTTAGCCACAAATCAAGTTGTTTGATGACAACATTATTAAATAAAACATAGTGCAGGGCCAGATGCGATTTAACATGCTCATAATTAAAAAATAACACTATCTCATTGAGATGATAATAATTGGAAAATATAATTCAACAACCATAAAGTGAAAAAGAAAAAATTATTCATACGTACTCTTTTGGAACAAATAATAGAACTTTGCTCCATTATTCAATAAACTTGCGATACTAGCCCACTTGTTTTGATATTCTCTTATATGTTTTTGACTGCAATACGATTAGGGTTTTGATAATTTACTTTTCTAGATATAGTAGTGTCGTGAATAAATTAAGATATTGAATACTACTTTGAGGCATGATATTAAAGATCCTTATGAATTCTATATTCGAACCTAGCTTTGGCTCTAAGGTGGCACATCACAAACAAAAAGTATATACTTGAAGGAAGAGCTAATTAAGAGTTTCTGGAAAAACCTAAATCCTTCTTTCTAAATCTGTTGGGGATGCTTTCAAGTTTCAAGACATTCATACATGGAGTAGTGACCAAATGCAAATTATCAAAGCCCTACATTGGGTACCCATACCCATACCCATACCCACCTTGTTTTGTATGCAAAGCCCTACATTGGGTACCCATACCCATACCCATACCCATACCCATACCCATACCCACCCACATACCCACTCATATATGGGTACACCCATGACCTCATGGGTGAGTATGAGTGGGTGCTCAACATCGGGGGATAAACTAATTTGTATTGCTAATCACTGTATATCGTATATTATCGTAATCCTCACTACGTAGTATGTAGCAATGAACCGCACTGCGACCACGGTAAATTTTGATATGTGGTTTGAAAGTTTACTATCAGAGCAAAGGGCAACAAGTCTCAAGACCATTAATCCGTTGTGGATTGCATTCTAAAAGCGTGGAAAGTGGGAAGGCATAGGGGTGTACAACATCCCAAAAATAGCCATGGGTGGGCGAAGCCCGCCTGCGCAGAGCGTGGGTACCCAACCAGGACCCCATGTAGGAATTTGCAAATTACAAAGCCTGAATGTAATTTACTGTCGATTTCTAATATAATACAAGAAAAACTTAAATTCAAATAAAAAACAAAGTCAGTAGTAATGTTCCATAAATAGCTTTTGCTTGTTAATTTTGAACTCAAATTGAATAACTTGCAACAAACACAGTAGTGGCAAAAAAAAAAAAAAAAAAAACACAGTAGTGGCAAGAAAGCTCAATCACACAGAGTAACTCTAAAGAATAATCCTTACCCGTAACAGCAGCTGAAGATGAACCACCACATGCAATATACGTAATATGTTCCTGAGCCAATGCCTCAATGACGGTTGGGACCTTCTGGATTTGAATGGAACTATGACCCAATTGACCATGACCTCCATGGCCCCAAGAAAACACTTCACCTTTATCTAAAAACACATAGCAGAATTATATTCCATTAGGGAAAATTTGTAAAAGAGATCAACAAAACAACAACAATATCAAGCCTTTATCCCAATACGTGGGGTCGGCTACATGAATCCTTTTTCTCCATTGTGTCCTATTAAAGGTCAAATTCTCGTTTAAATCTAATAAAGAAAGGTCATTCCTAATAATGTAAAAGAGATCAAACATTATTTTATTCTTAAGATCAATAATTTGCTACCAACATAAAAAAAAAAAACTAAATCCAACCCAAACCTTACCAGCAATGCCTCAGCTACAACTTCGGGCTTCCTAATTAATGGATTCATTTTTGGGGATATTTTGGTGAATGCGTCAACATCAGTTAATATCATCATTACCAATAAGTTTGCTCCAAGTGAATATTAGATAATTGGGAGATTTACATACATATCATCCTATACTACTCTATTTACATATTTAACACCTAAAATTTTAATATTACATGCATACCACTCATAGTTCATTTTCATATCAAGTATGAGCGATAAAAATGAAATATATGAGTGGTAGGAAAAAAATATAAGTGGTATATTTGATATTAAAATAATATAGAGTGGTAGGTATGTAATATTAAAATTTTGGGTGTTAGATAATTATGTACATTGACTAAGGCAAACGAGTGACAGGATAAAGGAGCTACAATTTTAGAGATGACAGATGCACGCAGAATGTATTACCGAAGCCCAAAACCTTGACACAGAAGTTTTCTCGACTAAACTTCAATGATCTCAGGATATTGAACAGTGGAATTCATTAGCAGTTCTTGAAGCAATTAAAAAGAAAATTGACTCTACAGGAATTTCCTTTATAATAAAGGGCTTGTAATGTAGATGTAATGGGTAGATTAATAAGATGTTTGGAACGTACCACATTTGCCATTTGAAGAACCAACCATAGTAGTTAATTGATATGGCAGGAGCGGGGGGACCCAGCCAACCGGTCTAGCAAAAACCGAACCAGGGAGAGGGAGGTGTCTGCCCCTTTGTGGGGCCCAACAAAGTAATAATTTATTATGTTGGGAGAAGGAATAGAGAGGGAAAATTTTTATTTGAATTCAAATTGGAGAGAGAATTAATTAAGGAAAAATGGTCTTTTTTTGGGGGAATTAGGGAGAGCTTATTTAGAGCTAGTTATGTTGCTTATCTTCATTATATATATTTTGATTTTCTACTGTAGTTATTTTCTTGGAGACTCCTAGCAGCATCTAGGCACTTTGGGAGATCTGATTAATTGTAGCTCACATGTATCTTGTTCTTTTTGCTTTGAAGGATAATCCAAAACCAGCAATTGCTTCAAGTAATCCAGCAGATTTCTACTGTTTCTTCGCTGATTTTACTTTCAATGCATATCAAATTGGTATCAAAGCGAGGTAAGAAGATGTATGCATTGGAAGGTGAGATGGAACAACTTAAGGCCAGAATGGAGGAGAAATATTGTGGAATGGAGGGGAAGTTCTCAACTATGGAAGGAAAGCTCTCATCTATAGAGAACCGCTTTAAGAACTTGGACGATATGATGAAGAAGATGATCCAAATGCAGTCAAAAGCTTCACCGACAATTCCTAGGGTTGAACCAAATGGAAAGGAAATTCAAGAGGACGATGATGAAGTGGAGAGTGTTTTACTCATAGACCACCATGGGGGGCTCCGATGGGAGATGGATTAGGGCATTTTGAAGAAAGGACAACAAGAAGGGGGGAGGCCAAACGCTTTGGAAGAACACCAAGACATGGGGGGAGGTGGATTAGAGGAAGCTATGGTTGGGCCGAGCCATGGGGTCCAAATTAGCCAAGTGAGGAAGGGAGAGAATTGCACCATCACTACATGGGAGGAACTAATTGAGTGAGAAACCATTGGGGTATGGGTGTGAGACAAGAAAGTTAAAAATGCTGATTTTTTAAGGCGAAATGCTTAAGGATGGGTGTATTGGTTGGAGCGTTACTTTACTATCAATAGAATGATGAAAGAAGAAAAGCTCATGCCGTCAGGGCTATGTTTGGAGGGCAAAAGTCTTAGCTTGATTTCAATGGAGGGAGGCAAGGCATCCAATATATTCATGGGGAGTTTTTAAGGAGTGTTTATTTGAACGTTTCTAAGCCATTCAGGAAGGAGACCTCAATGAGCAGTTTTATGCCTTAACTTAGGAGTGGACAGTCAAGGAGTATTGGGAGAAATTTGAGCTACTATCGAGTAGGTTAAGGGGAATTTCTGAGGAATGGTTGGAAGGGAATTTCATGAAGAGCTTGAAGGAAGACATACGAGCAAAGCTCAAGGTCTTGAGGCCTATGAGGTTGAGGGAGATGATGGAGCTAGCACAAAGGGTGGAAGAGAAACATCAGAGAAAAAAAGCCAACCAAAGCAACATCAGCGAGGGGCTTACAAGAATACATCCATGACCCTAGCATCGAGGACTCAAACTATCATTTCAGAGGAAGGTGTTAAAGGGGAATAGCAGTGGAGTTCATCCTAGAGGCAATTTCAAGCACCTTATAGAAGTGGAGGTGCAAAACAAGAGGGAAAAAGGGCTATTGCTTAAAGTGTGATGAGAGATTTACACCAAAACATAAGTGAATGAATCGAGCCCTTCAAGTTATGATGGTCTTTGAAGGCGAAGCGAAGAGCGAGGACAAGCTGGAGGATGTCATGGAAGAAACGCAGCAGTTACATTTAGATGTGACAGAAGTGTCCTTGAACTCTGTGATCGGATTTACTACAAATCATACCATGAAAGTGAGAGGGCAAATAGGGGGAGCAACCAGTGGTAGTTTTGATGGACAATGGGGCTACACATAACTTTATCTAGAATCAGGTCGTGGACCGATTGAGGTTGAAATTGGACTGAAGGATGTGGGGTGATGATGTGGACGGGTAAGATAGAGAGATGGGGGATATGTAAAGTCGTGGAGATGACCCTACGGGACATTCAGGTGGTGGAAGATTTCCTTCCCCTGGACTTGGAAAGTACGGATGTGATTTTGGGGATGAAATGGCTATAGACCATGGGGGATATGAAAGTGAACCAAAAATCTTTAACCATGGAGATCCAGGTAGAGGGGAAGAAGGTAGTGCTTTGAGGGGACGCCAGCATATGCAAAACCATGGTATCACTTAACATCATGCTTAGGATCCATGGTTCAAGCCCGGGGTAATTGGTGGAGTTACATAGCATACAAAGGGGTCTAGGAATAGGCGGCAAGAGAAATTCCAATGAGGGTTCAGCATATTCTGCAATAGTATCAGGACGTATTTCAGCCACCTGTCGGGTTACCACCACCACAAGAGCACGAGCACGCCATCAACCTAAGAGAGCACCTCTCCTATAAGTGTCAGATCATACTGTTACCCCTGAATTCAGAAAGATGATATAGAGAGGTTGATCAAGGAGATGATGGAAGCAAGGATTATTAGGCCTAGTGTGAGTCCTTTTTCCAGTCCAATTCTATTGGTGAAGAAGAAGGATGACAGCTAGAGGATCTGTGTGGGTTACAAGTCTCTAAACAAGGAAACATTGCTAGATAAGTTTCTCATTCCAGTGATTGATGAACTCTTGGATGAGTTATTTGGAGCAGTGATCTTCTCCAAGATTGATTTGAAGTCGGGATATCATTAAATCAGGATGAAGTTAGCTGATGTGCACAAGAAGGCCTTTAGGACACATATGTTTTATTTAAAGTAAACAAAAAAGGGCACTACGAGTTCTTGGTGATGTCCTTTGGGCTCACCAATGCCCCTACCACCTTCCAGTCCTTTGGCCATTCAGAAGCTGTGACCCTATATGTTGGGGAAACATTTCATAGTCAGGACAAATCAGAGGAGTCTGAAGTATTTGTTGGAATAGCAGATGGTCACTGAGGAGCATCATATATGGCTATCCAAGTTGCTTGATATGATTGCGAGATACAATACCGACCGAGCTTAGAGAACAAAGCAGCATACGCCTTGTCCAGGAGTGTGGAGGAACCCCAATTGGCAGTCTTGTCAGTACCAATGATCTTAGATTGGGAAGCATTGAGGCGGGAGAGAGAGAGCAAAATGAAGGGCTGGGGAAGATCAAGGAAGAGTTGTTGAAGGACTCGGACAGTCATATAGGTTATGCTCTGAGGAGGGAATAGATACTCTACTAGAGGAGGTTTGTGCTACCACGAACCTAATGATACATTCCCAAGCTACTGCAAGAGTTTCATGGCAGTGCGATTGGGGGACATTCAGGAGTACAGAAGACATTCAGCAGATTATCAGCTGAGTTATATACTTATATTATATTGATTGTCGGGATGTGGAAGATATGGTAGCAATGTGTGATGTGCTCCAGAGGCATAAGTATCTGACTATGGCACCAGGGGGTTACTACTTACTACAACCCTTAGCTTTACTTGAGAAGGTATGGGAGGAGGTGAAGATGTTCTTCATTAAGGGTTTTCCATGATCGGAGGGGTATTCTATGATACTGGTGGTGGTAGATCGACTAGCAAGTATGCCAATTTTATTATGCTGAAGCATCCCTACACTGTTATATCAATCACCACAGTCTTTATCTGAGAGATAGTGTGCTTACATGCCATTCCAAAATATATAGTATCAGACAAAAACAAGGAGCTTCTCAGTCACTTTTGGAGGGTGTTATTCAAGATGCAAGGGATGATCCTAAAAAGGAGCACGACAAATCACCCACTGACAAACAACCAAATGGAAGTGGTCAACATGAGCATAGAGACATACTTGAGTTGTTTTGTATCTAACACCAAAACTATGGGCCAAATGGTTATCATGGGCAGAGAGTTGGTACAATACATCTTTCCACATAGCCGCACGAACTACCCCTTTCAAAATTCTATATGGGAGAGACCCACCTCATCTGATACACTACGGGCAGAGCATTACACCAGTACCCAGTGTAGATCAGTGATTGAAGGAGAGGGATGGGATATTAGCAGAATTCAAATGACATCTACTAAGAGCTCAATAACTTATGAACAAAAAGGTAGATGAACACAGATGGTAAGTGCAATTCCAACCTGGGGACAGAGTTTATTTGAAACTAAGACCATACCGGTAGAAGACACTAGCCAAGAGGAAGAATAAGAAGTTATCTCTACATTACTTCGGGCCTTATGAGGTGACAGAGCGCATTGGGGCAATAGCTTATTGTCTAAAGTTAACCAAAATCATCATCGATACACTTGGTATTCCATGTATCACAACTAAGGCATGCTATCGGAGATCACACACCCTCACCCTCACTACTTGCGACATTGACTGAGGACATGGAAATGATTATGGAACCCATGGAGGTTGTGGGGTTACGATCAAGGATGATAAGAGCAAAGGAGGTCCTAGAGTGATGGAAGGACCTAGCGTATTATGAAGCTACATGGGAGTTGTATGAGGTGATCAAGAAGCAATTTCCATCATTCCACCTTGAGGACAATGTGCTTTTGTGTGTGTGTGTGTGTGTGTGTGTGTGGAAGGGGGGGGGGGAGGGGCGGGTATGGCGGGAGCTGTAAAGGGGGGCAGACCAAGCCAACCAGCCCAACAGGGACCAGTCCAGCAGAAACCGAAACAGGGAGAGGGGGTTTTGGTTTGTGGGGCCTAACAAAGAAATAATTTATTATAATAGGAGGATGAATGAGTAGGGAAATATTTTCTATTTGAATTCAAATAGGAGAGGGAATTAATTAAGGAAAGAGGGTCATTTTGGGGAGAATTAGGGAGAGCTTATTTAGGGCTAGTTATGTTGCTTAGTTTCACTATGTATGTTTTGATTTTCTACTGTAGTTCTTTTATTGGAGGCTCCTAGTAACGTCTAGGTTCTTTAGGAGAGCCAATCTACATCTCTAATTGTCGATCATTTGTATCTTGTTCTTTTTGCTTTGAAGGATAATCCAAAATCAGCCATTGCTTCAAGTAATCCTGTACACTTCTATTATTTCGCTGCTGATTTTACTTCCCAGGTATATCATTAATTTACTTTATTCAAATTTATGATGCCACCAAATCTAATTTTGATTGCTGAAGGACAAATTAAACGGATACCAGTTTTGCTGGTTTTGAGCAAAAAAAAGGCCAGTTGACTGCCTTTGATATGTCGGAAATCAATATTAGCATGATCCCCTGTTTTTGGAAACAAATTCGATGGATCCATGTCCATGAAATAGCTTGAGCAAAATTTGCAAGGCACACTAATGATTTTGTAGAAGAGCTACTCGTGGCGTCTTGTACATGGCAGTTTTAGGTTATATTAATGGATGATAATTGGTGGATAGACCAACTTTAAAAACAACAATTAGAGTGTTTGGCAAGGACCATGACTTCTTCTAACAACTTATGATGGCTTCCTGTGCAGTTTGAACATATTGAACTCCAATACTAAGGGAAAATTTGAACTCACTAATGAATCGGGAAAAAGTATTGTATGAACAGCTATCAGAAAACAAAACTACATCTTAAAATGAGAGTGTAGAATGCTGCAGAAAAGTTTACGAGTATGTTTAAGGCTACTATACTTCTTTCGGAGATAAGGGTACTTAAATATAAAGACACCACCATACAACTGAATAGTTAGAAAAAAACTGCTCATTAAATATACCAGTTAATGCTAGAGTATGATACCCGCCACTAGCAATCTGAACTATACGAGTATCTTGAAGGCTAGGTATCGGCTTTGGTCTCCAATCATCAGCACTATCACCCCTTCCCAGTTCATAATTTGAATTTGCTGCAAAAGAAGCATCATCTGAACTCATCAATCAGAAGAGTAGATATCGCGAGATAAAATATTCAAAGGAATCAACAAATCATACTAAGTGCCAACTACATGAGAGCTTGAATAGAAAGTAGCTGCTCATGTTTCCAGCCCTCTGCTAATATAATATTAAAGAGGCCCACCATACAACCTACTTCATTATAAAAGATCAATAAGAAACAAGATTGGTGTAGACAGTATCAAATTAAGGATAAGATACAGAAAACAATACAAAATCACACAAATTGTTGCTGCTAAATAGATAAATCCTAATATTATAGTAGAATTGCCAGAGCCCACGAAGCAAGCTATGTTGCACGGATACTCCTATTTACGAGGCGTGATGTATCGGACACGTGTCGGATACGGATACGCCTCCGATACGGCACGGATACGTGTCGGATACGGCTTTGCCGTATCCAATTAAAATACTATTTAAATTTGATTGGACACGCGTATCAGATATGCGTGTCCTATTAAAAAAACACGGAGCCGCAATTTACCCTATTCTTTTCGGCTTTCCACCGTTTCCGCTCAATATCCATATTCATTTATGCAGCTGAAACATTTCAAAGAGCTAGGTTTTTCGTTTCCACACAAGTGTTCATCTTCTTCGTTATAGTTGAAGGGACGGCTCGATGACGCGAGCATAGAAGCAAACAGGATCATCCTTTGTCGACAAAGAGGCTTGACGACGCGAGCATTAAAGTCGATAGGATCATCCTTCGTCGACGGAACGGCTCGACAACGCGAATAGTGAAGGCGACGTGAGCAGTGAAGGTTCGTTTTCTTCGTCGTTCTTCGTTTTCTTAATCATAGGCTCGGTATCGCTTGGTACCGAATGGTATTGGAACTCCGTATTGCTCGGTACTGCTCGATACCGAGCGGTACTGGAACTCGGTACCGCTCGGTATTGGAACTCGGTACCGCTCGGTATTGAAACTTAGTACTGCTCGGTACTGTAACTCGGTATTGCTCGGTCCGCTCGGTATTGAAACTTAGTACTGCTCGGTACTGTAACTCGGTATTGCTCGGTACTACTCGGTACCGAGCGGTATTGGAACTTAGTACTGGTCGGTATTGGAACTTGGTATTGCTCGGTATTGGAACTTGGTACTGCTCGGTATTGGAACTCGGTATCGCTCGGTATTGCTCGGTACCGCTAGGTATTACTCGGTACCGCTCGGTATTGCTCGGTATCGCGCTGCCCCCTAAAACCCCCGCAGGGGCGCTGCCCCTTGACCCCGCGACCTGAGCGGGCAGATCGAACCCCGCCAGGGGGCAGCGCCCCCTTGGACCCCCGGCAGAGTCGCAACATATCTACACTTTCACTTAAATTTTTTCATGTTTCAAATTCATATGTTTTAATTTGTATAAATCATTTGTAGGATAATAAGCTCTAGTGGAGTAGGAATTGGTTCTGATGATGGTCAATCAGAAATCAATATTGAAGATAACAAACCTCTATGGAGTTATGTTACAAAAATAGTTAATCTTTCATTTGATGAGCTACCTAGATTTAGTTTACGTGCATACAAACCTTCGGCTTCTCTCAAGGAAAACTCCAACTCATATGGAAGGAGACAACAGGATGTGGGATGTTGCTGGAGATGAATTTGAATCTCTTGAGGATATGGAATATTAGAAATTGTTAATCTTTCACTTGATAAGCCTGAATTAGAAGCTATGATATTTATTGAAGATGATATAGAAACTCAAAGACAAACCACTGAAGAAGCTAATCCTATCATTCCTTCTATTGAATAGTTGAAATTTCATGTGCTGGACAATTTATCTTCTTGTTTTTGTTGATGTACTAGACATTTAAATATTTAATGCTTACTTTTATTTCAATGTTTTTGTCATTTCAAATATTACACTTTGATTACTTTCTTAATTTTTATGTATTATTTATATATTATAATGCCGTATCCGCGCCGTATCCGCGCCGTATCCGTATCCTGTATTTTTAAGAATTGGCGTGTCCCGTATCCGTATCGTGTCATATCCGTATCGCCGTATCCGTATCGGTGCAACATAGGATGCAAGTAATGATAACAGAAGACGCCCCGGGGCACAAATAGCAACAATGAAAGATGGTTGCAATCAAAACAACCAAAAATAACAGACATCGTAAAAATAGCTGTGAAAAGAAGGATTGTAGGAGCCGGGGAATCCCAGAAAATCCAAATAGAGGAAGGATCTCAGGACAAATTTCCTTGAGAAAGTCGCAATAAGGCAGATAACATATCCAAAATAAAGAATCAACCTAGGTAGCTACAATTAGAGGCAAAGGAAACAGGGTGAAGTAGATGGAGGATTGGCATCAAAGATCCTAAATAAAAATGCAATATATCCGTCTTCTCAATTGGAAATGCATGTCATTATTCCCTAAAAAAGAAAAGCTAGAATAACAAAATAGCAATAAAAATTACTTGCCAGATGAGTTATTAAACTTTCTAACTTGAGAGGAGAAAACAAAATATGCATTCATAAGACTCAATAATCCCCTAACCTCCCCAACTCCATAGCTGACCATCTGTGGTTAATGCCATAGTGAAAAATCCACCACAACTAACTGCTGCTACAGGCACAGGTAATGCATTTACTCTGGAAGGAGTGGCAAAAGACCCTCCTTCACCTGGACCTCCGCCACTACCAAGGCCCAATCTACCATCGCCTTGATCTCGACCCCAGGTATAAAGTTCACCTGTGCATACATCATGTTAAATAATGAATTTCAAATTTTAAAGAGATTGGCATACAAACATGAAGTTAGATGAAAATATCAGTCAAACAAACATGAAACCATATTTCATGAGAATTAATCCTTAAGATGGTAAAACAGGATTTTCTTCAAATAAAAACAAATTATGTGCTTCATTAGGCATTGCAGAGTGCTTCTAAATACAAGGAAATATTTTGCAAAACAATGAAATTTCTACTTTTAATGCTTCTTTCTACAATCTTAAACCTTCTATCAATTTGGTTATATTTGCTATTCATTTATTAAATGCAGTTTTATTCGGAAAATGCAAGATACTACAGAAAAGAAAGATGCACAACGCCATGCAATTGACAATTTCAGTAGTAAGTTCCAGCAAAACAAGAAAAGGTCTTGAAAGAAGCTTTAAATAAATAACAGAGGTTGCATTTGGCCATTTGGAGAAATGAATAGTAACAACTCATAGGCTAGCCAAACATTATTAGTTTCCAGCCTCTGATTACCTTGAGCCCTCAAGAGATTTGACATATTCCAAATTGATATGACTAATCTGAGTCTCTTATGCTATGTAAATGCTCTAGATAGGTTCCCGTCATTTTCAGAAATGCTCAAATTCTTTCTTTATGCCTGCAGAGTTGCAAAATTCAATGGAGAGACTAACTGGTGCGCCTTAAGGTTCCATCTGGGTCCGTTTTAATTTCCGAAGTTTAAATGAATTTTTTTTCGTTGGTATTTTCTTCTCTGAAAAAAGTTTCCAAGCATCTGAATGCATGTGCAACATTCCCTTAGAGGGTGCACATTCCCTTAGATTTGCACCCCCGGCCCAACCCTAAGTGTGCCTCTTAGTGGTTAATAAAAATTTCCAACGCCGCAAAATATTATGGATGGAACTAACTTCTTAAAAAGAGGTGTATAACAAATTTTCCTTAGTTTAGGAAATTAAATGATTGAGCCAATCACCAATGAATGAGATTCTGGGTGGTTACATGTGAGTTGAATTTTTGACAAACAAGTTGGGCATAAGTGCAAGCTCATGAGGGTGGAGATTCAAAAAGGAGAAGAGAGAATATCTCCCCTAGAGCTTATTTCTAGGGAGGGGCCAGGAAGAGGGTATGGGGAGAGGCGGGAGGAGGTAGGGCAAGAACGAAAGGGTGCTGAATTGGAGAGGAGAGGGGCGGGATTTGAAAGGAAAATAGGTAATTATGATCAAAGGGGGGCTGAATTTGAAAGGGGAGGAGTTTGATATGATCCAATCGGTGCTGAATTTGAAAGGAGATGGTGAGAATCTGATGAAAGATTTGAGTATAAATGTAGAAGGGATGATTGGGATACTTGGGGGAAATCACCCCATTGGGGAATGGAAAATTGGAATTCCATTGGACTAATCCAGCGCGTTCATATAGGACTGGCTCGCGGAGACAGAGGTAGAACTCATCTACCTCTCCTGTGTGCCACTCAAACCTCGGGCTCCAGTAGTCGGAATAGAAAGGTTTTTGGAGGGATGTAAGAAGGAAATTTGAATGTAAGGACTGTTTCGAGATCTCCTTTTGGATTGTATGCATTGAATAGTTTATTTTCCTAGGGTTAGGGCATCTTGAATTTGGCTGAAATTTGAGATCTCTTCTAGGTTTTGTTTGGGCTCTAGCAGCATCTAGAGAAATGGGAGAGATAGATCCTCTTCTTGAATAGAGGATCAATTGTATCTTGGTATTTTCCATTTCCGTTTCATCAAATAATACAAATTATCTACTGTTTTTCTGGTTTTGTGTGGATTTTTAGGAGAATTCTCGCTGTTTTCCAAAGATTAATAGGAATTACTTGAGATCTACAAGTGTTTCCTATGAGTTTCCTTATGTTCTCAGGTATAGCACTGTAATAAGGACCGGTATTAATTGGCAATGTTAGAAATGGGATTCCAAAATTAGAAACTTACCATAGCGTTGAAACTAAGAATGAAAACCTGCTACTATTGTAGGAATCCAAGTGTACTGACTTGAAGATCCGAAATATTTTTTATTTTGGGTCTTTTGAATTAAGAATATGACCTCTAAGAAATGCAAAATTCATTGAAAGGGTTAAGTACACCTGCAAGCAAACAAGTATACTTGATGTACAATTTGATACTCACTCAAATAAGACACATTTAATCATTTATATTTGTTTATTTATGTAATTAAATAAGTTCGAACAAAATTTTAAAAGCTTTTCATATAAATGAGCAGATTTGAACATTGACATGCTTATTCATTCATATTTGTGAACATACTTATTTGATATTTAACAAGTACTCAATAAAAAATAAATGAAATGTGCATTAAATGAAGGCTTAATTTCTTATTTAACTTTTGTCATATCAATTTTTCAATATCTTATACATTTTAAAAGTTATGCATATTATTAAAGATATAGTATGAGGATAAATAATATACGTAGCCGGATGTGCAGATTTAAATCTTATTCATTAACTTTTGAAGTAGACTAAGCAACTTAAATAATACCCAATGAATTATGCCAATTTTGATTAAATCTATGAATCCAATTATGTTTAGTAATTAGGCTATATTTTTTAATCATTAGCATCAAATATTAAATTAATTTGGCTTGATTAAAGCTCAATGATAATTCAAATTCAACAAGAAATATAATAAACAAATTTGAACAAGATTTTAAAACTCAGGTTATGTTCAAACTTTGAACAAACTCGATAAGAAAATAAATAAATGAACTTGATAAGATATTACTCACCTTTACTCAGTTCATATAATACCCAATAGTTAAATAAAATTTTATGTATTCTTTCAATTCTTATGTACATATTTTTAACTGTGCTGCATTCTTCAAGCACTTCGCAATACTTGACAACAACTTTCAATGCACAATTCTCCTCATTTTGATTGCATGAATCTCCCAATTGGTGATATCTATTTTTTTTCCTATCTAAATCAATTTGTGATTGGTTTATATGGTTGATTGAGGATTTTGTTTGCCTTAATATTGGGATCAATCATGCTTGCTCAAATCAAGTTGATGTTTTAATTAAGCATTGATTAACAAAAATAAGCTTCATGGGTTTTTATTGAACTAGTTCTTTCTTTGTTTTTAAGTTATTTTTAGATCATTTAATTAGATTTGAAGGAAATTAAAATAGAGTTATATGACTAAGTTATTTTTAGATCATTTAATTAGATTTGAAGGAAATTAAAAAAGGGTTATATGACTTAATGGATTAGATATTACCCTAACTTGAGCTTTTATTGTTCATTTCTGCCCAAACGTACATCAGCCTCTTCTAACGATGCCCTAGTTGCAATGACACTGACTCCCTCCACAATGTACGCCACAACCATATAACTTGATGCCCCCTCTCTCTATCTCCATCTCTCGTTCGCTTACTCTTACTCACAACTCTCCCACAAGCTAATGAACTTCAAGCGCACACAATGATCACCATGAAAAACACAAACAGGATTTGTTAACACCATTTTTACCAACCTTCTATCTTATAATTATTGCACATTAGCCACATCTTAATAATATTTTTGTCTTTTTATTATTATAAGCATTTTTTCTAAACAACCTAGTATAGTTCCCAACTTCAAAATCACATTTTCTTAGATATTATCTGTCTAAACTCCCCTAAAACCTCCATGGTAATATACCTTAATACAATTAGTCATTTTAACCCAAGCCAGAGTTGGCTCAACTTTCAATTTTTCATTTAAACAATCTATCTTGAAAGGGAAATTCTCATATTTTACTTCCATTATCTTATCTCAGAACAATTCTATCAGAATTCACCTTATTAATTGATAGTTACATTTTTAGTAACTTTCAATAAACTTCTACGAAATTGGATCCATACATAGTACTTCCTTTATGTCGTTTTACTCAGTAAAACCTTCAACTAAAAATTTTCTCTAATGACTTAGTAGCTCCATTTTTAAAATAACATGACTTCCTATTAGTTTCTTTTAAGTATGTGCTTTTTATAGCAAGATCATATGTTATGTCAAAATCAAGCTTCACCAATTTTCTATCTATATCATAGTAAATACCCACCACAGTCCATCTTAGAACCCACCATGTTAAACCAACATTTCAATTCAAGCGAACGCCAAAAGTAGTTTTTAAAATTTTCTTCTAATCCTATGTAAAAGTATCAGCACTGAACAAATAAATGACAACCTTGATAATTACTAATTTTATAGAATCATCTAAACCCTAACCTTATTCACAAAACAATTCTACCTTCAACACTTGACACAATATCATACCAACTTTATTGCTATTTCACTACAATACACACTACCTATACATTACTAATTTGATAACATGGGTGGACAATGCATACTTGAATAGGAACCTAATTAACAAGGGAATCCATTAGATGCAGAAGCCTTAATTGCACTAATCACCGTAAGAAGTTGATATCCGGGAAGCCTTAATTGCCTTGTGAATATGTTACCAAATAAGCCTGCAAAAAGTCATAAGCCAAAACCTACAAAACTTAAATTACATTAAGAATCCCAACTGAATTCCAATTCAACACACCTGCAACAAAAGATCAAACAGGGACTCTTTATTTTTAGATGGCGAATGTGCTGGATCAACAATCTTTTCATTAATATAAAAGAAAAAAAAAAACTTAGTACTTCCCTTATTCCAAAGACTAATGGTACCAAATTATTAAATTATCAATTTATTAAAGAAGTAAAAAGAAGTCAACAGATCTTATACAGTTCTCAGTATAAAATTAGCCAAATCAATTAAAATCTGGCTGAATAAAATAGCTACTTTATAATATCAATGGCATTAAAGCACCCTTTAGCGTTCAATTTTGATGGTAAGAAGAGTAACCTGAATCAGTAATAACAGCAGTATGAGCACCACTAGTAGCAAGTTGGGATATTTTTCCCATCCAAGTACTCTCCACAATTCTAGGTAGAAGCTCCCTGTGATAGACAGAATGGCCTAACGCTCCAAATCCACCATAACCCCTGCAAACTTTTGCCAATTGAGTAGAGGAGTCACATTGATATTCAAGAAGGTAGAACTGTCTTGCTGAGTAGAAAGGAAAACATGCCATTTCAGTTTAATACAGGTGTTAAACATATATGGCTGAGAGAAAAAAAAAAAAGCTGTTACTTGTCCCATTGGCCTTATTTTTTCTGAATGGCATAACTTCGTAAAACCCAATGCTTGCTTCATACTCGAGTCAAAACTGCTTAGCTTTGATTTTTATAATTCAAGGGGATTTGGTTCACTAAAATTTCTAGTCTTTTAACGAAATTCTACCTGCTTTTTTTGGTTAAAAATACATTTTCAAGTCATGACCTGCAATCAATAAGAGAATTTACAGAAACATGGTTTGGCATAATTTGCACGACAATTCAAATCAACTAAAACGTAAATAAAGACACACTCGGCAGCACCTAAGAAATTCCAAGAACTGACCATGTGAAAACCTCGCCGGAACGGGTGAGCGCAGTAGAATGAAGGCCACCCAGGGCGATGCACCGGACCTCGTCCAGGTTAGGATTAGGAGTCGGAACAAAGACCGGATTCTCATGCCCAAAGCCAAGCCTCCCTCCATCACCCTTGCCCCATATCCAGAACCGCCCATTAACCAGAACTGACGAGTGGAACAATCCGCATGAGATGCCCACCTCTACATCGGCGCCACCGTCACCAGCGGCTGAAACATTGTAAAAGTCGAGTCGACCGGAGGTGGGGGAAAGGCGGAATCCCTTCGGAAGACGGAGAGAAGCTACGGGGGTCGGGTAGAAGCGTATCTCCTCTTTTCCGCCGCCAAGCTGGCCTGAACTGCCTCTACCCCATGAGAGGATCTCGACGGTTGATTCCCCACCAAGTTCTTCATTTTCGGATCTCCAGAGGAGGGGAACGCTGGCAGGAGAGGAAGACGAGGAGAAGAGGCGACGAAGAAAGAAAAGGCGGCGCTCTCGAAGCGCCATACCTCGGCGGGGCCGCGCCAAGAGAGAATTTGACTCCTTTTGGACCGTAGAGATTGAACCGGCCCTGGCCTACTATTTGGTTAAAGACTTTGTTTTTTTGTTTTTTTTTTTTTAACAAGCAAATTATAAAAAACATACTTTATATTCTTTTTAATTTATTTTATTAAAGGGGTTACAAGTGTAAAAATTTAGCCCATTTCATTACGTTAGAAATGTAAAAATTTTAAAATAAAAAGAAAAATAGAAAACTTATAAGCTATTAGTGCAACATTTTCCCCCAAAATAAATGGACCAAATCCACTACCCAAAGGATTGTGAGAACAAAAAGAACTTAACAACCTAAAAAAGAAAAGGTATACCACCAACCGGGAAGGAACTAGGAAACAAAACTGAGCAAAATGGTGCTAGGACTCATATATCAAAACAGATAAGCGATCAATAATAATGGCAACCAAGAGAAATTCCCCTAGTTGCCAAGGAGGCCAACCGGGGGGTGGACATATGGGATAATCATCATTGTCCATGGAAAATAGAGAGCCCACCAGTCCCCAAAATTGATTGAAAGGCACAAGCAACAGCTAACATCACGGAATAGTTGAGTAACCATCAGGACAAAGCATAGCAACAATGCTAAAAGCCGCAGATGGCAAGAACGCACCAGCAAGAAATAAAACCACATCAACCCATATGAACACTTAACAGCTCCCAGAATTCCCAGTGAGGTTTTCTATTCAAAAATTTGGGAGATGTTAGGCCTCATAAGAAAAGAGAAACTCCCAGGAACAACTTCAGCTAAAATAGCAAATGAAAAACCACATTAAAAAATAAGTGAGCCACACTTTCATCCGCAACATTGCAAAGGGGACACTTCCTCTCAACCAAAATACATCTTTTGGAAAGTAAATTTGTAGTCTTAAGGCCACCAGAAAGAGCAAACCAGCAATAGTAGGAAAACTTCAAAATAAAATGCTTATGCCAAATATAATTAGCCCACTGAACAGGTTGAAGGGAATCATAGAAACTTAAAAGTAACATTTTAAAATAGACCTAGTCTTTATGACTATGTGCCTTTTTGGCACTTTGAGATCTAGTGTTGAAGACACTTTTAGCGTGTGTGTGTGGGGGGGGGGGGGGGGGGGGGGGGGTTGTGAGGTTCCATATGAAAGGAGATAGAGGTGCCTTGAAGATAATCAAATTAGTTGTGAAGGGACAAGGAATCAGAATCTGGGACATTCCCTTTAGGAGAAGAAGGTTGGGTAGTGAGACTCGTGGGCTTTTTTGCTTTTGGGGAAGGAGGCTGTAAAGTGGACGAGCTAGCTCTGAGGGAGTTATGGTTAGTAATATCATCATTGAAGATGCTAAGGGGATAGACTTGTCCAGCTAAATACAGGGCAGCCCCCAATTGGGGCACTGAAACATGATTTACCTGGTTGGATTATTAGGGGATGGGATGAGGTTCGATTGAGTGGGGTGAAGAGATAAAGGGTTGAGGGGGCTTGCCTTTAGAGGAAGATGAAGGTTTAGTTGCTCTAGATTTAGGGGAGTGTGCAATACTTCTCTAGTAGCAGGTAGAACTACGACCATGAGAGCAGTTATCTCAAGGATATTTGGTGGAGGCAATGTGATCATCAGGTGAGGTGTTTGAAGGACATTAAGCATGAGAGTGTGCAAAGAAGCCACAACTGGGACAAGCCACTGGTTTCCAATTGTACTGAACCTACAACTGGACAAGTTCACCATCAAGGAAAATTTTAATGACATCAAGTAGAGAGGATTGGTTTGCAATTAGCACATATACATGGGCAAATGCTAAATGCAATTGTTCAGACGTTAATATATCAACAATAAGGGGAGTCCCAATGAAACTTGCAATTGTTTAGATTTCCTCGGGGTTCCACACTGCAAAGGGTAAGTCATGTATTTTCATCCAAATAAAGACAAAAGAAAAATCATCATGTTTGACAAGGATGCCATTTCTGTAGAATAAACAGTTTACCAAAGAAAAATCAAAAACCCCCAATCCAAACAAAGTCTAAGTCTTCAAGAGAAGAAAAGTTCTAGAGGAAGAAACCCTCGTTTAACATAAGTAGTTTTAGATTACCTTTAAGGGGCCAAACTTTTTTGGTAGCAACTAACAATGCCTCATAATAAAGTCGGCAATCGAGGGAGTACCCCACCAGAGACATGTTCCATTTAGTTGAAACTTCATCAAGCTATTGAGAGGGAAACATGACCACCTTCTAAGGGGGAGGAGTTAGGGAAAGAAGGAAAGGGGTGAAAGTTGAGTTTCTCTCAATGAGAAGATTCTTTCAATTAAGGGAAGAGGAGGCAAACAAGCTTTGGGTGGTGGAGATGTGGGATAAAGCCATGGGCGAAAAAGAAAAAAAAGGGAGAAGGGAGGCGACAGCCACCCCCATGGAGAGAGGATTAGAAAACCGAACAGGCAATTAGGGTCGAAAAAAATCCTAACAAAACACGATTCATACAATCCTCCTTCCATATTACGAGTTTTTTTAACTATAATGATTTGTATAGAACAGCTTTTTGATTGCTTTCATTGTTAAAGAAACCGTTCGTAAAATACAATATCCGTTCAAAAGACAATTTTTTCATTAATATTTCAAAGTTTTTCTTTCAAAACTTATTTTTGAAAAAAAAAACATTTAAAACTTCGGCATAAAAAAACTTCTAAAGATCCTCTTGTCTCATTACTCATTATAGAGATCAACTTCAACTCAAAAAACGATTCAATGCAGTACTTTATACGTTCTACAGATTTGATTGACTCATAATATTCAGAATACAGTTTTGCCATCTCACAATTACTTAGCGAAGATAAACTGGCAACTTCAAATTGAAGGCTTCAGTGTGAGCTGCTATGCTTGCTTATTGACCAAAGCACAACTAAAGAGCCTTTGAGCTCAAAACATTTCCTTCACCGTAAAGCTTCAGATCACGACCATAATGGCTGCATGGTTTTGCCTTCTTTGAAATTCCAAGAAGCTTTTTCACTCACGTTAAGGCTTCATTTTGGACGGCTTTTTTATTGCTTCTTTAAAGTATCTTTTTAAGATAAAATTTTTAATTTTTTACTAAAAAGTCACTTTAAGGCTTCGTTTGGGATGGCTTTTTTATTGCTTGTTAAAGCAGATTTTTAGTACAAAATTTTTTATTTTTGTACTAAAAAGTTATTTCAAGAAGCAGGAAGAAAGTCGTCCCAAACGAAGCCTAAGAAACAGTAAGAAAGCAGTCCTAATCGAAGTGAAGATGTAGAAAAATGGAGAAGAAAGGAAGCATAACTAAGAAAACTAGGCAGCCTCATCCTTCCTTTGTCTGCTCCACCTCGGTGTGATCTCAATGAGTTGGTGGGGAACAAGTTGCTTCTCCTTTCTCGTAAGCTTCTTGTAGTTCATAACCCTCAGTTTGGCAATCTTGGCCTCCTCTTCAGGGGTGGTCTCTCTTACCACCACAGTTAAGCGACATTTAGGCCTAACCATTATCCCAGACCTTCCTTTTGCATGGTAAGATAATCTCTTCAGATAAATTCCTTTCCCAACAAAAGCTTCAGCTTCGGAATCAAACATTTAGAAGAAGATTTTAATCAAATGCATCAAATATGGTTTTAACTATATAACTGATATAAATGTGCCAACTTACCAACTATTAGCTTGTCAGGATCCAGACCATGATTATGTGCAGCATTGGCACGGGCAGAGTGGATGACCTAAGCCAGTAAGAGAATATATGAACCTTGAGAGGATTGTTTTTCTGCAAAAATGGATATAAAGAATTGATTCAGGTAAAGACTTCACCTGATAAACAGTCTTTGCAGCTCTTTTAACAAGAACTTGTAACTGTAAGAGAGCATCTTCAACGCGCATTCCTCGAACCAGTTTAGCCACTAAATTTACCTTCTTTGGACTCTGAAACCATTATTCATGTCAACAAACAAGGTATATGTTTGACAAATATTTTTTTTTTTTTTTGTTGCAGTGCAATAGAAGAAATTGTGTTAATGCTAGAGCGTCCCCTGGAAGCGACACGCTGTATGGCCTGAATACAGTAACAAGTGTGCAAGGGCTGCTGCACCGACGCCCGGGTGCAGTGTTAAATAGGCAAGAGTTCCCACATCAAGGACGGATGTGGGCAAAGAAGCTAGTCCATGAAACTAAAATTAGGATAGAAACTTGGAATATAGGTTCTCTTACAGGAAAATTAATGGAATTAAAAGATATTATGATTCATAGGAAGTTAAATATTTTGTGCATTCAAGAAACTAAATGGGTTGGAGAGAAGGCTAAGGAAATTGATAGTTTAAGATTTAAACTTTGGTATTCGGGTAGGAGCCGTACTAGAAATGGGATAGGTGTTATTATAGATAAGAGTTTAAAGGATAATGTTATAAAAATTAATAGGATTGGAGATAAAATTATAGCTTTAAAGATTGTTGTTGATGATAAGATTGTTAATATTATAAATGCTTATGCTCCTCAAGTAGGTTTGGATATGAGTTCTAAATTAAATTTTTGGAATGACTTAGAAGAATTAATACAAAATATACCTCTTGAAGAAAGAGTTTTTATTGGAGGAGATTTAAATGGACATGTTGGTAGAGAGGTAGATGATTTTAAAAGCATTCATGGTGGCCATGGATTTGGAACGACGAATGAAGGTGGCAAGACCATATTGGATTTTTGTTTAGCTTCTGATTTTTCAATTGCTAATATCTTATTTAAGAAAAGGAATGAGCATCTCATCACTTATAAAAATGGATATAGTACAACCCAGATTGACTCTTATTAGAAAATTAAATCGTTTAGATTGCAAAGATTATAAAGTTATTCCGAGTGAAAATTTATGTGCTCAACATCGATTATTAGTTTTGGACTTTAAGATAAAGGGGCATAAAATAAAAAATAAAGTAAAACAATTTTCTAGGATTAGATGGGGGCATTTAAAGAATATTAACAAAAATATTTTTGAAAATAAGATTTTAGATCTTAAGATTTTGTCAGTGCATGAGGATGCTAATATTATGTGGGAAAAAGTGGCTAGTGATATTAAGAATATTGCAAAAAATATCCTTGGGAGTATCAAAGGGAAAATCTCCTAATAGTAAAAATAGTTGGTGGTGGAATCCTAATGTGCAAGAAAAGATTAAAAATAAGAAGCTTTGTTATAAAAATTGGTTTAATTTTAAAAATTCTGATAATTGGGAAATATATAAAGTGGCTCGTAAGGATGCTAAGAAAGCAATATACGATGCAAAGACATTAGCTTTTAACGATTTATATAATAGATTAGATACTAAAGAGGGAGAAAGATATATATATAAGTTAGCCAAACAAAGAGATAGGAGTAGTAAGGATTTAGTTCAAATGAAGTGTATTAAAGATGAAGATCAAAAAATACTTTTCTTAGAATATGATATTCAACAAAGATGGATGAGATATTTTGCTAAACTTTTTAATAAAGATTGTGAAAACAAGATTAACTATAGTGACCTTAGCACCCTAAATGAAAATAAATATTTCTGTTTTTATCGGTGTATTAATAAAACTGAAGTTAGAGAGGCTTTAAAGAAAATGAAGGGTGGACAAGCTGTTGGACCTATTGATATTCCAATAGAGATGTGGAAATGCTTAGGAGATGAAGGAATTTCATGGCTTACTAAACTTTTTAATACTATTTTGAAGACTAAAAAGATGCCAGATGAGTGGAGAATGAGTGTGTTAATTCCTATTTTTAAGAATAAAGGTGATGCACAAGATTGTGCGAATTATAGAGGTATTAAGTTAATGTGTCATACTTTAAAACTATGGGAGCGAGTTATGGAGCATAGGTTGCGGCGTGATACTAATGTTTCTCAAAATCAATTTGGATTCATGCCGGGTATGTCGACTATGGAAGCCATACATTTATTAAGAGGTTTGATGGAGAAATATAGAGAAAATAAAGAGGATCTACATATGATATTTATTGATTTAGAAAAAGCATATGCTAAAGTTCAAAGAGAAGTGCTATGGAGAGTTCTTGAAAAGAAAGGAGTCAATAATGCTTATATTCAAATCATTAAAGATATGTATGCAGGAGCTATTACTTGTGTTCAAACACAAGGTGGATTGACCAAGTATTTCCCTATTTCGGTTGGGTTACATCAAGGATCAGCCTTAAGCCCATATCTTTTTGCTTTAGTCATGAATGTTCTCACTAGACATTTGCAAGAGGATGTACCTTGGTGTATGCTTTTTGCTGATGATATTCTTCTTGTTGATAAGACTAGAGAGGGAGTTGAAGGTAAACTTGAATTATGGAGGTCAACCTTAGAGTCTAAAGGTTTTCGCTTGAGTAGATTTAAAACAGAATATATAGAGTGTAATTTTAGTAGTAATAGACCTAGTGAGGGGATTGTGACTTTGGGCGATCAAGTCATTAATAAGAGTACACGTTTTAGATATCTTGGATCTATTGTTCAGAGTGATGGTGAAATAGATGGGGATATTATCAGCAGAATTCAAGTTGGATGGTTGAAGTGGAGGAATGCATCGGGCTTCTTATGTGATAGAAATGTACCCCTCAAACTTAAGGGAAAATTCTATAAGATGGTAGTGAGGCCTGCAATGCTTTATGGTGCCGAATGTTGGCCATTAAAAGATAAGCATAATACTAGTCTTATCAACAAGAAGAATATCATGCTCAGGTGGATGAGTGGCTTTACCCTTAGAGATAGGATATGAAATGAGCATATACGTGAAAAGGTTGGAGTAGCTCCAGTAGAAGATAAGATTAGAGAGAGTCGCCTTAGATGGTTTGGTCACATAAAACGGCGGCCTTCCGATGACCCGGTTAGGAGAGTAGAGGTATTAGATTTGACTTATGTTAAGAAAGGTAGGGGTAGACCTAAAAAGACTTGGTTAGAAAATATTAGGAATGTCCTTTCTTTATTAGATTTAAATGAGAATTTGACTTTTAATAGGGCACAATGGAGAAAAAGGATTCATGTAGCCGACCCCACATAGTGGGATAAAGGCTTGATGTTGTTGTTGCAGTGCAATAGAAGAGAATACAAATAGCATTGATAAGATAAATAAATCTGTTCAACTAGAGGCGATATCATCGTTGGAGTTATCCCAACTATTTCAATTTTTTGGCTTTATAAATACCCATTTATTTATTTTAAGGCTTCGTTTGGGGTGGGCATTTTTACTGCTTCTTAAAGCAGCTTTTTAGTACAAAAATTTTAATTCTTATACTAAAAAAACTGCTTTAAGAAACAGTAAGAAAGCCGTCCCAAATAAAGCCTTAATTCATTCTTCTTGAGTGTTGCATTAGGTATTAAACCTATTATTCACAAATCATCTTAAACAACTTCATACCATCTAACCAATAAATTTATTACTTATCTGTCCTAATCCTCTAACACGAATGTTGTTCTACCCGTACTCAGGACAAATTTCTATCAACTATGGTATATGTTTAAACCACCTAAATATATTTTTAATTATCTTATTTGCAATCACTCTTTCTGTAATATAAGTATTCTTTGATTTCTTCTTCTCAGTTCTATAATTCATCCATCTTGACATTCTCAATTTTTATCACATTTAACTTATTTATGGACAAGAGTTTGCAATCTCTCACCTATAAACAATACATTCACAACTTAACCAGACTTTGATTAACATAAATAGCTAAGACATCACTCACAAGTTAAGAACTTAATATATTTATAATAAAAAAGGGGCAATGATTACGAAGGCTCAAACCAAGATTAGTTTTGTTTGAATGAGGAAGGCTAGATAATTTATAGATAAAATTATTACAACAACAACATCATCATCAAGCCTTTGTCCCACTACACTAAGGAGATATTGAGTGTTTTCAATGAACTAAATAGAAATAGATATTAAAGACATTGAGGGTTACAATCTATTTAATGTGAGGAATGAAGTTAAAATTAAGAATACCAAAAAGATATAACTATTAAGATCAATAGCATATTTAATAAGAATATTGCTATTGAATTCATTTGGGCAAGGATATTAAATATTGCTACTCTTCAAATTTGATTAAAAGGATATTTTCAAGAACCAATTTTGTAAAAAAATGAAGGAAAAACTATATGCATTTAAGAAAGAGGATAATTATTACTCATAACTTAAAATGGAAAAGCAGGTCCTAATAGAATATTACTTTTGAGTAATGAATAAAACAATAACAATGACAAACCTTTATCCCACTATGGCGGGCTACATGAATCTTTTTTTTTCATTGTACTCTATTAATAGTCAAATTCTCATTTAAATATAATAAAGAAAGTTCATTTTAATACTTTATAACAAAGTTTTTTTTAGGACTATCTCTACCTTTCTTAATACTTAGGCTAGATTTAGCACATCTACTCTCCTAATATGATCACCTAATGACTGATGTTTTATGTGACCAAACTAACTAAGAGAAAATAATAACCTAATTAATTAAAAAAGTTAATAATAATATACAAACAAAATTGCACAAAAGAAAGGAAAAGTATCATTTAATTTTAGGAAAGAAATTTATCGTTCATAATATAAATGTATGACTTAGAAGTATAAAAATAATAATAATAAATAACAATTGCCCAAGGATTATGCTTGATATATGTTTATTTATTTATTTATTTATCTATCTATCTTTCGAGAACAGTTGTTATAGAGGTAAATTGAAACTTCAAAATTGAATTAGATATGATGTGGTCTAAAATAACTAGTTGGTTCATAAGAATGTTAAAGTTTCGCAAGAGTCTAAAAATAGATCATATAACGTGCGAAATAGGCTAATATAAATATTCTAAGAATTATTGTTATATATATTTATTTATTTATCTATCTGTAAAGAACTGTTGTTTATAGAGGTAAATTGAAACTTATAAGTTGAATTAAATATGATATGATCTAAATAAAAAATAAAATAAAAAATAAAATAAAAATATGATATGATCTAAAATATGATATGATATAAATATTCTAAGAATGTTAAAGTTTTGCAAGAGTCTAAAAATAGATCGTTAGACCGTGCTTAAGGTAGCTTGTTTTAGTGAGATTATAAAAATATATATTAGAAAAAAAATCTGCATTTAAGAATAAATTAAGTGCAACAAGACAAAAAATATGGGAATTTAAAAATTTTGCATAGAGGATAATGTGCAGTATCAAAGCTATAAATGTACAAATCAACATGACTAATCCTTATTATCATACTTTTGGAGAGTTTTGAAGAGTTGAGCATTTCTTTCTCTTGATCAAGAGAAGAGTCGACAGACACTCAACAATTTCCACATCAGCTTCCTATATCTGTAACTAAGGGGAGGTTAATTGATGTAGAACTATATGCGAAATTGGAGATTTGCACAAAATATTTAAGAGCAATTTCAGATTCTCGTTATAAGCGATTAAAACAACAACGTAAAACAAATAAATGGTTACTTTCGCTTAGGCTAAGCCCCACAAGAGACTAAGCTAAATCAAAACACATAGGAGAACTAAAACATTGCATGCGAAGTAGTTTCCAACTTAACCCTTGTTTAACAACGGGATCTAAAAGCAAAGAAGTAACAAATCCTACGAATACTAGTGGATGGCAACAAGTAGACACAATCTCTTGCTTTGAACAAATTCTCATGAAGAATTTGGAATTCAAAAGTAAAAGAATCAAGGAGGAGAAAGAATCACCTTCACGGAGTGACGTCGTAGAAATCCCACGTACCTTCCAAGTGTTGATTCCAAAACCTGAAATTGTGTTCAGGTTCTTCCTCAAGAAATCTGAAATATTCCTGAATTTCCCCTCAAAAATCTGAGAAGAAACTTAGCTTTCAATGTTTGGAAGGGATGGATTAGAGGGGAGCAAGGGTAAGGACGTGAATCACAAGTGATTTGCTGGTGGAGAGGAGTTGTGAGGAGGAGGGGAGAATGCGGGTAACAGAGGGGAAGGCCGGCGGGATTGAGGAGTTGGGTTTTGATTTCCTAAAACCAAGCTCTAGTTTTAGGAAAGAAATTAGGGGCTAATTATTAGGGGGGTTACGGCTAAGAGGGAATTGATGATTTGGAAATTATTTCCTAAAGTTAGAATGGAGTTTAGGAAATAATTTGAAAAGGGGTTGATGAGGGAGAGTTATGGGGCCGGCGGCATGCATGGGTGATGGGGGGGGGGGGGGGAATTAGAGAGTTAAGTAAACTTCCTAATTGAATTTCTTAAGATTGGGAAGAATTGATTTATTCCTCTCTTAATCAAAATTCAAAATAGGAGCCCAATAAATGACTTTCCTAAAATAGAATTAGTATATTAGGAAATATTTTGAATTTCAAATATTTGAAATTAGAATTCAAAATGTATTCCAAAATATATAAAACCAAAATAGGAAACAAATAAAAGTAGGGAGGAGAGGTGAGGTGGTCGGCGGCAAGGAAGGGGCAACACCGGCGGTGGGGAATCCAAGGCCTGCGGCCAAGGGTTTGGGGAGGAGCTTGTGGCCGTGGGGGTTGAGGGGAAGGAAGGGAAATCGGGTGGGGAATGTTACCAAGGATGGAGAGTGAAAGGAGGGGAACCAAGAGCCACTGGAGGTGGTGACTGTTGGGTACGACGGGTGGCCTCTCCTAGGCTCCACCAAGATCTCTAACTCTCTCTCTCAAGCTCTCATTAGCTCCAAGAAGACAAGTGCAGGAAAATATTTCATCATTCATTCATTAACCATCACAAGTACAAGAAAAGGGCTATAAATAGCCTAATATAAAGACACAACATAAAAGACTAAAATACCATCGAGGGGCTACAAGACTCAATCCCTCAAGCAAGGGTAAAAAAAGGGAAAAGTGCAGAAATAAAAATACATCAAAATAAAATGATCATACTAAAATCAAAAATACATCGGGTAAATCGTAGCCGTAGATCTACGGCCACGTCGACGGTAGACTTTCCAACTGATGTCCCCATCATTCTCCCGGGGTGGGAGAAAACTCGACTCCGTCGAGTAAGAATCTCTCTCGTAAAGCTCCAAAGCATCTGGGTCTATCCGCTGCAGCTCCTCGCGGTCTATCCACGTGTCCTCCGATTCCGGTTTTCCTCTCCACCTGATCAAATACCTTCTCCTTCCTCCTTCTTTTGTAGAGATAATGTCATCACTCAAAACTGTGCCCACTTTATCAGCCATGGGTAGTTTGGGAATGGTAGGAAGGGGGGGCAAATTTGGGTTTTCCAAAGGTGGGGTTATATCAGGCTGTTGCAAAAATGGGTTGGGTGGATTGAAATCAGGACCTTTATAAGCCACTAGATCCTCAATGTTAAAGGTCGGGTTGATGTTGAAATCCTCGGGGAGGTCTACCACATATGCATTGTCATTAATTTTCCTTAATATTTTGAAGGGCCCAGCACTCTTAGCGTGTAGTTTCTTAACGGTTCCTTGTGGGAACCGTTCCGGACGGATCCGCACCATCACGAAGTCACCTACTTTAAAAGTTTTAAATCGTCGTTTTAAATCAGCATATAACTTGTAATCTTTGTTGCTCTTTTCAATGTTTTGTGCAATTTCCTTATGCAGTTCATGCAGATGTGATGCAAATGCAGATGCAGACTCAGAAATTCTATACCTAGAACTCATAGGAATCAAATCTAAAGGTTGTCTAGGCTTAAACCCGTATACAATCTCAGAAGGACTTAGACCCGTGGTTCGGTTGACAGAATTATTGTACGCAAACTCAGCAGTGGGTAGGATAGTGTCCCAGTCTCTAATATGATCCCCAACCAAAGAACGCAGTAAGTTTCCCAAACTTCTGTTAACTACCTCCGTCTGACCATCCGTCTGTGGGTGAAAGGCAGTGGAAAAATGTAGCTTAGTACCCATCTTCATCCACAGGGTTTTCCAGAAGTAACTAGTGAACTTAACATCTCGATCCGATACAATGGTTTTGGGTAAACCATGCAAGCGGACAACCTCATTAAAATAAAGCTTGGCAATGTGAGAGGCATCAGATGTTTTGGAACAGGGGAGGAAATGAGCCATTTTGGAAAATCGATCCACGACTACGCATATGGCATCATTCCTTCGCAGTGTCTTTGGCAGGCCTAACACAAAATCCATACTGACGTCCTGCCAAGGACAACTAGGCACAAGTAACGGAGTGTAAAGCCCAGTGTTCTGCTTACGTTGCTTGGCTAATTGACACGTGTGACACCTAGCAACCATTCTACCAACATCTCTCTTAAGGCTTGGCCAAAAGAAACGATACTCAACGGCCTCAATCGTCTTATCTCGCCCAAAATGTCCAGCGAGGCCCCCAGCGTGAAGTTCCCACACAAGAAATTCCCTAAGGGAGGTGCGAGGTATACAAAGCTTTTGGGCTTTGAAAAGGTAACCATCATCCAGGAGGAAATCGTCCACGAGGCGGGCGCTGCCCGTGGACAGGGAAGAGTAAATTTCTTTGAAGTCTGGGCACTCAAGATAATCCATCTTCATCTGATCAAAACCCACGACTTCCGCTCTCAACTCAAGAGTAGTCATCATCCGTCGGCTGAGAGTGTCAGCAGCCTTATTCTCGACCCCTGCCTTGTGCCTAAGAGTGTACGTGTACTCCTGAAGAAATTCTACCCATCGGCCATGTCGGGCATTAAGTTTCTTTTGAGAATTAATGTATCTCAAAGCCTCGTGATCCGAAAAGATGACGAACTCTTGCGGGAGCAAGTAGTGCCGCCAGTAGCGAAGGGATTGGATCACGGCGTAGAATTCCTTATCGTAAGTGGAGTAACGCTGCCTAATATCATTCAGCTTCTCGCTGAAATATGCTACCGGGTGACCCTCCTGGGAGAGAACTCCTCCAATTCCGACCCCCGAAGCATCGCAGGTCACTTCGAAGACTTTTGAGAAGTCAGGAAGTCTCATCACTGGGGCTTCCACCATTCGTTTCTTAATCTCATCGAATGCTCTGGTGGCAGCCGGGGTCCAATGAAAATCACCCTTCTTAAGACAATCAGTGATAGGAGATACTATGGTGCTGAAATTTCGGATGAATCTCCTATAGAAGGTAGCTAACCCATGGAAGCTGCGAACTTCCCGGATGTTCTGAGGGACGGGCCAGTCAACTATGGCTCTAACCTTCTCGGGGTCGGCAGAAACACCTTGTGCAGATACAATGAAGCCCAGAAAAATGACTTGGTCTACGAGGAAAGTACATTTCTTAGGATTTGCATAAAACTGTTCTTTCCTCAAGACATCACAAACTTGCCTAAGGTGGTCAAGGTGCTGATCAACAGAATGGCTATAGATAAGTATGTCATCAAAATAGACGACAACAAACTTACCCATAAAGGGGAGCAACACCTGAGTCATAACCCTCATATAAGTGCTAGGGGCATTACTCAGTCCAAAGGGCATGACTAACCACTCATAAAGGCCATCTTTCGTTTTGAAAGCGGTTTTCCACTCATCACCGGGTCGGATGCGGATCTGGTGGTATCCACTCTTAAGATCAATTTTGGAGAATAAAGTTGCACCCGTCATCATATCGAGCATGTCATCGAGCCTCGGAATGGGGAATCGATATTTGACGGTGATCTTGTTGATAGCACGGCTATCAACACACATTCTCCACGTTCCGTCCTTCTTAGGTGTGAGAAGGGTCGGCACCGCACAGGGACTAAGACTCTCCTTAATGAAACCTCGCTGCAGTAACTCGTCAACCTGCTTCTTAAGCTCGGCATGTTCTGAGGGGTTCATGCGGTAGTGGGGCAGGTTTGGTAGGGAGGCTCCAGGGACGAAGTCTATAGCATGCTGAATATCTCTAAGCGGGGGTAACTGATCTGGGAGATCATCGGGAAAGACATCAGCATACTGTCCTAAAATGGGCTGTACCGCCTCAGGAATGGGCTCGTCAGATTCAGTAGAAGTCTCACGAGCGACTAAAGCGAACAGAGGGGCGCCTTGGGCTATCTCAGTAATCATATCCTTGGCGGTGACAAGGTTCAGGTCCCTCTTAGATTTGGTTGGGTTGGATTTTGTGGCATCCGTAACCCGGGGCTGTGATGGTAAAAGTTTAATCTTTTTGCCCACATGCTCAAACACGCAGGTGTTTGAACGCCCATAAATGTGGACATCGTTATCGTAGATCCAGGGGCGACCTAGCAAAATTTGTCCGACATTCATGGTCAACACGTCGCACCAGACATTCTCCTTATAAGTGGCAAAGGAGATGGGTACGTGGCTTCGTTCCTTCACCTCCAAGCCATTGGAGTTGACCCACGATACCTTATACGGGTTGGGGTGAGGAACGGCAGACAGACCTAACTGGGATACCATGCTGGAGGACACAGCATTAATGCAACTAGCACTATCCACTATGACTTTACAGTTCTTGTCTTTGATTTTGGTGTAGGTATGAAAAATCGTGGTCCTACGCCAGTCATCAGTGGGGGTCGGGTGTGATAGTGCACATCTCACCACGCAGATGGGAGAGGTATCCGACTGTCGAAGGCAACTGAGGACCGTAGTGTCGTCGCCCTCCTCGAAGTATTTGCCTTCTCCTTCAACTTGGTGGATCTGATCAACCTCGGGCTCGAGATCGTCCTCAGTTACTTCCTCAACGATCGAAACCTTGTAAGGACTGGAGCACTGAGAAGCGATATGCCCATACCCCTGGCATCGAAAGCACTTGGTCCTAGGACTGGACCGAGGGGCATCCGTGGTGGGAGGTTTACTTCTAGAATCAAATCTAGGTGCGGGTGGACCCGTGGGTGGTCGGGTCGTGCTCCCCGGAGTAGGTCGTGACGCAGGAGGGTGCGAGGTGGAACTACCGGCTGATCTATACGAGGGTCTAGAGTCGTGAGATCGACTCGGATGCTGAGAACGGGACTCCTCTAGATCAAGCACTAGGCTGTAGGCGTTCTCCAGTGTAGTGATGTTCCGGGCAAAAAGTTCATTGCGTAAATCTTCCCGCAGTCCGGTACGAAACATCGACAAAATTTGCGCGGGGGTGGTTGAGGTCTCCCCTTTGCAACGAATCAGGTAATCATCGAAGGATGCAATGTAATCCTTAACGGGTTTGCTTCCTTGGGTAAGTCGGTTCCACCTGTCAAGGAGTCTAGGGAAGTACGAAGGAGGTAGGTACTTCTGTTTAAGTTCACGTTTCATGGACGCCCAATCAGTAATGGGGTACTCGTTGCGGGATTCCCTAAGACTTTCTATGTTCGACCAGAATTGGCTAGCCCTTCCAATAAGCTTCATCTCTGCGAACCTAACCTTTCTGGCTTCAGAAATGTTATACCACTTAAAGAAGCTATCCATACCTTTGATCTTATCAAGGAAGAGTTGTGGATCTAAGGTGCCATCGAAAGTGGGTGCTTCTACCTTGATATTCTTCAACAAGTGTATGTCGGGGTCATGGTTGGTGTCGTGTATGTAATGAGGATTTCGATAAGGGGCACGTGGGGGCCCATCATCTTGAAAAGTATCATCCCCATACATGGAAGGTGGCCTAGAAGGTGTGTAGAGGGGAGCTTGGTTCCTACCTCGCTCTAGATTATCGAACCGATCAATGGTTTGTCGCCGAACTAGGTCGGACTGGTTCTGCTTAAGTTGCTGACTAATCGCGCCCATTTGACCTACCAACAGGTCTAAGGTCCTGCTAAGTTGTTCCGGGTCCATTCCTAAACACGATGGGTGACTTAGGAGGGGCTCTAGCTAGGAAGTAGGACAGCAAGCTTCAGCAGGACAAACACTCTACCGGGACT